>CM055199.1:23569113-23666613 GCA_029224185.1 Karalla daura
AATCAATAAGTGAAGATGATGTTGGCAGGATGATTCAGAAGTTTAAAGTTTGGTGCAGGAAATCTAGATCCTCCTCTTTCTGCGTCTCCTCTGGAGGCTGATTATTATCGAGTTCACTTCACAGAGTTTATTACCAAAACCTGCAGAGTCCTGGATTTATTACCCACAATTCATCTGGATTCATATACCACTCTCTGTGGGAGGATTGGGGGGGTGGGGGAGGTAGAAATGAAAAAGATGAGAGGTCTGACTGATGGAGGGATGACAGAGAGATGGAGAGAGAGAGAGGGAGCGGGCGATCGAGCTCTGAGATGAGAGGCGGAGCTCCCAGCATGCCTTGTGGCAGGTGGCGGCTCAGAGGCTCCGCCCCCACCTCATGTGTCAACTTTCATCTGTTCCCTCACTGTGACAGACGGCCGTCGCCATGGCAACCAACCTGCAGCTGCACTCTGGAAACCATGGCAACCGTCGTCGGGGGGGGCAACAAGACAGGAACTGGGTCCGTAACGCAGAGCTTTGCCTCTGCAGCCTCACCCTCACCCGCAGCCCTCACCCTCACCCTCATCCTCATCCTCACTCTCATCCTCATCCTCACTCTCACCCGCAGCCCTCACCCTCACCCTCACCCTCACCTGCAGCCCTCACCCTCACCCTCACCCTCATCCTCACCCGCAGCCCTCACCCTCACCCTCACCCTCACCTGCAGCCCTCACCCTCACCCTCACCCTCATCCTCACCCGCAGCCCTCACCCTCACCCTCATCCTCATCCTCACCAGCAGCCCTCACCCTCACCCTCACCCCCACCCTCACCCTCACCCTCATCCACATCCTCACCCGCAGCCCTCACCCTCACCCTCACCCTCACCCTCACCCTCACCCTCACCCTCACCCTCACCCTCACCCCCACCCCCACCCTCACCCTCATCCTCACCCACAGCCCTCACCTCAGCCTCACCTGCAGCCTCACCCAGCCTCACCCTCAGCCTCACCCAGGCTCACCCAGCCTCAGCTGGCCTCTCCTGTAGAATCACCCTCACCCTCACCCAACCTCATCCTCAGCTTCACCCATTCTCACTCTCACCTTCAGCCTCAACCTCACCCTCAGCCTCAACCTCAGCCTCAGCCTCACCCAGCCTTACCCTCAGCTTCACCCAGGCTCGGTTTCACCCGGCCTCATCCAGCCTCACCTGGAGCATCACCCTCAGCCTCACCCTTATCCTCAGCCTCACCCAGTCTCACCCACAGCCAGCCTGTCCTCCCCCCCTGTGTTGTGTGTGCTGTGGGTATAAAGATTGTGTTGCTGAGGTGTTTGAGGTGTGTCTACAGCATCTCACCCTCCATTAACCCCTCCACCCTCTCCTCTGTCCTGGTTCCTCCTCAGGATCTAACCCCCACCACTATCAGCGCTGCGCCATCCTTTAACACCGCCCCTCTGCGTTAACACCACCCCTCCATGGTAACACCTTAATCCCGCCGCGTGCCTCCGCCGCCGCGTGGCGAAATATGTTTCAAATGCCGCCGTAATCCTCGGAGGAGAAGAAGAGAGAGAGCACTCCATGCTGGAGGATTCCTCTCCTCCCCCCGCCGCTCGCCGATCCCTCGCTCCCTCTCCTCATCTCTCAGGGATTATCTTCCCGCCGCAGCCGGGACTTCTGGGAAATATTAGAAAAGTGGGGGAGGCGTCTCCCCCATCACTGCCAGCAGCCCCTTCCTCCCTCAACCTCGCTCCCCCTCCTCTTCCTCCTCCTCCTCCTCCTCACCTGCAGCCTCAGCTGCTGCTTATTGGCAGGTCATTACAGTTTATTACAGCTCACCTGGAGCAGCCAAGAGGCCACGCCCACGGGCCCTCTGACCTCTGACCTGTTCACCTGTCACTTCCTACAATTAGTAGAATTGATTTTCAATAAATGTATGAATCAGATAATTACTTTACATTTGCTAATTTACAGATGTTTTTGAGAGGAGGAGTAGAGGAGGAGGAGGTTCTGGAAGATAGAGAGGGATGTTCCACTCTGATGGTGTGATTGATGTGGTCATCACAGAGACGTGATCAGTGACGTGACTCTCTCTCTCTCTCTCTCTCTCTCTCTCTCTCTCTCTCTCTCTCTCTCTCTCTCTCTCTCTCTCTTCCTCCCTCCCCTGGTCTGAGGGTTCTCTCAGCTGTTGTGTCTCAGGTGTGCTCCACCTGTGATGTTCAGGTCGTCATGGTGATGACATCAGCAGTTGTAACTTACTGTCTGTAGCTCTGTGTGTGTGTGTGTGTTCATTAATCTATGTTGTATCTCCTAGTGTAAACGGCTGGAGCAGGATCTCAGTCAGGAGAGAGAGGTAATGCACACACATACACAAACACACACACATACACACACACACAGACACACACAGCTACAGACAGTTTCCTAGAGGTCTGTGGAGTGATGGAGTCTTGTGGTTATAGCTGCATTTACATCACCTCTAGAAATGTGCAAAATCTCTTAATAAATCCTTGAATTGAACCTCCCACAAGGATCAATGAAGCTTCTGTCTATCCAAAACCTGGAGACCAGCAGCTCCATGAGAACCTCTCAGATGTCTCTGAACACAGCTCCTCTCCTGAGCTGCTCCTCCAGACGTGCCCATCTAGAAGCTGATCTCAAAGTGTGATGGAAACACTTTGTTCACATCTCCAGGTCACGTGACCTGACGTAGGGGTCACATGACCAGTTCCCTTCAGACCAGATGGACAGAGGAGGAGACTCAACTGTTTCTACATCTGATTCAAAGATCTAAGAAAACTATGTTCTGGACGTCCATCTTCCTCAGAGTGGAGGACCAGGACCACATGGTACCAGGGTTATTATGGGATGGACCAGGACCACATGGTACCAGGGTTATTATGGGATGGAGCAGGACCACATGGTACCAGGGTTATTATGGGATGGAGCAGGACCTCATGGTACCAGGGTTATTATGGGATGGAGCAGGACCACATGGTACCAGGGTTATTATGGGATGGAGCAGGACCACATGGTACCAGGGTTATTATGGGATGGAGCTGGACCACACTGTACCTGGAGTTAATGGAGACACCTGCAGCAGCAGCTGGACTTCATCACCATTTTAGAAGCATCTCTGTGATTCAGTGAAAAACAGGGTTGGATACGCACCGTGTGTCTGTTCTATGTGACTCTGCTCTATGATTGTGTTCCTGTGCTCTGGTAATGAGGCCTGAGGCTCTGTGGGGATTAGAGCCTCAAACAGCAGCTGCTGCAGAATTAAACAGAGCGGAGAGCCTCAGACCAGAACCGCCACCGACCTGAGCGCTGTGTTCACTGGCCCCACAAACTGCAGGACATTCAGCCGTCGGCGACGTGTTCGCTGTCTCTCTGAACAGCTTCAGAGAACAGCTTGGAGGTGGTTGGTGCGTGTGGTTTCCGCTGCTCCCTGAACGCCTCGCTGACTTCAGGGGTAGTTTTGAGTGAACTGCCCCTTTCACCCCTGCAGTTAAAGGTCAGAGAGGATCCTGTCTTCAGCTCCTCTCCCCCGTCCTCCCCCGTCCCTCCTGCCTCCTCCTTGTGTTAACAGTCCAGGTTGGTGTGGCCCCCCCGGGGGGAGTGACCCCGGCTCCTCCTGTTAAAGGTCACTGCGGCGTCGCTGCTGATTATTAATTATTATTCTGATTAATAATCGCGTTTGAAGCAGCTCCTCCGGCCCGGCTGGAGAAGACACACAGATACTGGAGGAGACACTTTGATGTCAGAGTACACACAGTACACTGCTCAGAGCGTTAATTAACATGGGGGTGGGGGGGCTAGCCCCGCCCCCACCTGCTTCACTTCATCCCTCACTCACTGCAGCCCCCCGTCCTCACCTGTCCTGCCTCATCTCTGCAGACGACTGTGATTGACACTTGTCTCATCCAATCAGGAACAGGCACTGAGGCTCCAGGCCCATGGGGGCGGAGCTCAGGATGACAGACAGCAGCTGGAGGCGGGGCTACCAGTGCTACAAGCCAATCACAGGTGAGAATGTGACTGACCCCTGACCCTGGGTCTGCAGTGTGTATGTGTGTGTGTGTGTGTGTGTGTGTGTGTGTGTGTGTGTGTGTGAGTGTGTGTGTGTGGAGGATGCAGATTACAAAGGACATGCCTCAGATTATAATTTTATACCACATTCTGAGACTCTGAATCACTTTGATCTCATTTTGTATGTGATGCTTCGTTGGTTCATGACAGCAGACGTTCCACCTATTCACAGCACCCTAGTAATTACTGGAGTATTACTCTAGTAATACACACACATACTAGAGTATTACTCTAGTAATACACACATACACTAGAGTATTACTCTAGTAATACACACACATACTAGAGTATTACTCTAGTAATACACACACATACTAGAGTATTACTCTAGTAATACACACACATACTAGAGTATTACTCTAGTAATACACACATACACTAGAGTTTACTCCAGTAATACCATTAAATGTACAGGTTCCAATGCTTTTGAACTCTGTGATCAGTGCCTGAGTGACAGGAGCTCGAGCCTGATTGGTCGCCATACTGATAACTGTGTATTGATGATGTTTGATCTGATTGAGGTGTTGTTGCCTCATTGTAGTGTGTCTGCCTGTGTGTGTGTGTGTGTGTGTGTGTGTGTGTGTGTGTGAGAGCTGCAGAGCGGGCGCAGCGCGTCGTGCTGTTTGTCCTCGCTGTCTGAACTGTGAGCGTCCATACATGATGGGGATTGGAGCAGAGCCCCCGCTGGGCGCAGCAGCAGGTGGAGCCGTGTTCGCTCTCCGTTTTTGCAGAAATAAAAAACTTGTTTCTTTTTCTTTTACTGCATCTCGTTTCTCTGACTCCACTCTACACAAGTATGTGTGTGAGAGAGCGGGAGACTGTGTGTGTGTGTGTGTGTGTGTGTGTGTGTGTGTGTGTGTGTGTGTGTGTGTGTGTGTGTGTGTGAATGTGACATCATCATAACCCTGAATTAGCATCAGACCACGTTCCAGAGCTGCTGAAACCAGTTTGAGACCAGTCACAAAGCAGCTCCAGACTGACCCTGACTCTGTGCCCCCAGCTCTCTGCAGGCCCCCGCCCCCACGCCCTCATCGGCTGCTGGGTGTATGTGTGCAGCAGGTGCGGCTGGGGAGGCTCCGCCCCTCCAGGTGCAGCAGCTGTGGAGGGAGAAGCAGAACGTGGAGGTGGAGCTACAGCGCTGCCAGGAGGCCGAGCGAGAGGCCAGAGAGAGAGTCCGCAGGTGAGCCGCTCACACATGGATAGATAGATAGATAGATAGATAGATAGATAGATAGATAGATAGATAGATAGATAGATAGATAGATAGATAGATAGATAGATAGATAATATTTCCATGCAGCAAGATCATTTCACTAGTTTTGAGTTCCCTTTTCTTCAACTTTAGTGATTTAGTAGAGCAGAGTTTGATCTGGTTCAGAGGAGGAGGAAGAGGAGGAGATGGAGGAAGGAGGCGTTAGGGGAGGAGGTGCTCTGTGAAGTCCTGGGTTCTCAGCAGCTTCTAGAAGTTACTTTGTTGCAATGTGAAGATGTGTTCACTGACTGTGGGAGTTCTCAGTTCTGTAACTGCTCTGCACTGATGCTGCTGCTGATGTGACTTCCTCCTCTTCCTGTTCTCCTTCCTCCTCTTCCTCTTCCTCCTCTTCCTTTTCCTTCCTACTCTTCCTCGGCGTCTCATCATGGTGAAGATGAGGGGATGAGCTCTGTGATGAAGCAGCTTAACTCGTCGTCTTCGTCCTCGGGGCTCAAACTCACGGCTGTAATTTGGTTGCCGGCGGGGGGGCAGCGCCTCTGAAGAGCCCCCCCCCCCCCCCCCCCCCCCCCCCCCCCCCCCCGTCTGTGAGCAGTGAAGAGCAGAATATTTGCTCTCTGGAGGGGGAGGAGGGGGGTTTATTAGAGAGGAAGAGGAAGTTTAATTTGGTTTATAGAGAGAACGAGAGACAGAGAGAGAGAGGGAGGGAGGGGGGGAGGACGGGGGAGGGGGGGGGCAGAGAGAGCTTCACTCAGTGTTAGAAAGTCCTCGGGGTCATTTTCCAACTCCTCTATCTTCATCTCTGAGCTTCATCTCTACTTCCTCTTTCAATCTTCTTTCAGAGGATATGCACACACACACACACGCCCTCGCACACACACACGCACACACACACACACACACGCACACACACACGGACACGCACACACACGCGCACACACACACACACACATGCACACACGCACACACACATGTGTGCACACACACACGCACACACTCTCCTATACACACACACACATGCAGTCAGCAGGTGATTGTGAGTGTACTGACCTGCTCCTCCTCCTTCTCCTCCTCCTCCTCCTCCTCAGGTTGGAGCGTCTGGTCGAGGTCCTGAGGAAGAAGGTGGGGACAGGGCGGCTCCGCGCAGTCGTCTGATCTTCATCTTCACCTTCACCTTGTCTGGAATCCATCCATCCATCGATCGATCGATCGGGCCGTGGCCGTATTAATCAGCACCTCCCTCATGAACACTGATAAAACTTCAACTCTCACTCGTCTCTGCTTCAGTTTTTCTGCCAGAAAAAATGGATTTTTTTTCAACAGAACTCAACACTGTGCCCCCCCCCCCCCCCCCCCCCCCTCCCCCGGCTCTAATTGAAGATCACTCTGCCTTTTACTTCTGTTGGTTTAAGGTTTTGTCTTTTAAACTCTCAAGCTTCATTTTTTGTCGTTGTGACAATGAAACGAAGACGTTTTCACTTTGTTCTTAAAAACTTTCATTAAAGTTCAACTTTGACGACTTTCAACGACTCGTTCAGTCTGAGGCTAAGACCAGAACCCGGTCCAGACCAGAACCTGGGCTGAACCAGAACCCGGGCCGAACCAGAACCCGGTCCAGACCAGAACCCGGGCCGGACCCTGTTAGTTTCTAAGATCATAACACATTACATCAGAGAATTATTATCAAAGAATAATTCTTCTTGTTGTTCTGTTATTTTGTTAATTTCTTCTTCTTCTTCTACTTTATATTGTTTAAAGAAGATTTCAGCAAATTCAGAGCAGGAAGTAAAACAAAAACCTCAGTGAAGCTCAAGATACAGTGTGTGTGTGTGTGTGTGTGTGTGTGTGTGTGTGTGTGTGTGTGTGTGTGTGTGTGTGTGTGTGTGTGTGTGTGTGTGTGTGTGTGTGTGTGAGAAAATTGCTGAAGCGGCTGTTTCAGTCACTTTATATGCACACACACACACACACACACACACACACACCCTTTCACACATTAAACATACAATGAAATGCGCACACACACACACACACACATTCACTGCTCTGCATACTAACACTGTCTAAACACCAGAAGGAGCAACCTGATTGGTGGACCTCTGCTGCAGTACACACACACCCTGGTGAATGTGTGTGAATGAGGGTGGAGGTGTTTTCCTGGAGGTGGAGGTGTTTGTGTGTCTGAGGTGATCTGGTCACTGCGTCGTCACAGAGCGACAGGTCACATGACCACAGGCCTCAGCGCGCTCCACAGCTGCTCCTTCTCTGCCTGACATCCACGTCAAACTTTAACTGTGTGTGTGTGTGTGTTCTCCCCACCTCCTCCACCCCCCGCTGACTGGTTGCCATGGTGACGGGGGACCACTCGTGGTCGACTTGGGTGTCCCCGGTTTTAATCCTGCAGCCGTTAATCTGCTTGTTCTGAAGAAAGACTCAGTTTGTTGGAGCTCCAACTTCTGACGCCACCTGGGAGTGTGTGTGTGTGTGTGTGTGTGTATGTGTGTGTGTGTGTGTGTGTGTGTGTGTGTGTGTGTGTGTGTGTGTGTGTGTGTGAGTAGTAGTAGTGGTACTTGTAGAACCTGGTTGTAATTTCACACTGGACCAGGTTGTTGTCACTGGATCAGCTGATGTCACAACATCTGTGACATCACACACACACACACACACACACACATTAAGCTCTCAAAGAATAATGAACTTCCTCCTCCTTCAGTTATTATGGAGAAGCAGCTGCCTCTGTCTCTCTCCCTCTTTGATCGCCCTCTCTCCTCTTTCTTTTCTCTCTCTCTTTCTGTGTGTGTGTGTGTGTGGGATGGGGGGGGGGGGGGGGGGGGTCTTTGCTCTTTTTGTTGCTGCGGCTCACTTGTGTTATTGGAGATAATTAATTCAATCCCCATCAAAAGGCCGGAGTGGCCCCGGGGCCCCGCTCCGTCTTTCTAGTGAGCAGTGAAAGGAGAGAGGAAGAAAGAGGCCGAGAGCCGCCGCATTAACAAGACATTTTCCTCCATAAGGCGCGAGAGGAGAAAAGGAGCCGAGGGCTTTACTCAGAGGATGGAGGAGGCCCCGGGGCCGCCGCCGCCGCCGCAGGGCCCCAGGGCCCCGCTGCAAACATATGGCCCGTATTAGAGCAGAGTGGGTGGCACAGGCCCGAGGGCCTGAGGGCCCCGGACCAGACGAGACAGTCCATCAGTCAGTCCATCAATCAGTCACTAAACAGCTGAAGGTCAGTGAAGTGATCAGTGGGTCCCCTGAACCTGCTCCGCGTCCTGGAGGGGCCCTTCACAATGTTCCCAGAGCCAGAGGTTCCCCCTGACAGGAGCTGAGGGAACATCTGGGTCTGGGTGGGCCTCCAGCTCCTGGTGTGTTAGGTCCTGTGAAGGTGGACACCAGGGTCTGGAGACCAGAGTCCGTCCAGGACGTGTCCTATCTCCTGTCCTCCGGCCCGTCTGCAACTGGATGAGAATCAGCACCTGTAGGTCCTCAGCCGGGTCGGGGGGAATTCAAGTGTCTCTGGGTCTGATCCATGAAGGGGGGGTGATGGGACCACAGCCAGATGGGGGATCAGGACCCAGAGCCGTGAAGGTCCAGGACCAGCTGCACCACACTAACCAGCTTGATTGAAGGACTGATTCGAAATTTGCCTATTGTGGGACGAATAAAGAATAAAGACCTACTCTGTTCTATTCTATTCTATTCTACGAGAGGCGAGCAGGACTTCCAGGAGACTCCCAAAGTAGATGATCTCTGTGGCGTGGAGAGGAGTCAGGTGGAGCGGAGGTTCCAGCTCTGAGCTGAGGAGCGTCAGGATGTAGGAGACGGGTGGAACAGACAAAGCAGCATCACGAGACAACGCTCCTGAAGCACGCAGATGCTCCGTGTTGTTCCCCGTGGTTCCGGATGGTTCTGTGGTTGATGGACCAGAACGAGGACTGACACTTGACTGTCTGGTTCTTCTCATCAGGCCTCAGACGTTCTCCTGGTCTCAGGTCCGATCCTGCTGCTGCTTCACAGATATTATGAAATAATTCATTTTGGTCGTTTTGTTCACATTTTATTGTGTTTCATCTTTTTATGTTTGTCTTTAATTATGTTCAGACAGCAGTCAGTTCTGTGTGTGTGTGTGTGTGTTCATTTATTGCACGCTTTGTTTTCATTTGAGTCGACATTAAAAAAGTCAGAAACATTTTGTCTGAAATCTGATTGGTTGAGAGCCTTCCTGTTGGTTAAATCATGAAGGTCAGAGAAGAAACAAAGTCTGTCTCACACACACACACACACACGCACACACACACACACACACACACACAACACACACACACGCCACACACACACACACACACACACACACACACACACACACACACACACACACACTCTGCGGGGGAGCTTTGTTCGTTGCTTTTTAATGTCAGCGCAGAAATGTTAACAATGTCATGTCACGTTTGTTTTAATAATAGTAATATAATTATATAACAATAATATATTTATAATAACAACTGTTGTTGTTTTATCAGAATTATCAAACAGATTTTCCTCTTTAATTTTCAGTTTGTCTGATGTAAAATCTGAATCATTCGATCTGAAAACAGGCCGCAGCCAATCCTAAATCAACAGAGATGAAGTCGATAATTATAATGGAACAATCCTGATATGATTAGCTTCATTACTATTATTTGTTATTATTATGTTAGGCTTGCTATTACTATCTGTTATTGTTGTTGTTGCTGTTATTGTGTTGTTATTATAGTGACTGTTCTGAGTCATAACCTCGTGCTAGGCTCGTTGCTATTATTAATATTATTGTATTTCTATTCTCGCTGCTCAAACTATCACCAGACCAGCAGCTCCGTGTCTCTGCTCCAGGATCATGTCGGCGGATAATTAGCGGATAACTGTAGAATAATTAGCGGATAACTGTAGAATAATTGGCGGATAACTGTAGAATAATTAGCGGATAACTGCGGAATAATTAGCGGATAATAACCGAATAATTATCGCACGATAGCGCCGTCCGCGGCTCTGTGAAAGGCTCCGGATCAGAGAGAATCTGTCGGGACGTGTCGAGGTCACAGCCCGAACACACGCACCCAGCCCGGGCAGAGGAGCAGGGGGAGAGCCGGGAGGAGAACCGGGGGGAGCAGGAGGAGGAGCAGGGGGAGCGGGAGGAGCGGGAGACATTCACGAAATGGAGAAATAAAGAAGCAGAAAAACAGCGATGAGAAATGAACAAACAAAAAAAACTGACGACGGAAAAATAACGAGAAAAAACCCGGATCAGAGCGGATCAATAGAATCAATACGAATACGATGAGAAGATCGATAAACAGAAGGAATAAAACGAGTTGAAGGGCTTTTCTACTCATGAGAAAATTACATTTCCAATCAAAAGATGTTTTCCTTTTCAGGACTAATCCTCTTCTTCAGGCCTCAGATCATCAGAAGATCAGAGCTCCAACCACCATTTGACAACAACAACAATAATAATGCTAATAATAATAATAATGCTAATAATAATAATAATAATAATAATAATAATAATAATAATAATAATAATAATAATAATAATAATAATAATAATAATAATAATAATAATAATAATAATAGCAATAACAATAATAATAATGATATAATAAGAAGAACAATACATACATACATACATGCATACATACATACATACATACATACATACATACATACATACATACATACATACATTATTTAGAAGAAGAAGAATAGTATTTATAATCTAGTTGTCAAAATTGAATGATGTTGAAGAAAGAAGTTGATAAAACCTGTAGTGAATTCAAGTCCAAGAAGAAGAATCTAATTTTATTTTATTTTATTTTATTTTATTTTATTTTATTTTATTTTATTTTATTTTATTTTATTTTATTTGAGTTGCTCAGCAATAAAAAAATGAACGATCAATCGATCAGTTTCCTTGTTTTATTTCAAAAAGACAGAATAAGTTAAGAAGAACATGCAGCAACGTCAAGAACAAACACAAACACCTCCTCCTCTTCCTCATGTAGAGGCGGAGGAGGAGGAGGAGGAGGGGGGGGGGGGGAGGAGCAGGTCGGTGTGGATCGAACATTTTTTTCTGTCAAAGAGAAGACGGCGACTTCTCATTTCATTCATGCACACAGTAATAATTATAATCAATAACTGATAATCAGTGATGGACAGATCAAATACACATCAACAGTCAGGAGCAGACGGGATTCTCCTTTCACACACAGAGTCAGCCACAGTCATTGATCAGTGTTATCAATCAATCAATCACTCCTGTGATTAACGTCTCTCCAGATATCAGGCAGATGAGATCATTAAATATGACTTATCAATACTTATCAATACTAATGAGAAAGAGATGAGATCCTAAACCCTGAGTTTCATCTGCAGATCAACACGATGTCAGCATCAATTACCGATCAGAGATCTGATTGGCTGATTGATCATGAAGAATCACTTGCTGCCTCATAGTTCAGTCGGACAACTTCAGAAGGAAGAGGAGGAAGCTCATGATGAGGAGCAGGAGGAGAAGGAGGAGGATAATGAGGAGTAGGACTAGCGGGATAATGATGAGGAGCAGGAGGAGAAGGAGGAGGATAATGAGGAGTAGGAGGAGCAGGATAATGATGAGGAGCAGGAGCAAAACCTCCTGTTTCCAGTTGAACAATCAAAACACGTGAAAAAGTTTTACTGCAAATACTGCAAATAATACTTCATACCAGAAAGTAGTGCTGTGGTCCTGGAGCAGAGTATCTGACAGTACTATGATACTGCACCTGACAGTACTATGATACTGCACCTGACAGTACTATGATACTGCACCTGACAGTACTATGATACTGCACCTGACAGTACTATGATACTGTATATTGCAGTGATATAATACAGTATTTTACAGTATTCTTGTACTGTATCTGACAGTATTCTCAGTGCTCTATTAACACAACACGGATCGATCGATTTGGACTGAGGTCAAGTCTGCTGATGATCAATCAATCAATCAAAAATCTGATCAACAGATCGATGGATTTCAGCAGATAAATGATCAAATGATTAGAAATCTGCCCAGATACAGACTACAGACTGTGTGTGTGTGTGTGTGTGTGTGTGTGTGTGTGTGTGTGTGTGGGACCCTCTGAATAAAAAGCCTTTTGATGTGTGTGGGGGTTCTCATGGCGGGGGTGGCGGCCCCTCTGAGGGTCAGCAGGGTTGCGTTCGAGGTCGTGGGAGAAATCATTTCTCATCATATTTCTGGTTGTTGTCGTCTCCCGTGACCTCCGACCTCCTGATCCTCAGACACACAGAGAGGATCAAACAGGTTTTAATCTACACCGAGGTCGAATCTCACTCTCAGAACATCTGTCTGTCTGTGAACCTCCACACCTGTCCACACCTGTCCACCTGTGGTCTGCTCACCAGCGTCAGGACCTCCCAGGTCCTGGTGTGGACTCTCCTGGACACTACCAGTTCTGGTTTTTGGGGTCACGAGTATGTGGGAGGTTTTTTTTTAACTAAAACTTTTATGGATGTTTCTCTGGATCCTCACAGTGAAGAACATGGACTTAAAATGTTTGAGACTCTGTGTGTAAAAGCAGGTCACAGACCTGGGGGCCAGATGAGCATCAACCTGTCCCTTCAGTCCTGGTTTGGTCACAGTGCAGGAGTCCAGACCAGATACTGGGTCCAGACCAGATACTGGGTCTAAACCAGATACTGGGTCTAGACCAGATACTGGGTCCAGACCAGATACTGGGTCTAAACCAGATATTGGGTCTAGACCAGATACTGGGTCCAGACCAGATACTGGGTCTAAACCAGATACTGGGTCTAGACCAGATACTGGGTCTAGACCAGATACTGAGTCCAGACCAGATACTGGGTCCAGACCAGATACAGGGTCTAGACCAGCAGCTGGTCCAGACCAGCAGCAGGCAGGATATCCAGGACGCTGCATGCAGAGGGTCCACACTGGAGGCCCGGCAGCTACTACGAAGTGTTGAGCAGCGGCCTGGGATACACCCCCTGGTAGTAGGAGGCCTCCAGAGGCTCCATGGTCCTGCCCCCCAGGCCAGAGGCCCCCCCAGCACCGTAGGAGGAGTACTGCAGCGCCTCGTAGGCCTTCAGGTCCAGTTTGTGCTGCTGCTCTGAAGTGGACATTAAATTATTGATGGAGAACGGGTGGTTGAAGGAGTAGTGGGGGTCTCCTTTGAGGTGCAGCTGGGGCTCGTGTGCCATGGAGTGGGGGGGTAACGACAGAGAGGACAGGAGCTGGGAGCCGGACACCTTCAGGTCCGCTGCCCCGCCTACGCCCCCCCTCAGGTCCAGGCCGGGGGGCGACGCCGCCTGGCTGGAGGAGGGCAGCGAGGATGAGTCCAGGAGTCCGGTCTTGATTGGTTCCCCGGAGGGTGACACTGCCCCCCCCACTCCGCCCCCCTGGTCTTTGCGGCCCTCAGGTTTCAGCGACATCTTCTTCTCACACTTGAACCTCTTCTGGCGCCGCAGGTAGCAGCCATTCTCGAACATGTTCCCGGAGTCCGGGTGCAGGGTCCAGTAGGAGCCCTTGCCCGGTTTGTCCGGGGAGCGCGACACCTTGACGAAGCAGTCGTTGAAGGACAGCGAGTGGCGGATGGAGTTCTGCCAGCGCTGCTGGTTCTGCCGGTAGTACGGGAACAGGTCCATGATCCACTGGTAGATCTCGCTCAGCGTCAGCATCTTGCTGGGCGCCTGCTGGATGGCCATGGTGATGAGGGAGATGTAGGAGTACGGCGGTTTGGCGTGCGGGTAGCTCCGTCTGAAGGCCTTGGTGTCTCGGCCGCGGTTCAAGGCTCCGCCCCCGTACGCCATGCTGGGGCTCATGGCCGGGCTCATACCGCCGTACGGGTTCAGGCCCATGGACGCCTGTGGGGCCGACACCGAGCTCATACCGGACGGGCTCAGGGCCCCGCCCATGGAGGCCACGCCCCCTCCCAGGCCCGACATACCCGCGGAGGCCGAGCCGCCCATCCCGCCCACGGGGGCGGGACTCAGACCGGTGCCGCTGTACGACATGTTGAAGGAGCCAGAAGTGGTTCCACCGCTGGACATGTAACCAGACATGGAACCCATCCCCAGACCAGAGCCCATCCCAGTGCCGGCCATGGGAGAGTACATCTGTAGAGAGACCAGAGAGCAGTCAGACTGGGACCAGTTAGAGCAGAACCAGAACCATGTAGGGCACGACCAGAACCAGGCACCACAAGAACATGTGACCAAAGGAGAGAAACAAGTTAGAACCAGATAGAACCAGTCAGAACCAGTTAGAACCGTTTTAGAAGATAACATTTATCTTAATGTGATATATAGATATAAAGATAGAAAGAAGGACAGAATCAGGATCAGAACTGGCTTCACTGGCCCAGTATGTGGACACACAAGGAATCTGACCACAGTTTAAGCATGAACATGAAAACACATCAAAATAAATATAATACAAATGATAAATAGATTTGTCAGAGTCACAGCCAGTTCACCTATGAACAAAAACAAACAACAAAACAAAAACAAACAAACACAAAAGTCGTTAAACGGAACTGAAAGGTGAGAAGGGTGTGAAGACTCTCGCTGCAGTTCTGATGTGATGATTGAGCTCCTGACCTCTGACCTCCCTGCTGGTTACGGGCACAAAGAGAATCTAAATTCAAATCAGAATTTTGCTGCAACTGGTGGAGGCAGATCTGAGATCTGATGACACACACACACACACACACACACACACACACACACACACACACACACACACACACACACACACACACACAGATCCGGTCAGCTTAATATCTACCTTCATTTCAAACCTTCAGATAAATATCACCTTGATTATTGTCTTTGGCCCTTTAAGCATTAAAAGATTTTATCTAATTATTATTGACGATAACCTATTAATCTATTTTCATTATCGTTTATGATGGAAGAGTTTTTCTCCGGCACTGAACCTGCGTATAATAATACTAATACTAAAACTGATAATTACAATAATAATAATAGTACAAATACTGATAATAATGAAATCTGAAAAGTAAGGAGCATTGTACATACAATGTATTATTATAATTATAATTATTATTATTGATATTATTATTATTATTATTATTATTATTGCTGTTGTTGTTATTATTATTAAAGGGTAAATAAATAAATAAACACAACCAGCAGCTGAATCATTGACGACAGATTCCTGGGTCAATCAGTTATTGATCTCAGGAGTAACTGCTCATTGGTTATTGGTTGATATGTTTTGTCCTTTGATTCTGATCAGTTAACGATCAATGATTTAGATTCACTTGATCCACACAAACACAAACACTCTGACCTCGGATCAGAACTTTATTTCTGATATTATTATTATTATTATTAATAATAATATTAATACAAATAACACTATTATTATTATTATTATTATTATTATTATTATTACTATTATTATTATTATTATTGTTATTGTTATTGTTATTATTAATAATAATAATGATAATAATAATAATAATAATATTATAAGGGTAGTCCTGTTCTGCAGAGGAGCCGCTTCAATTACTGTTAAAATCTATTTTGATGCTTTTATTGAATTGATTTTCTCGGGGGTTACAGTCTGAAGCAAAGATTTCAATAATAAATCAATAATCAATGAAGTGGGCAATAATAATGACATTACAAATAATTATAACTAATATCATATGCTTATATATTAAGAGATTCATCTGATGTTTTTCACCGTGATATATCAAACATTTTATGAATGAGAAATGAATGAGAAAGTGTTAAATGATCAATAATTGATCACTGATCAAAGTCCAGCTAAACAGAAGGTGTTTAAAAACACAAAATAAAATTATCATCATTATTATAATTATTATTATAAATATTATTATTATTATTAAAGGGGAGAATGTTAAAGAAAAGCGGCTGTAGATTGTGATTACTCATGACATCAGATTCCGCAAAAAACTTCCAAAAATTTGATCAAAACTATATTTGATTTGATTTAACCATCAAATCATGATCAGTCTGGTTATCATCACTGTTTTTTGGTTTTGTTTTGTTTTCTTCGTAAAACGAACAGATTTTACAGCTGCGACCTGGAAAAATTCACAAGACAAATTCAGACCAAGTTAAACCCGGGATGGATCCTTTCCCGACTTTGTCTTCAGCTCCGATAAACTGAAGCTACAGGATCGATTTCTGTTTTTCTGTGAACTTGTGTGAGAGTGTGGCCCCTCGGAGCGGCCCCGGGCCCTCACCCACCTCCTCGCTGTAGTATCCGCTCCAGTCCGGAGCTTCGTGTCCCTCCATCTTCACCGCTCCCAGCATGACGGGCCCAGGTCCGGGTCCAGGTCCAGGTCCAGGTCCGGTCCGGGTCTGGGTCCAAGGGAAAGCGTTCCGAGCCGAGAGAGGAGACAGAGAGACGGAGTGAGAGTGAGGAGGAGGAGGAGGAAGAGGAGGTGATGGTGACCTGCGGACCGATGTGATCCTCCTCCTCCTCCTGCTGCAGGTCCAACCCTCCAGGTCTCCTCCTCCTGCGCGCACACACACACGCACACACACACACACACACACACACACACACACACACACACACTTAGATTTTAATGCTTCATTGAAAATAAACTGTGAATGTTAAGATTCAAGGTTGTGGGTGATTATAGATTACAAATGGTTACAAACAGTGTGCGTGCGTGTGCATGCATGCGCATGTGTGAAACAGAGTTGAACAGTTCAAGGAAGAAACTCCATTTAATAACGGACGGACACGCGCACACACACACTCCCATCCCAAACCTGGAGTCTCCGGGTGAAAGTATCTGACGATAGTTACTCCTTCATCTGTCAAAGTCTCAGTCCTGGCCCTGGTCTAACGACTGGACCTGGTCTAACTCCTGAACCTGATCCTGGTCTAACAGCTGGACATGTCTAACATCTGGTCTTGTTCTACCACTTGGACCTGGACCTAGTCTCACACCTTTTCCTGGTCCAACCCCTTGTCCTGGTCTATCACCTTTCCTGGTCTAACCCTGGTCTTGATCTGACACCTGGACCTGGTCCAACCAGCAGGTCACCTTAGGTCTCAGGTATGTTCTCTCTACACCCAGTATCACTGATGTTATCGATCACTCATAAATTATTGACGCTGTTGCCCCGTTGATTCTTTGTGGGGCTACTGTGAACCAGAATTATGAGGAGGTGCTGCCACCTGCTGGTTCCACTCAGACCACATGGAGACCATGTCCTTCAGCGAGTCCGTCACAGACTCCAGGGTTCTCCAGGACCCTCCAGGGCCTCCAGGACTCTCCAGGACATCCAGGGCCCTCACCTTTTGTGAGGATCAATAACAATAACGTGGAGCAGACAGAATCTCCAGGAGCAGGAGAGGAGAAGAGAGGAGAGGAGAGGAGAGGGAGGGAGTCCCTGAGTGAACTGTGTTCATTTAATTTGGAGAAAGTAATTTATTACAATTCTAGTTACTCTAATTGTTACATAAACAATGTCATGAATAAAAAGTGACTTTTAGACAAGATGTTGTCATTGTGGATTCTCTCCACGTGGGGGCGCTGTTACACGAGGGAACATCACAACTGAAACCTGAGCGGGACCTCCAGCTTCTCCTCCAATCACTTCATACATTCACATTCATACTTACATACTCCAAACAAACACCATACATACATCATACATGTATGATATGTGCATCATATGTACACGATGCATCATACGATCTCATCATGAAGTTTTTTTGTTCATGTGGATATTGTCACTGCCATGAGGTCACTCGTGTTCAGCCAATCACAGCCCTGCATCCTCACGCTGCCCCCTTCTTCTTCATGGCCATCTTCTCGGCCTTCTCCATGGCTCGTCTCTTCCTCCTCCTCCGACAGAAAACCACCAGCAGCACCAGCACCAGTATCAGCAGGACCAGTCCCCCCACCGCCGCCAGCACTGGGACCAGAATGCCCGACGTCCACGCGTCGCCACGGCCACTTCCTGCCAGCTCAACACACATTGCCGAGTCCTCGTCCTGCTGCGCCCCCTCCTGGTCAGTGCACACACACCTGTAGGAGCCCTCTGTGTTGATGCAGGTGTGTCTGCAGGTGGCGCTGCCCGTGCTGCACTCGTCCACATCCGCACACGTCCCGGCGCCGTCCTTCTGGAAGCCGGACTCGCAGGGCTCACACACGGCGCTGAGGTCGGCGGCGGCGCCGCCCTGCAGCCGCCAGCCGGCCGGGCGGCCCGGGCACCGCAGCTCCAGCTTCACCTCGGACCAGCACTCCACCAGGATCCTCCGGTCTGAGACCAGGGTCAGGGAGCGCACGCCGGGGATGACCGGCTTGTCACAGCGCTCCGCCGCCTCCGAGCCCAGACCTGAGCCTGGTTCTGGTGGTCCGAGTCCAGGTTTCGGCATCACAGCGATTTCTGGGGTGCAAAACTCACACTCAGGTGGAGCTGTGTGAGGCTGCAGTGTTGCAGGTTCTGGTGTCTGAGGTTCTGGAGAAGAAGGTGCTTCTTGCTGTGGTGTAGACGGTCTGGAAGGTTCTGGTTCTGGGACAGGAGGTCTGTGCGGCTCTGTGATCCCATGGCTGGGTAGTTCTCGGGCAGTGGGGGCTGGTTGTGGAAGACTGGGTGGTATAATTCTGGCCTGTCCGTCTCTGGTCTTACAGATGAACTGGTGCGGGGTCTTGCAGGAGATGGGGATGAAGCCCAGTTGCGGAGCCCCGCCCCCCAGCGTCCCCTTCAGCACGGCGCAGCGGGCTGTGGTGCAGGTCTTGTCTGGCTCTGAGATCCAGCGGCTCATCTGCGTCTCCTCTCCACCATCCTCCACCCACTTGAACCCCCGCAGCGGCAGCGAGAGAACCACACATTCTCGCCTGGCCTTCTTCAGGCCGACCCAGAAGAAGAACTCGGTCTGGTTCAGCGGTGCCAGGGTTCGGTGGATGGATCTGAGGATTTCAGCAGCTTCCTGGTGGGTGGCGATGGGGCTGAGGACCCCGGGGGAACAAGCCTCCGCCGCTTCGTCGAAACTGAGTGAGGTGTGGTGGACGGTGTAGGAGGGTGGAGATGCTGGGTCAGAGGAGGTGGTCCCGACCAGGAGCAGCCACAGGAAGGTCCAGCAGGAGCAGAACCAGGACTCCATGTTGTCGACCTCTGTCTGGCCTGATGTCAGAGAGCAGAACAGAGAGCATCAGGTAGCGTCTGAGACCAGGAGGAGCTGCTCTGTGACACTATGCAGATGATGCTGCACTCTGTGTTTCACCTGAAGCAACTTCATAAAACCTATAACTATAATGTTAATAGAGCATTAGGTTGTATTCATTCTTATTATTATTCTTCTATTTTAAGATTCAAAATCTGTAAATATATCAGTGGTAAACAGTTCACAGCAGCAGCCTAACGCACGATTTATTCCCAGCAAGTCTGACTGGTTATTGCCATGAAACCATTAACATGAACATGTTTACATTAACACATGTTCACATTAACACATGTTCACATTAACACATGTTCACATCAATGTTTAAGATGCTACAGTCTGCTCAACAGCAGCCGCTCAGCGAGGTGAGACCTGGGACGGCTGCATGGCGTAGCTCTGCTATCTGCACACACACACACACACACACACACACACACACAAACACACACACACAAACACCCTGGCAGGGCCCCCCACCTCTACAATGAATCCGGCGCCTCAGGTTTTCAGTATATAAATTGTATACAGTACACTGTACATCTCTGACTGTTACAAGAGATAAAACTCCCCTTTGAATTATTAAATGTGAGAGCACTTGCCTAATAATTTTCTGTTCCAACTTATTGTCATCCTTATTCCCTGGATCCACTACAAACTCACATTCACTCTCATTATTTTGGAGGGGGAGGAGTTTCTAATCCCCTAATCCTGTATGGAGTAAACTGGACATATACATTCAGCATTTTAGTGGATGATTTCCTCCAAAGCGAGAAGGTTTTCACAGCTATGATTGAGCACTCACCGAGGTTGACCACCGTCCAGATAAAGAGGTTGAGGATGAAAAGAAGACTGGGGTGCAGAGCGAGGTCTAGGTCTGCTCTCTGAGAAGAGGAAAGGTCTGACAGGAGGAAAGGAGGTGCTGCCTCCGGAGGATCACTATCTCCCTAATTCTCCTTAATTATCTGCTTGTAGGGAGGAGACCGAGCAGCTGCTCCAAGTCTACGCCGCCCTCACCTCCTCCACTCAGCTCCACTCAGCTCAACACAACTCCTTCTACAGGTTCTCCTCCTCCTCGTCCTCCTTCAGGTTCTCCTCTTGCTGACTTTTCTCCACCTGCTGTCCCTGTTTTCTGTGCCGCCCCTGCTCCTCCTCTCGCCCTCTCTTAGCTGTTCTCTCCTCCACAGTAGCTCCGCTGACAGACCCCCACCTCCCACCCCCAACAGGAAGTGTGCTGTGTCTTGATATCGGAGGGAGCTTCCCGTGCTCGCTCACTCCTGAGGCAAACTTGGTGAGAATCTAGTGCCCCCCCCCCACTCACACACACACACACACACACACACACACACACACACACACACACACACACACACACAACCCACCCTGAGCCATGCACCCTCCACCTGAGCAGGTACACAGTCACACCCCTGCTCGTGTCACTTCTTCATTCATCACAGCACAACCCCCCCCCACGCGCACACTCACACACACGTACACACACACACGTACACACACACACACTGGTGGCAGACTGGGGGTTTTTGGACTTGACCCATGGTTGGGGGAGGGTCAGTGTTGAGGGTGGGGGTGGGGGGGCTGCTCATCACTCTGACTTCATCAGTTCACTTATTTCAGCCAGGAAGTGTGTGATTCAACATCCGTCTACTGAAATGCCCCCCCCACACACACACACACACACAGTGCGGCATCACAGAGTCAACAGAAGTCCATTAGTCAAAGCTTCGCCCTCCGTGGCCCTCGGCTTCCTGCCATTCTCCACACATTTCCTCCAGGAAGCAGGAAGCATCTGGGTCGCCGTGACAACAGCCGTCCCACATGGTGTGTGTGTTTCCACTGTTTGTTGGGAACACAATGCTGCTGCCAGTGTGTGTGTTCATTAATGCTCATCAGCCGTACTTCATATTTACAGCTCAGAAGCTTTTATCTTGGAGTAACTGGTGACATCTGGTTAGCTCTGTCAAAAGGGGAACTGGAATAACAGCAAAGATGCTGATCTGGCAACCTCTTTCAGCACTAATTCTGACTGGCTGTGTCTCCTCACACACAAATGATTATGTTACTTCACGTAACTTTACGGAGTCATGTAGACTTATCTCTACATGACTCCGGTCCTGGTCCTCAGTAGCTCCTCAGCTTGTTCTCCTTCACTAAGTGCTGACTGGAGCTCTGCTGCAGCTATGGAGCTGTGATGGTCCACATCCAGCCTGATGTTGAAGCATCAACCTGAGGAGGAACCAGAGACTGGAGAAGAACCTGAGGAGGAACCAGAGACTGGAGAAGAACCTGAGGAGGAACCAGAGACTGAGGAAGAACCTGAGGAGGAACCAGAGCCAGAGGAGGAACCAGGAGCAGAGACACTGACATTTCACCACAAACTGAAAACTGAAATGCATGATCAGATCGCTCTGTGGCCCCGCCCCCTCAGGTGTTCCAATCAATACATTACTCCGGTTTTGTTGTTTTGGCTTATGTGAGGCTTGCAGAGCATCTCCATGGCAACAGGGAACACTCTAGCTCCATCAGGCCCCTCCCATCACCAGACAGCCCCACCCCCTGGTGTGATTGACAGGTCTGACGCAGGCAGAGGTCACAGCAGAGATTTTATTGACGCTGGAACAAAGTTTGTGTTTTTTACTTCAACGCACACTCCTGTGACATCATCGAGCAGGTGGAGCTGACAGGCCTCACTCAGCCAGGTTAACGAGCGTCACTATTGGCTGGCCTCCCTGCGCCAGCTGCTGATTGGCTCAGGGACTGTAGCCGCTCTATTGGCTGATGACTGGTTGGGTGTGACAAATCAGGCAGCAAAAGCAAACTCAAAGACAAAGTGACACAACAAAGATGTAACAGGCAGTGGGACAGGAGGGGAGGGGGGGGCTGGATGAGACGTGGGGGGGGGCTCAGGCAGCGCTGGACACAGCGAGTTTCTTCAGGTGATCCATGAACACCTGCAGGCTGACGTCGTCTGTCAGGATGGGGGCTCCAGACTCCTGCAGACAGACACCGGCCGCACAGTTGTCATAGCAACACTGGGGGTGTCTCCAGGACAAAGGTCAAAGGTGACAGGCTTACCTGACCCCAGGCGTACATGTTGTTGTGGGTCTGAGAGGGGTTCACTTTGGAGAGCAGGAACCGAGCCTGCCAAACATCATCATGAGCCAGACAGATGACAGAGATGATGAGATGACAGACAGCTTCCCTCTGCTGTATACCCACACTTTATACAACTGATACAATATATTTGTTGATATGTTTATTTATAGTGTAAAGCCCTAATGCTTTGGATAAAAGCATCAACATGTTTGTGCCTGTGGTGCTCATGCGCAGGTGTGCTGCCCACCTGGCTGCCTCCGTGCTCCGTGTCGATGTATCGAGGCATCGGGAAGCGAGTGTGCAGCAGCTCCTGAGCATCGTCCACCGGAGCCTGAAGAAGATGTCGGAAGTTCTCGTACTCCTGCATCTCCTGGTAGCCAGCCTTCCTCCACTGAGCCACCGTCTGACAGACACAGAGCAGGGATTAGAGAGCCGCTGACTGAGGTCATGTGGTGTGTGTGTGTGTGTGTGTGTGTGTGTGTGTGTGTGTGTGTGTGTGTGTGTGTGTGTACCTCTCCGTGGTAGATGAGGATCTGGAAGAAGGTGTCCATGAGCAGGATGCGGTCAGGCAGGATGCTGCTGCTGTCCAGCAGGACGGGCTGGGGACAGACACAGGGATCAATAGGCTGACTGATCAGTGATCGGGGGTGGGGGGTGGGGGGTGAGGTTGGGGGGGGGGGTCAGCTGACCTCGGGGGGGCCGTTGAAGGAGTAGGCGTAGAGCACGGGCTGGATCATGATGAGTGCCTGTGTCAGGTCCTGCCTGTTGAACTGGTGCCTGTAGTAGGAACTCTCATCTGGACTGTTGTTGAACACCTGGAGGAACGGAGAACGCCGCAGGTGGAACATGAACTGGAAGAGAACAGAGGTCACAGGTCAGCAGGTGGTGGACAGGTGAGAGGAGGACAGGTGGACAGGTGAGATGTGGGAGGAGGACAGGTGAGAGGTGGACAGGTGAGAGGTGAGAGGAGGACAGGTGGACAGGTGAGAGGTGAGAGGAGGACAGGTGAGAGGAGGACAGGGGGACAGGTGAGAGGTGAGAGGAGGACAGGTGAGAGGAGGACAGGGGGACAGGTGAGAGGTGAGAGGAGGACAGGTGAGAGGTGAGAGGAGGACAGGTGAGAGGAGGACAGGTGGATAGGTGAGAGGAGGACAGGGGGACAGGTGAGAGGAGGACAGGTGTGGGGGGGTCACCTGGGGGTAGAGGGAGAAGGTCTCAGAGAACCTGAAGGAGTTGGGGTCATCTTTGTGGTAATCTCCAAACTTCTGACACTGCAGAGACAGAGAGGATTCAGAGCCTGGCACACACCTCTGTGTGAGTGTGTATGTATGTGTGTGTGTGTGAGTGTGTGAGTGTGTGTGTGAGTGTGAGAGTGTGTGTGTGAGTGTGTGTGTGAGTGTGTGTGTGTGTGTGTGTGTGAGTGTGAGTGTGTGAGTGTGAGTGTGTGTGAGTGTGTGTGTGAGTGTGAGTGTGTGTGTGAGTGTGTGTGTGAGTGTGTGTGTGTGTGTGAGTGTGTGTGTGTGAGTGTGTGTGAGTGTGTGTGTGTGTGTGTGAGTGTGTGTGTGTATGTGTGAGTGTGTGTGTGTGTGTACCAGTCTGATGAGCTGTCTGTCCAGCCACCTCAGGACATCTGGCCCCTCCTCCGTCTCCGCCCGGTACACCGCCAGCCGCGCCATCAAGATGGCCGCCGCCTCCTGGTCGAAGGACGCCGCGATGCTCTGGATCTGAGTCTGAGCGTCTGCCCAGCTGTGGGGGGGGGGGGGGGGGTCAGCCACATATAGCTGTGTGCGGGATTGTGCAGGTGTGTGCGTGTGTGTGTGTGTGTGGGGGGGGGGCCTACTTCCTGGCAGTGGTGGTGACCCGGATGCGTCTCTGTCCTGAGGAGTGCTGGTACTGGGTGACGAACTGGATCGCTCCTCTGCCGCCCTGAGGGATCGGAGCGTTGTGCTGCAACACACATCAATAGCCTGTCAATCACCAGACTGATCACCAGCTGATCCACCGATCAATAATGAGTACTGGGACACAAACACAAACTCCTGCTCTCACAACAACATCCACACATCGCCGTCATCATAGAAACCATCCCTGGCCACTGATTCAGGATCAACCAATCAGCTGAGAGAACCAGGGCAACGTGAGCGTCCAATCACAGCCGAGGTCTCGGAGTCTCTGCTCTCTGATTGGCTGCTGCAGTCTGAAGGTCAACAGCAGCAGCAGGATGAGCATGATGATGATTACACACCTGCACACCTGTTATTATCTGAGTCAGGCTGCTGACACACACTCACACAATCACACACACTCACACAATCACACACACTCACACAATCACACACAATCACACACTCACACACAATCACACACACTCACACACAGACACACGCGCACACGCACGCACGCACGCACGCACGCACAGGATATTGGAGGTTCATGAAGTGTTGACTTTGTGACTATGTGAGTGTGTGTGCACTCATCATCATCTCAGCAGGTGACTGACAGGTGCACCACAGTAACGCTGCCTCTGGAGAGACACACACACACACACACACACACACACACACACACACACACACACACACACACATACACACACACACACACACACACACACACTCCCAGCAGGACGCTCCTCCTGCTGCAGACTCTGCTGCTTGGAGCTCAGTCGGGTGGAGCTGCTGGAGGCAGAGCCACGACCTACGACCTCAGGGTCGCTGAAGGACCGGGTGGAGGACCAGGTGGAGAATTGAGTGGAGGTGGCTGAAGACAGGAGCAACATCTGGCTCCTCCAGAGACCCAAAGAAGAGTATATACCACCTGGTGGAGATGTGCGGGTGCAGGTGGGGGGGACGGAGTCTGATCTTCAAGCTTCATCTGGGTGGAGTCAGCAGCACCTGCTCCTCCTGAGAGGAGGTGGAGGACCAAGTGGAGGACCAAGTGGAGGACCAGGTGAAGACAAGCAACATCTGACTCTCCCAGGCAGTTACAGAGGAGGATGTCACACCTGGTGGAGATGTGTGTGTCCAGGTGTGTCAGCTGAACTCCAGGTGGAGGTGACGGGGAACTTCAGAGGCTCTGGACCTGCAGCAGGTGGAGCTTGGAGCAACACCTGGTGGAGGTGAGCTTCAGCTAAGGACACTGCTAGACAAGCATTTTCTGAGTGTGTGTGTGGTGTGTGTCTGAAGGCTACGTAGAGTCTACGCACAAACCTGGACGTGCTCTGAGCACAAACACTGCCACACATGCTTCACGCTGAGCAACAGTCCAGAGGGAGGCAGCACTGAGTCCAGAGTCCAGTCCCCTCCCTGTGGAGCTGCTGCCTGGCTCAGCCGCTCCTCCTCTCTCCTCCTCCTCATGGACCCTGAGAGCGTGTGCAGTAGAGTCACTCCCATCAGCAACACGGGACCATGAACCAGTCCGTGTTGGGGAGAACACGCATGCTGTGAGAGAGCATGTGACCTGCTGGGACGTCACGCTGTGCTGGGACACTGTTCACTGGCTTTTCTGTCTTTAACGTTTTTATGATCCATGAAACGTCCATGAATTAAAAATAAGACGTTCAGAGAGCGACGTGAACAGCCCGACAAAATCATCAGATCTGAGTAAAAAACAGGCTGGACGAGAGCACTGAGACCTGCCATGTGAAGCAGCCTAACACTCTGTAGCGGTCGCCTGTTGAGTGCACGTGGAGCCTGTGTTCTATCCCCTGCCTGTCTTATCTGAGTGAAGCAGTTCTACATAAATGCACCTCTTGTTCTTCCCCTGTGAGTGGGCGTGTCCTCAGGTGATGCGGGCCCTGGCCCCCGGCCTGCAGTGAGATGGCGGAGGCGGTGGCGCTGCTGTACGGGCTGCTGATGCTGCTGTCTGCGGTGGCCTGCGTCCTGGGCAACGCGCTGCTGCTGCTGCTGCTGCTGCAGCGGCGGGAGCTGCGCTCGGCGGCGCCGGGCCTGGCGCTGAGCTGCGGCCTCAGCGACCTGGCGCTGGGGCTGTGCGCCGCCCCGCTGGCCGCCTACAACAGCCTGGGCCGGCCGGGCTGCTGCCCGCCGGCGGGCGCTCTGTGCCAGGCCGGCGGCTTCCTGCTGCTGCTGCTGCAGACGTCCTCGGTGCAGTCGCTGGCCTGGGCCACGGCCGACAGGTTCACCCAGGTGTGCTTCGCCCTGAGCTACAGCAGCATCTGGACGGCCGGCCGCAGCCGCCTGGTGCTGCTGCTGCTCTGGCTCTTGTCGCTGGGCGCGGCCGCTCTGCCGCTGCTGGGCTCCGGCGGCTACGCCTACAGCGCCTCTCGCTTCCTGTGCTGCCCCCGCTTCAGCCCGGAGCACCGGGCGTTCGTGGTGCTGTGGCTGCTGGCGGGCGTGGCCGCCCCCATCCTCGCCACCTGCTGCCTCTACGGATACATCGTCTACGTGGCGCGGAAGCAGGCGCGCAGGGGCACCTTCATGTGCAACGAGCTGCACTGCTACTACGTCCCCGCCAACAACTACCTGAGGAGCTCCATCGTCATGGTCGCCACCTCAGGTGAGCTCCGGCTGCTGCGCTCTGATTGGACGAACCGTCCTGAGGTCACGCTGACACCCAGTCGAGGAACGTAGTTGCACTACAAGCTACTGTTTTTACAAAGATTAAAAAAACTTAGATTTACAAGTGCTATATAATTCATCTTGTATTCACACATTGACATTGACTCATGTTGTGCCAAGCCCCACCCCCCCATGACATCACCCATTGGTTTGAAAGGATGCTCAATGAAGCCAGGAGTTTGAGTTGCTGGAGGCTGCCATTCCTCGTGATGGAGCCAGCAGAAACCATAGGGCAGGGAGTGTGTGTGCGTGTGTGTGTGTGTGTGTGTGTGTGTGTGTGTGTGTGTGTGTGTGTGTGTGTGTGTGTGTGTGTGTGTGTGTGTGTGTGTGTGTGTGTGTGTGTGTGTGTGTGTGTGTGTGTGTAGGGGGATATAACAGATACATCTTTTCTCCTCCGTCCTCCTCCACACTCCCACTGATCCATACTGGATACCAGTGAACAACCTGGCCATACTAACCAGGTAAACACAGTCTACTGGTCCAGTTAATGTGACTCTCTCTCCTCTGTGAGGCTCCCTGTCAATCAAATGGACCCGCCCATATTCATTCATTTCTTTAAGCTCTGATATCTCATTAATCATGGAATTACTTGCTAATCGACCTCCATATTACACGCTGGCATGGGGAACTTTAGCTGTGAAGCCGGAGGGAGTTCTGAAAAAAAAGGTTGAAAATGGGGTTTTTTTGACTGGGTGTGTATTGGAGAAAGTGTCTAGAGGATCTCCCTGGTACTGCAAGAAAAGTCACTTCCACATTGGCTTCATTTTTAGCACCGAAAGACTCCATCCATCTTTGATAAACCGTCTATGGTTTGGACAGTATCAGATCTCTACAGTCCAAACGGAGGCTGCAGTCGATCCAGAGCTAAAGACTGGAAGGATGGGAGGAGGACAGACAGATGAGGAGGAGGAGGAGGAGGAGGAGGAGGTGAAGAGGGGTGAGAGCAGTGGTTAGAAAGTGACGAGAGGACTGTGATCGCCTTGTTCGTAGGGATGGGAATGCCAGACGGAATATCTTGTTTAAAGAGTAAATTTCTTATTTTAAATGTTCAACTTGACGCTATAATCTTAATCAAGCTCTTCACATCTTTGTTTGAGGAATCTTGCATGCACGCTGCATGGACTTGGTTTGAGTTCCTTTTCATTTTGATTGATTTTGTTTTTTGTTATGCTGTGTGATTTGTAAATAATGATTTTCTTTTTATCCACGTCCCTAACGGCTAACTACGCTGCAAAAAAGGGTTGTCTAAAAACCAAAGCAAAAACACTTCATCTCAGGATTCTTTCCTCAGAATCTAGGGTGAGACACTTTGTGCAGTGCAGTCATGAGTTGGAGACAAATGAAAATGAAATGAAATGAAAATCATGAGAGATGATCTGTCCATGAAGCAAGATCATTCCACTTGACAAGATTTCTTGAAATAAGAAGTAACTGCTTGATTTAAGATTAAAGTGTTTAGTTGAAGAGGTCAGACAGGAAGTTAACAACAAGATAAATGACCCAACATAGAGCTGCAACAAACAATCATTTCCAAACTCTTCTCCGTCTGTTCCAAGATATTTCATAACCCTCTTGGCACACTGAGAGCTCTGTCCAGGTGGACCTGGACACCTGTCGACAGTCAGAGGAGCAGCAGATGAAGCTGCTCGTCTGTAGCAGCGACTGATTGATGATTTAAAAACAGGATGAGAACAAAACTTCATGTTTCAACTCATGAAGTGAACGGACACGAACTAAGATGACTGATGAGAGAAAGATGCTACGAAAACCTGACACCAGCCTCTTCAAATACACCTGACAGGTACAGTCCTGCAGGACACACACACACAGATGAGGATATATGAAACCTTCCTGCTTATTGTAAAAGCCTGATCTGATCTCCCATGACCTGTGACTGATCATCAGTTTGCAAACATCACAGACCTGAAGGCTGCCTCAGGTGTGTGTGTGTGTGTGTGTGTGTGTGTGTGTGTGTGTGTGTGTGTGTGTGTGTGGAAAGAACTCATAAAATACCAGCGTGTTGCCGTGACGACAGCAGCTTGCTGTGTGTGTGTGTGTGTGAGGGAGATAAACTCTGAGCTGAGGAGCACATAGCTGAGTCACTGTGGTCCTCCTGCTGCCAAGCTCTATGACTCCACACTCATTATGGTCTCACACACACACACACACACACACACACACACACACACACACACACACACACACACACACACACACAGGAACAAACCTACCTGAACACTAAAATGATAACAAAAGATAGGGAAACACTTCCATGAAAAAACAAAATATGAGATAAAATGTCTATAATTGTCCAACAATTCAGGAAACAGTTCTATTCTTTTGATTCCAGAATGAACCCTGCCCCCCCCCGGAGCAAAATGAAATGATTAGAAGACGCAAACCTTTTTTTAGTTTAGTTTCAGCCACGCCGTGTGTGTGGGGGGTGGGTGCACACACACACACACACACACACACACACACACACACACACACTGGTGTGTACCAGGGCTCTCTGCTCTGTACACAACTCTCCGGCCTCTGGTGTCGGTTGGTAGCTGTCTGCCTATCTGTCTTCTGCCTGTCTGTCTGTGACAGTCCTGTCCTGTCTCTCTGGTGAGTGCAGCCTGTCTCCTGGTCTGCTGGCTGTCTGTCTGTCTGTCACTGATAGTCCTGTCCTGTCTCTCTGGTGAGTGCAGCCTGTCTCCTGGTCTGCTGGCTGTCTGTCTGTCACTGACAGTCCTGTCCTGTCTCTCTGGTGAGTGCAGCCTGTCTCCTGGTCTGCTGGCTGTCTGTCTGTCACTGACAGTCCTGTCCTGTCTCTCTGGTGAGTGCAGCCTGTCTCCTGGTCTGCTGGCTGTCTGTCTGTCACTGACAATCCTGTCCTGTCTCTCTGGTGAGTGCAGCCTGTCTCCTGGTCTGCTGGCTGTCTGTCTGTCACTGACAGTCCTGTCCTGTCTCTCTGGTGAGTGCAGCCTGTCTCTTGGTCTGCTGGCTGTCTGTCTGTCACTGACAGTCCTGTCCTGTCTCTCTGGTGAGTGCAGCCTGTCTCCTGGTCTGCTGGCTGTCTGTCTGTCACTGACAGTCCTGTCCTGTCTCTCTGGTGAGTGCAGCCTGTCTCCTGGTCTGCTGGCTGTCTGTCTGTCACTGACAGTCCTGTCCTGTCTCTCTGGTGAGTGCAGCCTGTCTCCTGGTCTGCTGGCTGTCTGTCTGTCACTGACAGTCCTGTCCTGTCTCTCTGGTGAGTGCAGCCTGTCTCCTGGTCTGCTGGCTGTCTGTCTGTCACTGACAGTCCTGTCCTGTCTCTCTGGTGAGTGCAGCCTGTCTCCTGGTCTGCTGGCTGTCTGTCTGTCACTGACAGTCCTGTCCTGTCTCTCTGGTGAGTGCAGCCTGTCTCCTGGTCTGCTGGCTGTCTGTCTGTCACTGACAGTCCTGTCCTGTCTCTCTGGTGAGTGCAGCCTGTCTCCTGGTCTGCTGGCTGTCTGTCTGTCACTGACAGTCCTGTCCTGTCTCTCTGGTGAGTGCAGCCTGTCTCCTGGTCTGCTGGCTGTCTGTCTGTCACTGACAGTCCTGTCCTGTCTCTCTGGTGAGTGCAGCCTGTCTCCTGGTCTGCTGGCTGTCTGTCTGTCACTGACAATCCTGTCCTGTCTCTCTGGTGAGTGCAGCCTGTCTCCTGGTCTGCTGGCTGTCTGTCTGTCACTGACAGTCCTGTCCTGTCTCTCTGGTGAGTGCAGCCTGTCTCCTGGTCTGCTGGCTGCCTGTCTGTCACTGACAGTCCTGTCCTGTCTCTCTGGTGAGTGCAGCCTGTCTCCTGGTCTGCTGGCTGCCCTACACCTCTGTGTCTCTGTACGAGACACTGAGCGGTCGTCAGAGTCCGGCGGCGGTGGCGGCCCTGACAGCCTGGCTGATGGTGAGCAGCGCTGCTCTCAACCCATGGATCACCTGTCTGACCCAGAGGTGAGACCGGCACACGCCCCCGTCTCACTGCCTGTCTGTCTCTGACTGTCTAACTCTCTTTCTGTCTGTCTGTCTCTCTCCCTGCCTGTCTCCAGTCGCTACAGAGCAGCAGTGCGTCGTAGCCTCAGCACGTTGTTCCTCAGCTGTTCCAGATCTCCTCCAGAGTCCCGCCCCCAGAGCGCCGTGCTGCACCTGGACACGGCCAACCGCATCAGCACGTCCACCACACACACCCCACCCTCCCCCACCACACACACCCCACCCTCCCCCACCACACACACCCCACCCTCCCCCACCACACACACCCCGCCCTCCCCCGAAGCTCCCATGCCACCGTGAGGCTCTGCTGCAACCGCCACGTCAACACACACACACACACTGAGAGGTGGCAGCATCAGAGACACAGAGAGAGAGAGAGAGAGAGAGAGAGAGAGAGAGAGAGAGAGAGAGAGAGAGAGAGAGAGAGAGAGAGAGAGAGAGAGAGAGAGAGAGAGAGAGAGAGAGAGAGAGAGAGCATTGAAGCTGATGGAGCACCTCTGATTTACAGCCTGGTTCTGGTTCTGGCTGGAGGTTGGACCAAGTGAGAGCAGTGTCTGAGAACCTGTTTGATTGTTTGTTTGTGTCTGTCTGGTCATTTTAAATAAAGCTGAATTAATTGGACTGATCTAGGCTGTTCACAGCGCCCCCTGCTGGTCTCTAATTGAGCCTACCTGGTTAACCACCTCAAAGTAGAGAGCGAGGGTGGTGGTTGGATCCAGACCACAGATCTTCCACTGAGAAGTTCCTCCGGTGCCAATCTCCTGCAACACACACACACACACATACAGGCTCAATCCACGGGAAACTACATTGCAGTGCTGTACTGTGTGCATGAGTGTGTGAGTGTGTGAGTGTCCCATACATTCTCAGACACACACGGCCCTTTAGCATTCAGAGACACACACGGTCCAATGGCTCCTGACACTTTAATCTCTCTGGAGGTCTGAAAATAAAGACAGAGGGAGAGATTCAGTTGCTGTTATGTGTGGACTTTGCCTCATTAATCACAGAGAGAGAGTGTGCGTGTGTGTGTAAACAGTCTTGTGTGTTTAAGCTGCAGTGATTGATTGATGGCGCCCTCTGCTGGACAAACTGTGTCACAGACAGTGGCTGATTGTTGATTGTTTAGGTGTTTTTACTGCTACAGTGAAGAAGTTGTCTCCATGTCTGCATCATGTGACTAGAGTGTGACTGATGCTCAGATGTGACGTTGTTGACTCTCTAAAATGAGAGCACTGATGTCTCCATGGAAACGTGGTCCGTGCTCGAAGCGTGCGTGGGGCTGCAGCTGGTACCTTGACCTCCAGCGTGGCGGCGAAGGCCATCTTGAAGGATCCCTGAACGTCTTTGGTGAAAACTCTCTGGAAGGTTTGTTTGAAGAGCGAGGTGTTGAAGGAGTCAGCCATCACCATGTAGCCTCTGGAGCAACACACACGCACCGGTCAGAGTCTGGGTGGGGTGTGTGTGTGTGTGTGTGTGTGTGTGTGTGTGTGTGTGTGTACCCTGTGTAGTTGGGGCAGCATTTCATCTCCAGCAGTCCGGTCTGGTCCAGAGCGCAGGCGTAGATGTCGATGATATGACCGTTAGTAGACGCTCTGTTGGCCAGCGCCTCGTAGTGCTGCCACACACACACATACACACACACACACACACACACACACACACACACACACACACACACACACATACACACACACACACACACACACAGTTAGCCTGGGCCCTGCCCTGTGGTCTGTGACCTTTGACCTGTACTGCTGCTAACCTTGGTGGCCTTCTTCATGAACTTGGCGTTGTCCTTCTCCAGGTCGTGCCAGGACCTGATGGGAGTCTTCAGCTCGTCTCCGACCACCAGACCTGGACCCTGCGTGGCTGGACCGCCCACGAAGGTCATGATCCGAGCGCCCGTGTTAGGGAAGGTGCACTGAGAGAGAGGGAGACAGGGTGTGTGTTATGGATGGAGTGGTTTGAGAAGATGTAGAGCTGGAGGATACTCCAGGAATTGTGTGTGTGTGTGTGTGTGTGTCTGACCTCCAGCAGCCCCACAGCGATGGACATGGCGACTCCCAGCGAGCGTAGCGGCCTCTTGCCCTGCGTGACGGGCCAGGGGTCTCGCTGCAGCTCCCCCAGCAGGTCAGTCAGGTTCATATCGATCTTCTGCACCGGCTGCAGGAACCTGAGGCAGAGCGACCAGCTGCATCAGCAACACAGACAGGAGCAGGGAGAGAGACAGGGCCCAGGAGCCCAGGAGCCCAGGAGCCCAGGAGCCCAGGAGCCCAGGAGCCCAGGAGCCCAGGAGCCCAGGAGCCCAGGAGCCAATCGAACCAGACTCTACAATTACTTACAGCCCATAGAGGTGCAGCCTGACACTGTGATCTTATTAGCAATAAAGCTAAAGTCACGACATCGTTCATGTGAGTGGGACCCATCACAGCTAGAGGTGGCCTGGTCAATGAGGCCGATGGGGAGACAGAACCACAGAGTAGAGACCCTAACCCATCAGCCGACCCAGTCAGAATCAGCCTCAGAAAAACCAACATCAGTCACCTCTAATCACACACTGGTCTCCATGGCAACACTTCCTGCACCATAGGAACGAGACAATAACAACATGGTTTCCTGAGTGCTGAGTGTGTGTGTGTGTGCATGCGTGCGTGTGCGTGTCACCTGTTGGACAGCGGCTGCTGGGCTGCTTGAGGAGCTCGTCCCTGATTGGCCGAGGGTTTGGTCAGACCCAACATTTCCTGTGAAGTCACAGACAGGCATCAGAGCCAGACAGACAACAACAACTAATCGATTCATTGACAAATGAAGTATTTGAAAACTATGTCAACAATCAACTGGTCGAATCAAACATTTAAAGCACAAAGAGTGAAAATAATTGTTCGATGCAGCCCTCCAAGCTAATCCAATAATCCACTAATGACCAAGTGGTACATACACAAATATGTAGTAAAACTCTGCTCTGCTCTAGTCTGTTTGCACATTTATCAAAGCAGAGAAGTACATACATGGAAAGCAGTGAAAGGGGTTGCTGGTACCTGCAGCTGCTTGGCGCTCAGGTCCTTGGTGCCCCTGAAGACGTAGCTCTTGGAGATGCCCTCGCAGCCCAGCTCGTGGACCTGCACCATCCGGCCGAAGGTGATGAGTCCCACCAGCGCGGTGGGCGGCAGCAGAGACAGAGACATCTGCAGGGACTCCTTCAGCGCCTGCAGGTCCTCGTCCTCCATGCAGGTGTCCACCACGTACAGGAAGACCAGCGGCATCTGAGGACCCCTCTGCCCACAGCACAGCACGGCTGTCACACACCTCCACCTGTCTGCCTGTCTGTCTGTCTGCCTGTGAGACTGTCTGTCTATCTTCCTGTCTGCCTGTGAGACTGTCTGTCTGTGAGACTGTCTATCTTCCTGTCTGCCTGTGAGACTGTCTGTCTGCCTGTCTGTCTGTGAGACTGTCTGTCTGTGAGACTGTCTGTCTGTCTTCCTGTCTGCCTGTGAGACTGTCTGTGTGCCTGTCTGTCTGTGAGACTGTCTGTCTGTCTTCCTGTCTGCCTGTGAGACTGTCTGTCTGTGAGACTGTCTGTCTGTGAGACTGTCTGTCTGTCTTCCTGTCTGCCTGTGAGACTGTCTGTCTGTGAGACGGTCTGTCTGTCTGTCTGTCGGCCTGTCTGTCTGTCTTACCTGCACCACGTACTCGATGGTGGAGAACTGCGGTAACAACTCTGCAGGTTGATTCACTTCCGAGATTCCAGCGTAGGACGGAGGAAACTGAAAGAGTGTCAGAGTGTCAGACCAAGAGTGTGTGTGTGTGTGTCCATGTGTGTGTGTGTGTGTGTGTGTGTGTGTGTGTGTGTGTGTGTGTGTGTGTGTGTGTGTGTGTGTGTGTGTGTGTGTGTGTGTGTGTGTGTGTGTGTGTGCGTGTGCGTGTGCGTGTGCGCGTGCACGTGCGCGTGTGTTTCACAGAAATGATTCCTGTCGACAGATGATCACAGTAAAGTAGAGCACGGGTTAGGGTTAGATCAGAGTACAGCCCAGTAGAGTCCAGTAGAGCTGAGGACAGTGGAGCAGAACATAGCAGAGAGGGAGGATAGAGTAGAGCTCTGCACCTGGTTCCTCTGGTAGCAGAAGTTGCAGGCCCACAGTTTGGCTCTGTAGTCCACCTGGCTGGAGCACACAGACAGGAGCAGTGAGACAGACATCCTGACCTCCCACCCCTGACCCCTAACCTCCTACCCCTAACCTCCCACCCCTAACCTCCTACCCCTGACCCCTAACCTCCTACCCCTAACCTCCCACCCCCAACCTCCTACCCCTAACCTCCCACCCCTGACCTCCTACCCCTCGCCCCTGACCCCTGACCTACCAGAGCGGGTTGAGCACGGCGCGGCAGGTGGCCCGGCTGCAGAGCACGGGCTCGTACTGGATGGGGGGCAGGTCGGGGCGCTCCTTCAGGGGGGTGAACAGCGAGGCCACCGGCACCACCATGCGGGTGGCCTCCAGCCGGCTGGACGGCCACACGTTCCAGCTGAACCGCACGCCGTCACGCTCCTCGTTCTGGGCGATGTACTCCGGGAAGGTCGCCATGGCAACGCAGGGAGGTGGGAGGAGAGGAGGAGCAGGAGTAGGAGGAGAGGAGGAGGGGCGGAGGAGGAGAGGAGGAGAGGAGGGTGGGCTCTGTGTGGATAGCAGAAACTTGACTGTAACATTTACAGCGTGGTCAGGGTAGGTGTCTGCATTATTCCAGACAGTCAGAGCGATGGTCCACTGGGAGAGGCTGAGGTCCAGACGATGTTAATTCATTCTAATTAGCTTAATTAGATTAATCTAATTAACCTGGATCCAGGACCTGCTTGGCCCTTCCCAACACCTACTACATTCACTGCATCACTGCTGTGAACAGAATACAGAATGTGTTCAGATCCTCTCACCTCCTGTCAGATTTGTTGAGATCTTTGTTTGTTTATGAATGTGTAACAAGTCTTGAGATGATATTGTCGACTGGAACTTTAAATCAAGTCTCACAGATACTTCTAATTTGACCATTCTTATAATTTTGACCCTCACATAAGGCTGCGGGACCTGAAGGGACTTTAGGAGCTCTGAAGTAGTTTGAGAAAAACTACCATCTAAATACTTCACTACTACTACTACTACTACTATTACTACTACTACTACTACTATTACTACTACTACTATTACTACTACTATTACTACTACTACTACTACCATTACTACTACTACTACTACTACTACTACTACCATTACTACTACTACTACTACTACTACTACCATTACTACTACTACTACTACTACTACTACTACCATTACTACTACTATTACTACTACTACTACTACCATTACTACTACTACTACTACCATTACTACTACTACTACTACTACTACCATTACTACTACTACTACTACTACTACTACTACTACCATTACTACTACTATTACTACTACTACTACTACCATTACTACTACTATTACTACTACTACTACTACCATTACTACTACTACTACTACTACTACTACTACCATTACTACTACTATTACTACTACTACTACTACCATTACTACTACTACTACTACTACTACCATTACTACTACCATTACTACTACTACTACTACCATTACTACTACTATTACTACTACTACTACTACTACTACTACTACCATTACTACTACTACTACTACTACTACTACTACTACCATTACTACTACTACCATTACTACTACTACTACTACTACCATTACTATTACTACTACTATTACTACTACTATTACTACTACCATTACTACTACTATTACTACTACTACTACTACTACCAAGTTCCTTCAGTCAGAGAAGTTGCACTTCAGCAGAATAAAAGTGATCGATCACTACTCAGTATTTTCCTGCTGAGTTTCTGGACTGTTCCTCTGACCTGCAGAGAAGATCTGAGGCACCACGTCCCCAGCAACATCAACAGATCAATACCTGATCAGTCCAGTTACTTCAGTGTTACATTACACAAGTGAGTGACGTGGCAACTCATCTCTAGCGATACGTTCAGTGACTGATCAGACGCTGCGGGGCTCAGTCACCAGCGGATCGATCACAGATGATCATGTGTGTGTCTCACCTGAGTCACACCTACAACTGAGGAGCTGCTCCTCAGACTGAGGTCCCGGCTCACCTGACAGCAGCTGAGGCGCGGGGACAGGTGGGCGCAGACACGCGGCGCGCGGACAGGTGCGGGGGTGTGCTCCGGGTGCGGCTGGACCAGGCGAGGCTGGGCCAGGTAAGGCTCCTCCAGGTGAGGCTCCTCTAGGTGAGGCTCAGCCTGGGCTAGACAGTCTGAGCTCTGAGCCGCTGACAACACAGCAAAACAACATGGCGGCGCTGAGCTGCCACGTCAGAGCACAGAGCGCAGCGGCGCGAGGACGTCTCACTCTGAGCGGGAAACCAAGGACCCACGCGGACTGCCCGGGAAAACTGCTCACAACACATGGTTTCAAGTAGAGAGAAGGTTGTTAGTTTATTTTAGGGTTTCACGATCGTCAACATGACCTTTGCTTAAGATTTGCTTCGTTAGATGGACTCAAGCGGGAGAGGGGCGGAGCTTAAAGATGCAGTTTACCGTTTTCTTGTCGGAGTGATGTGTTGTCAGTACAGACAATCTTTGTTCGTGCTTCACCCAGAGAGCAAACCGTTTAAGTAGATCACACAGAACCAGATCACACAGATCAGAATACATCCAGATCCCGATCACTCAGATCAGAGTTAATTGAGATCTGCAGTTCGATCAGATCTTGATCCGAGCTCATACTGACCCAAAGTCTACGTAGGTCTCAGTCCTACAGTTATTACAGATCTAAATCCTGCAGACCATCCAGATCCACATTCCTAAGTTCCCCAGATTGCATGCAGAGTAGAATAACTTTTTATTCGTCCCATGAGGATACAGGTCCCCTGGAGTCCTGTCCTGGACACAAACACATCTGACTTTTCTTCTCTGTGCCAGAGCTACAGCAATGTCTACTCCAGGTTTCTCCCAGAGGACATTTTTCATTCTCCTCCTCCCAATGTTTGTTTGCTCCTGAGGAACTTGTTGGATGTGTTTGGTGCAGAGTCGCTCTAACAGTCTTCAGGTAACGGTGTTACGAAGCAACACTTAATACCATGGTCAGGACGCCTTCTTAGGGAGGGGTTCCAGGCATGTCCATCTGGGAGGAGACCCAGAGACAGACCCAGGACCAGGACCAGAGGCTGTAAAGTTGTAATGAACTGCACCAAGACATGACCTGAGCATAGCACACACACACACACACACACACACACACACACACACACACACACACACACACACACACACACGAGGACCAAACACACAGAGGTTTACATGGTGTAATACAAATGTTTATTATCTGACAAAAATACTGTCACTAACTAACGTCTCCATCGTTACCGCATCATCAACATCACACGTCTCCTCGTCCAATCAGAGATGACTCTCTGCTCTGGTTACATTTACACAAACATCTCAAACAGATTTAAATTACTGAGGCTCAGCGTGTCTTCCTCACTGATCCTCCTCCTCCTCCTCCTCCTTTAAAAGGAGCAGTCCGTCTCCCTGGCTTCCTGCGTGGGCGGACTGCTCCTTTAAATCCGATTTTCTTTGTTTAAAAGCAGAAATCTTTCACCTCTTGTGAAAAGCAGCATCCATACACCCTCCCTCTCTAAGCTCCACCTCTCTCTACGCCTGCACCTGTACAGAGGCGGAGCTTTCATCTGAAGTTTTTTCTATTGTTTTAAGGCAGCTGATTGGTCGGCGGTCACATGTTGTTAAATCCCATCATGCCTTTCATGTTCCCGGCAGCGCCTTGTTGGAACTGACGCATCATGGACTGGAGTCCAGCCATCCCACCTGCAGAGAGACAGACAGGACACATCCGAGTGAGGAGAGGGACAAAGAGACGTGTGACAAGAGTGAGTGAGTGTGTGTGTGTGTGTGTGTGCGTGCGTGCGTGCGTGCGTGCGTGCGTGCGTGCAGTCCATGTCTCACCCATGTGGTGCAGCACACGTGGATCCATCATCTTTGCCATCTGCTGGTTCAGCTTCGCCATCTGAGACGGGTTGACGTTCTTTGACATGTCTCCTCCTGAGGAGTCACACACAGTTAGAGCTGCTTCAACACCCCCCGCCCCTCCCTCAGTCCTTTCTGACCCCGCCCTCCCTCCATGTGGCCCCTCCCCCTTACCTTTAAACAGTCCTTTGATGCCGCCCATCTTCTTCACCATCTGAGCGAACTTTGTGTACTGTGTGAGCAGCTCCTGGACGTCTCTGGTGGCCACCCCTGACCCCCGCGCCACCCGCTGGATCCTGTTTGGCTGCTTGCTGAAGAGCTTCGCCCCGTCTTTACTGTCCAACTCTGACACACACACACACACACACAGAGAAAGTCGATGTTATGGGTGTAACAGTGACTGATTGGACTGGCTCTGGCCTGAGTGTGTGTGTGTGTGTGTGTGTGTGTGTGTGTGTGTGTGTGTGTGTGTGTGTGTGTGTGTGTGTGTGTGTGTGTGTGTGTGTGTGTGTGTGTGTGTGTGTGTGTGTGTGTGTGTGTGTGTGTTACCTTGGTCGTTCATGCTGTCCATGATGGTCATCAGTTTCTTCAGTCGGGCCATCGACTCCTGTTCATTTCCTTTACTCATGAAGTCTGTGCCAAAACCAGGAATCATCCCCTGAAGGCATCACAGAGAGAAAGAAAGCAAAAAGAGAGAGAGCTTCAGATATATATATATCGCACATTTATTTCCTGCATAGGCCTTTGAAGCTGAGGTCATGTGACTGATGATGATGTCGGTACCATGATCTGCCCGAAGGGCCCCATCTTCATGATGTTCTGGAACTGCTCGTACATGTCTCTGAGGGTGAACTGACCTGAAGGTCAGAGGTCAGAGGTTAGCATCACACCATACTGCATTGCGGCTTCTCACCGTGTGTGTGAGTGTATGTGCGTGGGTGTGCGTGAGTATGCGTGAGTATGCGTGAGTATGCGTGAGTATGCGTGAGTGTGTGTGAGTGTGTGTGTGCGTGTGTCAGTGAGTGTGAGTGTGTGTGCGTGCGTGAGTGTATGCGTGAGTGTGTGTGTGTGTGAGTGAGTGAGTGTGTGTGCGCGTGAGTGAGTGTGTGTGTGTGCGTGCGTGAGTGTGTGTGTGTGCGTGCGTGCGTGAGTGTGTGTGTGCGCGTGAGTGAGTGTGTGTGTGCGTGTGCGTGCGTGAGTGTGTGCGTGTGCGTGCGTGAGTGTGTGTGTGCGCGTGAGTGAGTGTGTGTGTGTGTGTGTGTGTGTGCGTGCGTGAGTGTGTGTGTGTGCGTGAGTGTGTGACATTCGCACCGTGCTTCAGTTTGTCGATCAGCTCCTCGTTGTCGTCTAGTTTCAACTCGTTCACTCTGTCAATCAATCCCTCGATGTCTCCCATTCCTGAGGGAAGAGACGTGACAGATGTTTCCAGGGCCCACAGCTCGCAACTTAGCACTGTGTGTGTGTGTGTGTGTGTGTGTGTGTGTGTGTGTGTGTGTGTGTCTTACCGAGCAGTTTGCTGATGAAGGGCTGAGTTTTAAATGGCTCAAAGTCGTCGATGTGTTCTCCTGTTCCGATGAAGATGATTGGACTCCTGGTGGCTGCAACACTGACGGGACACAGAAGAGGAAGAGGAGGGATGAAGAGCAGCAAGACAGGAAGTAACAGAGGATACAGAGGCAGAGGAGGAAGACAAAGGGGAGGAAGGTCTGTCTCTTACGCGCTCAGAGCTCCGCCCCCCTTGGCGTGTCCGTCCAGCTTGGTGACGATGACCGAGGCCACGTCCACCTTGTCTTTGAAGGCTTTGGCCTGAGCCTCGCAGGCCTGGCCGATGGAGGCGTCCATCACGTACACGATGTTGTCTGGTTGCTATGGAGACGGAGGCAGAGACAATGTTGTGTGGTTGCTATGGAGACAGTGTGGAGCTGCTGCAGACAGGAGTGTGAGCGGCAGTGCAGGCCGTGGTGCGTTCAGGTGCTCACCACAGCCTTGGAGACTTGTAACATCTCCTCAAACAGGGAGTCCTCCTGCTTGTGACGTCCACTGGTGTCCACGATGATGATCTCAAAGTTTTCACTCTTGAACTTCTCCACGCCTTCAGCAGCAATGACCACCGGGTCCATCTCCGTGTAGCTGGACACACACACACACACACACACACACACACACACACACACACACACACACACACACACACACACACACACACACACACACACACACACACACACACACACACACACACACACACACACACACACACACACACACACACACACACACACACACACACACACACACACACACACACAGCACTTAGAGCCAGTAGGACACAGGGGGCGCCCCCCACTGTACATTGAGGACATTATTACTGGTCTAATAATGATCTACCCATCCATCCATCCATCCATCTACCCATCCATCCATCCATCTACCCATCCATCCATCCATCCATCCTGACTCACCTCCCGTAGAATGGGATCCTGGCTTTGGTGGCATTCTGCTTCAGCTGATCAAACGCACCTGAGTAGAGGAGGAGGAAGAGGAGGAGCCTCAGGGACATAGAACTGAACAAGTAGACAGCGAATGCAGCAGGAGGTGAGGGGGAGGCTGAGGTGAGAGGGTGAGGGTCAGGATGAGGAGTACCTGCTCTGAAGGTGTCGGCACAGATCAGACAGGTCTTCCAGCCTTTCCTCTGGTAGTAGTAGGCCAGCTGAAAGACACAACACACACCTGTGTTGTGAGTGTGTGTGTGTGTGTGAGTGTGAGTGTGAGTGTGTGTGTGTGTGTGTGTTACCTTGGAGCAGGTGGTGGTTTTCCCACTGCCCTGCAGACCAACAAACATGATGACATTGTTCTTTCCTTTGGTCGGAGTCCATGCCTTCACTCCAGGGTCAACTAGCTGAAACACACACACACACAGATCAGAGACACACACACACAGATCAGAGACACATCACCCCATCACAGACATCTCTCTCTCAGGCTGTGCGGGTTGACCTCTGACCTTGACCAGCTCCTTGAAGACAGCGTGCTGGATCATCCTCCTCTTGTTCAAACCTGAGGCCATCTCTTCCAGGTCTATGGCTGCCCTGCTCTCACACACACACACACACACATACATACACACAATCAGCCAATCCCAGCACGGAGGGCTGGACCCGCAGCTGCTGGACCAGGACTAGGTCTTGACTCACTTGACGTTCTCTCTCAGCTGTTTGACCAGTTTGATGTTGACGTCGGCCTCCAGCAGAGCTGCACATACCTCCTTCAACATGGAGTTCAACACCTGAGACCCAGAGAGACAGAGATAGATGATGTAGATGCAGAGCGATCAGCGCGATGTCCTAGGACAGCCTTACGTTCTGTTGATTCCTCCTTAACTACTTCTTTCATTCTTACCATTGTTCTCATATCATGATCATTGTGATCTGTGGACAGACAAAACTCTTTGATGACATGTGCGGAGCGGAGTTACCTCCTCATTGATGATGGTGGCATTGCTGAGCGACCTCAGCGCGGAGGTGATCTTCCTGCCCAAGTCGGCTAGCACCATGATGGCGGTGGGAGCCGGGCCTGAGGGACGCAGAGGTCAGAGGTCAAGAAACACAACAACTCTAGTTGGACGAGCCATTGAAATAAAGACTTCATGTCTGAATGCAGTGTGACAAGATCAACTTACTGTGTGAATTAGTAGTGAAGTGTGTGTGCGTGCGTGCGTGTGTATGTGCGGAGGGGAACCCCCCTACTGAGCACGCTCCCTGAGTCCGGTCAGCTGACAGGTGAGGTCACAACACGCAGCTTCACTTCCTGTTCACGAGGAGAGGAGGACACCAAAACATAAACACAACATGACACGTTCAGGGACACATTGAGTGACCGGGACAACAGAGCGCTCCAGGTAAGCATGGGAACGGGTTGGACGCCTCAGGTGAGTGAGTGTGTGATGGACACAATGAAACAAATCCTGAGTTCCTACTCCCGATGTCCTCGAACCAACCTCGTGATGGTCAATCACAGACTTTTCAAAGCACTGCCGCCGGGTTGGAAAGATCAGGACTCGGCACTGATGGATACTCAATCATGATATCCCTGTTAATATCTTTATTTCAGTTTCAGTACTTTCTACTCCTTTCTCCCTCTACATCCCTGGATGACAACATAATGTGTCCAGTATTCTTTTATTCTACATTTCTTTGTTGTTTATCTATAGCTTTGTATACTAGCACTGGCCAAAGTTGATAAAGTAAGAAAGCAATCATATTTATCTGTGCAGAGGATTCTTTTTCATTTTGTCAAGGTATTCAACTCAGTAATGTCTATTACTGTTGATATTATTAGATCATTGACGATAAAAACAATCATTTTCACTTTTTTACTCCGGTACATCTCAGAGCACGTACCTTCTTGCTCTTGACAGAGTAAAGGAGCTGAAGCAGTACTTCTACTTTTGCCAGACGACTTTGTACCCAAGTACCTGAACTTCTACTTCAGCACAGGATGTGAGTACGTTTGCCCCGTCTGGTGACAACATAATCAGCTTTGAGGTGGATAAAACTGATCAGCCAACATCTGGATCACGACGTGACACAGTGATTTTAACCAGTATTAGCTGGTATTGGTTATCGACCAGCTCACAGCTGTTCACTCTGTTTGTTCAGGTTTTAAACTAGAACATCACAGACTGCACACACCTGTCTGTCGCTGCTACACAACATCACCTCGGCATAATCGCTTCTATTATTCGATTATATATCAGGTGATCGGACGTGCTGCGACAGATCAGCTGTTTGCATCGTTTGTCGATGCTAACGGTAGCTTAGCAGTTAGCATGTAGCCTTTAGCTGCTAGCAGAGAGGGGCTAGCGCTAGCTCGGGTCGCGGAGGCTGCTCAGTGACAGGCAGCGGAGCTGCAGCTGCTCGGAGCTCGGCTCCAGGTTCAGATGTGGGACATTCAATCTTTTTCTCACCGAGGCGACGAGTTAGTTGAGGCAGCAGCGAAGCAGAGAGACGTCATCAAAACACACTCACCCGGAAACACTCCGCCTGCTAGCGCTGCTGCTGCTGCGCATGCGTCACATAAACGTCACTTCCTCCAGTCTGATTTCAGCCAATCATTTGTGACACAATCTGAGGTTGTAGGCAGCCGGAAGTGGCTGAGAGAGCGCGTGCCCAGGTGAGGATGGAGCTGGAGGAAGCCAAGCAACGCGTGAAGCAACTGCTGGGACAGGTAGAGGCACGAGACCTCCCGAAGCTGATCACCTGGATCAGAGAATCAGGTAGGGCCGCTGAAGACAGGATGAGTAGTGTAGTTTATCATATTCATATGATTGTTATTATTGACTTAATTAACTCTACTGCACTCCACTTTACTGTTGCCAGTTGAATCGTCCTCATTGTGGCGCATACAAACATGTATCACGGCAGAGTCTATTCTAACCTTTGCATTTAAGGAACGATGATGACACACAAACAGTTGAAATGTACTGTACATGTAAAATTGAACTATGTATTAGTAATATTGCACAGGTTGCATGAATTGCCCTGAATAAGGTCAAGGTGTGTGTGTGCGTGTGCGTATGCGTGTGTGTGTGTGTGTGTGTGTGTGTGTGTGTGTGTGTGTAGATGAGCTGGAGGAGCTGCTGTCAGACAACAGGAGGGTGGTCCTGAGAAGCATCGCAGACGAGCTGAGACGTCAACTCCCTCCAGACGCCATGCTGCCCTCAGAGACCAGCGCCCACCACAAGGTACTGCAGTACTGTACTGCTCTAGTACTGTGGTACTACTGCTGTGGGTCTGTGGTACTGCTGCTGTGGGTCTGTGGTACTACTGCTGTGGGTCTGTGGTACTACTGCTGTGGGTCTGTGGTACTACTGCTGTGGGTCTGTGGTACTACTGCTGTGGGTCTGTGGTACTACTGCTGTGGGTCTGTGGTACTACTGCTGTGGGTCTGATGGAGGTCGGAGCTGTTCTGACCTACGTGATCCTGTGTGTGAAATGAAGTGTGTCACCAGCTGCCATCTGTTAGACTGGACGACCCAAGGTGGTGCCATTAGCATGCGTCCATGCCTACAGCGGTCAATGACGGATTCAGTGTGCAGCACAAAACCAGCGACAATGAATAGACTAGTAATGACCGCCACAACATGGAACACAGACTGCATAGGAGCATGGTGTATGCATATTCACTCTCATAAAGCTCAAGAACACACATGAACTGAAGGGTCATTGCATATTGTGACACACCGTTCCTCAAATTTAAAGTGACAGCACTCAGTTCAAACAAATCAATTGAAATTACACATTTAAACAAACTGATTATGACTTTTGCAAGCAGAAATCAAATGTGTACGTGTCCACCGATAGTTGTTATTGTATAATAATGCTTAAAAGCTACTTAAATAATGTAGTTAACGTACACAATTAAGCATGTTGCACCGTTTCAGATGCTGCAGCGTGCTCGTCCCACCGTGCACGTGGACGCCTTCCTGTACGAGGAGGACGAGGTGGACGCTCTGTGTGAGCAGGGAGCGCTGAGCCGCACGTTCTGCCTCAGCTGTGGCTCCCAGCAGACCCAGCCGCTTGGTACACACACCCACACACACACACACACACACACACACCGTCTGAGTGAACACTGTGGTGTCTGTGTCCACTCTGGCCCACAGACAGAGTGGGAGGAAGCAGTTGAATTAGCTGCTCTGCATCTAGTCATAATAGAAAAGCAAAGCAGGGGTTTTAATAACAGATCATTTCTAAAGGTCATGAGAGGAAACATTTTGTTACCACAATAAAAACATAATAATTAAGATAATTTATCCAACGCTTTACTTTTGGTGTAAAATCTCAGATTAAACAGAGTACAACGTAAATAAGTGAAAAGCTCCAGCTGCTAAGAACAATTGAAGAGCAACATAAGAACAAAGGTAAAACATGGGCTCTGCTTTAAAATGACGCTGCATTACCATCTATACGCTTTCCTAGTTGTTGCTGGTAGTTGCAGCAAATTCTGTTTAAGCTTTCGTTAAAATTTGACTTTAGTTTTCAATGAAGTTTTCTGAGGTGAAATAGACTTTGTTGCGCTGTCACAGCTTTTATTCTCTCATCTTTCCACACTTTGTTCCTGACTTCACCTCTGTTCCTCCGCCAGACTTCATCTCTCACTCCTTCTCCACGGCTGAGCTCCAGTTCCTGTTTGAGAACGTTCTCCCCGACCTGAGTGGCCACACGCTGGTGGACGTGGGCTCCAGGCTGGGAGCCGTCCTGTACGGGGTCAGTGGCCACCAGTACATACCAGAACAAACCAGTGCAAACCAGCAGAGACCAGAACAAACCAGTTCTAATCTCCCTGCTCAGTACCATGGAAAACTGAAATTAGAAACAGCAAATCAGCCATTCAGGAGGTACTATTAGAAATGCATATACTGTGTGTGTGTGTGTGTTCAGGGTTACGTGTTCAGCTCGGCTGCTCAGCTGATTGGTGTGGAGCTCAGCGAGGAGTTTGTCAAACTACAGAATGAGATTGTGCAGAAATACAGACTGAACGACAGGATCCAGGTACCACACACACACACACACACACACACACACACACACACACACACACACACACACACACAGTCACAGTCAGACGCACACGCCTGTGCTGGCTGTTGCAGGTCGTCCACAGTGACGTGTGTCTGCAGGACGTTCTGCTGCAGAACACTGACGTCCTCGTCATGAACAACGTGTTCGAGTTCTTCATGGAACCCAGTGAACAAGTGAGGTGAGGCTGCAGTGCTGAGACACACATAGACACACACACACACACACACACACACACACACACACACACACACACCCATGCTTCAGCGTGTGGAGCGGCTGGATTCTGATGTGCAGCTGTGTTTGGCTTTGCAGAGCGTGGACCTTCATCATGGGGAGCTTCAGGAAGAGAGGAGCTCTGCTGGTCACTGTGCCCAGCCTGCAAGAGAGCCTGGGCAGTCTGCAGGTGGAGCACACACACACACACACACACACACACACACACACACACACACACACACACACACACACACACACACCAGTCTCCTCTGTGTTGTGTTTAGGTGCTGTAGGAGACCACACCGCTGCTGTCTTTATCAATGACACTATGAAAGATAGAAGCATAAATGATGGTCCTCCTCTTCTTCACATCCGACAAACACAACTAGGAACCATACGTGCTTACAACATACACACACACTCTGACCGCTCCCTGTCTGGGCCAGCAGGAGGCGCTGCCGCCTGGCTGGGTGGAGGAGCTGCCCGTGGATCATGATGTTTACCTGGGCAGAGACGTGGACCCTGACGCTCTGAGACAGATCCACCTGTACAGAGTCCTGTAAGGAGCCAAGACTGCACTGGAACAGACTGGAAGCCCTGGCTGTGCTGCAGCAGGACAGGGGGCTGCAGTTCCTCACTCACCAGCAGGCCCTGTCTGCACAGTGTGGAGGACACTGAGGCTGGAGGAGAGCATGGAGGACTTGTGGACCGGTGGAGGACACTGAGGTCCGTCCAGGACATGTGTGCATTGTTGACAGGTGTTTTCTCACGGGCTCCTGAGGGTGGTTTAGAGTCCCCACGTTGGGCTGTTGGAGAAAGCTGTGCGGCAGGAGGAGGACGTGAACAGAAATGACTGGGACCGGGCTTTGAACCTGTGACCTTGGTGTGAGCAGCACCTTCCACTGCTCCACTGTGGGCCCTGTCTCATGAATTCTTCCAACAATAAAATATTATTTTGGTGTTTGACTGTGTGATTGGTGCTGGAGTTCTTTATTGGGCCTGTTGTTCACTGCAACCCTACAAATACTATGAATAGTAACAGTAATAACCATTATTATTGATTATTACTAAAGCCTGATAGAATAAACAGGTGTTGATCTGTATTGGTCATTAAATGAGCCGCAACAAGTAATTTATTGATCATCGAATGTAACGTAACTATTTTAATAATCAGATTTTAGCATTTAAAAATAGTTTATAAATTAAGTTAAAATTCTTTATCAGTTTCTTGACTGTGAATATTGTCTGGTTTCTTTCGTCTCTGCGACAGAAACAAGATGACCTCACCTTGGCGTTTGTGAAGCAATCTTCACTGTTTTCATGTCTGTATGAACCAAATCGCTGCTCCAACAGTGGAGGAAGTCATCCATCGATGTTTGTTGCAGCTCTTGTCATTATTGTTCTGTATTTAGTATCTGGAGAAGGGCTGAGAACCTTGTGAGGAACAACAGATCTGGTTGTTCTGGAGACTGGAGCTTCAGCATAGTCATCACAACACCTGCACACCAGAGACCACCTTCTACCTTCTATGTTCTATGCTCTACCTTCTATGTTCTATGCTCTATGTATCTTGATTGAAGCTGTCCATTCAGATCCAAGAAACCACACCGGAGCAAACACCTGGAGACAGCTCAGTGAGACAGACAGACAGGTTGGGACGAGTAGCATCATCATTTTGGGTAGCATCTGACTCGTTTTCATATTTCCGACGGTTTTGAACGCAGCACCGTTCAGCACCGGTGCCGCAGTCGCTCCGCAGACACACACACACACACAGATAGAGGCTACAGACACACCTTTGTCGCCTCGGTTCGGTTGAGCAGACGAAAGCCCGAGTATCACTGAGATGGACACGGAGCAGACCGCGGTGGAGCTGATGGAGGCGGACACCGGGGCAGCTGTACCGGGGGAGGCTGCAGCACCGGGGGATGCTGGGGCTGCAGCACCGGGGGATGCTGGGGCTGCAGCACCGGGGGATGCTGGGGCTGCAGCACCGGGGGATGCTGGGGCTGCAGCACCGGGGGATGCTGGGGCTGCAGCACCGGGGGATGCTGGGGCTGCAGCACCGGGGGATGCTGGGGCTGCTCCCGGGGACGCTGTACCGGAGGATGCTGCCTCTGCACCGGCAGACACGGACGCCACGGAGGCCGATGTGAGCGAAGCGGACCTGGACCAGGAGGAGCAGGAGAGGCAACCGATGACCGGGCCCGGGGCCGGAACCGGGGCCGGGGCCGAGCCGCAGGCCGAGAGGAACGGATCCGTGGCCCTGAAGCTGCAGGACGAAGAGGACGGACCGGAGCAGACCAAATTCATGGGCCTGAGCAAGGAGGAGCTGCTGAGGGTGGCGGGGACCCCGGGGTGAGAGAGCACACACACACACACACATATATATTAATAGCTGTCTCTCTATATATACATATACATATTTGTATGCATATGTGTATATCCATTTTTGTATGTTCCTCTGTGTGCCTGTATGTACTGTATATATATATGTATGTGTGTGTGTGTGTGCAGCTGGGTGAGGACCCGCTGGTGCCTCCTCCTCCTCTTCTGGCTGTCCTGGGTGTCTCTGCTCCTGTTCGCCGTGCTGATCGTGCTGCAGGCCCCGCGGTGCCGGCCCCTGCCCCCCCCCAGCTGGTGGACCAGGGGCCCGCTCTACCAGGTGGGGGGGGTCCGCTCCTTCAGCGGGGACTTGAGAGGTGAGAGGAGAGCTCAGTGGATTCTGGGTAAGGAGGACGGTCTCTGGGAGAGTCCTGCAGGGGTTGATATCATGTCCTCCTCTCCTCCTCCCTTTCCCTCTCTTCCTCTCCCTCATCCTTCCCCCTCTCGTCATCCTCCCTCTTTTTCCTCCATTTCCTCCTCTTTCTCCTCCTCCTGCTGTTCTTCCTTCTGCCTATCCTTTTGTTCCTCTCCTCCTCCTCCTCCTCCTCCTCAGGCCTGCAGCAGAAGGTGGACAGTCTGTCTAAACTGAAGGTGTCTGGTCTGGTTCTGGGTCCGGTCCACGTTGCTCCTCCTGATGAGGCCATGGCTCTGCAGTTTGAGGAGGTGTCGCCGGAGCTGGGGAGTTTGGCTCAGTTCAAGGAGGTGCTACAAGCGCTGCACAGGAAGGGTGAGGAAGACTCTGGTGTCCTTGCTTAGCAGACCGTGGTCTTCCTCCCTGACACTCACCCTCCTCTGTCCCTGCAGGGATCTCTGTGGTCCTGGACCTGACCCCCAACTACGCCGGCTCCTCCGGACCCTGGTTCTCCAACGTCAGCGTGACCAGTGTGGCCGAGCGGCTCAAGGTATCACTGTCCTCAGGCTCCATAAGAGGCTCTCTATGTTAACATAGAAGCTATGAGCTCTGGTTCCATCAGAGCTCAGATCTGAGCAGGCTTCACTCTGATTGGCTGTCTCCCACCACTCAAAGATCGACTCTGTGACTGTCCATGACTTTATGTGACTCTGTGTTTTGTGAGTGATCATAGTTTCCTGCTGCCTCACAGTCCACAGTAGCACTGGATCTGCCTCCAAAAATAAAAAAGTGATGCAAAGCAATCAATCACACAAAATACTCAAATGTTAAATGTTCTTTTTTTAACTTGCTGTCTTTTTTGACAGATTAATCCAGTCAGTTTAACCTGAAATATTCTTTATAATATTCAACCCATTCCTGAGAGTTGGAGCAAACTCATTACTTAGATTGTCTCATATAGAAATGAACAGTTGCTGTTATGTACCTGAACAAAGGTATTCACAGATTATTTTGGTGCAACCTGAAGCCTGGTGGAACCGTCTCTTATGGTTTCTGCTTTCGTTAAAAGGCAGTTGGTATTATTTATGTATTTATTTATATGTAGTATTATTTCTTTCTGTCTCTGACCTCCTGCCATCCTGCAGCTGTAGGGAGTGTCACAGCCGCTGCTGTGATCCCTGGAGGTTCTTAGGCTCCTTGTTTTCCCCTCCCTGTTCTTCCTTTTTTTTTTTTTCTCACCTGCACCTGATTACTTGGCAGAGGCGGAGCTGTGGCGCTCACACCTGATCTCCATTTCCACTGATCAGCAGCTGTACTAATACCCGGCCTTCCCTTCCTCTCATCGCCAGAGAGTCCCACGAGCTACGTGGTAACGTTAGGCTCCAACACCTGTTGTACTTGTGCCATTTTGTTCCTAGTGCTTTTTTGTCTCCCTTTTTGTTTGTGGAAGCTCGCCGGTGTCTCCTGTGTTCCAGTTCACCTCTGTCCTCGGTTCCTCTGCTACCTACTGCCAGCTCCAGACGTCTCTGCCACCCGTTCCATTGGACCTGTGATTCAAATAAATACCTGTGCCACAGTCCAGCTTGTCTCTGTGTGATTCCGCACTGGGGTCCAATCCTAACTCACCTGTGACAGAACTCTCTGGCCACTATGGACCCCGCGGATCCACAGTCTGTGCGTCGGGCTCTGGTAGCCCAGGGTGATCTGTTGGGTCAGCACAGCAGAGCTATCCTGGAGGTGCAGCAGGCAATGGAGTCTCTGAACGCCAATCTCTCCACCCTCATCCTTCAGGGCCAGCAGCATGCAGCACCGCCATCTTCCACTCCTCCACCTCCTCCCGTCGTGGCATCCGCAGCTCCAGTCCCTCTCCGTGAGCCACACCTGCCACCTCCTGAGCGTTACTCTGGGGACCTGGGAAGTTGTGGACGTTTTCTCCTTCAGTGTTCCCTCATTTTTGATTTACAGCCCCAAACATACGCCACTGAGCGCTCTAAGGTGGCGTATGTAATCAGTCTCCTCTCCGGTCGAGCAGCGCAGTGGGCGGCAGCAGTGTGGGAGGGCCGTTCCCAGCTCTGCGCTTCTTTTGAGGGATTCACCGCAGAGATGAAGGCTGTTTTTGATCACCCAGTGCGCGGCAAGGAGGCAGCGAGTCGTCTCCTCTCTCTCCGCCAGGGCTCCAGGTCAGTGGCTGATCATGCTATTGAATTCTCCACTCTGGCAATCGAGAGTGGATGGGATCAGGCGGCCTTGCAAAGCGTGTTTCTGAGATCCTTGTGTGATGACCTGAGGGATGAGCTGGCTGCGCGAGACGAGACTGAATCTCTGGCTGAGCTGATTGCGCTAGCAAGGCGCTTGGACAACCACCTGCGGGAGAGGCGTCGTGAGCGTGGCAGTTCCCGCACCCCCTCAACCATCCATCCGGTTTCTGGAGCAGCCCCAACCCACACCTTCCACTCCCAGCCTGGTACAATGGCGTTTGCGGCTCCCTCTCCAGCCACGGGCCTCTCCTCCTCAGCCTCACCCACTCTGGAACCAATGCAGCTTGGACGTGCCCGACTGACACGGGCAGAGCGACAGCGCAGATTCCAGGAGCGGCTTTGTCTATACTGCGGGTTGGCTGGCCACGTTCTTCAGAACTGCCCTTCACTCCCAAAAGCCTAGGCTTGCCTGAGGGAGGGAGTACCCAGGTGAGCCGTGAACCTACTCCCAGTAATCCCCTACGTACTCAGCTCGCAGCTGTGCTCCGTTGGGACACTAACGAAGTGTCTATTGAACCACTTGTTGATTCAGGGGCAGATGAGAACTTTATTGCATCTAGCTTCGTGGAGGCCAATCATATTTCCGTTACCCCACTGCCAGAACCTCGAAGTGTATTTGCCTTAGATGGCAGGATATTGGCAGTAATTACCCACCACACTGTTAATCTTTCTTTGCAAATTTCTGGCAATCACTGTGAGTTAATTCGTTTTTTCGTTATGCCAGCTCCTCAAACTCCTGTAGTTTTAGGTCTCCCCTGGTTGAGACAGCACAACCCTCACATAGATTGGAGAAAGGGTTCGATCACTAGCTGGAGTGTGGACTGTCACAATTGCTGCCTCCGTTCTGCTCAACCTTCTGTGGCCTCTACAACTATGTCTCCTCCCAGTTCCCCTGATTTATCAAGTGTGCCTCAGTGCTACCACGACCTCTCGGAGGTATTTAGCAAGCAACAGGCTCTCTCCCTACCTCCTCACCGTCCCTACGATTGCTGCATTGATCTCCTGCCTGGTTCACCTCTTCCATCTAGCCGTCTGTACAATCTGTCCCGGCCAGAGAGAGAGACCATGGAGAAGTACATCCAGGAGTCTTTAGCAGCAGGAATTATCCAACCCTCGTCCTCCCCTGTTGGTGCAGGATTTTTTTTTGTTTCTAAGAAGGATCAGACTCTGCGTCCCTGCATAGACTATCGTGGCCTCAATGCGATAACAGTGAAAAATAAGTATCCTTTGCCTCTGCTTGACTCTGCTTTCCACTCGTTACACCAGGCCACTGTCTTTTCCAAACTTGATCTACGCAACGCCTACCACCTAGTTCGGATCCGCAAGGGCGACGAATGGAAAACCGCGTTTAACACTCCACTAGGTCATTTTGAGTATCGGGTTATGCCTTTTGGGTTGACAAACGCACCTGCTGTTTTTCAGGCGTTAGTAAATGACGTTCTCCGGGACATGCTTAACCGTTTTGTTTTCGTTTACATTGATGATATCTTAGTTTTTTCTCGTTCCATGGAGGAGCACGTTGAGCATGTCAGACTAGTCCTACAAAGACTATTGGAGAACAAGCTTTTTGTCAAAGCAGAGAAATGTATTTTTCACGCTCAGTCTGTCCCTTTTCTTGGCTTTGTCATTGAACGGGGGCAGATTTGTTCAGACCCTGCTAAGGTCCGTGCTGTTGTTGAGTGGCCCACACCGGAGAATCGCAAGCAACTCCAGCGCTTCTTGGGATGCCAATTTTTTTGCCAATTTTTATCGTCGTTTTATCAGGGATTTTAGCAAGGTCGTTTCCCCTCTCACTCAGCTCACCTCCTCAGCTCGTCCTTTTGTTTGGTCACCAGAGGCTACCTTGGCGTTCAACAAGCTCAAGTCCCTGTTTGCCTCGGCACCTGTCCTCACCCATCCGGACCCCAGCAAACAGTTTATTGTTGAGGTAGATGCGTCTGACACAGGGGTTGGTGCAGTGCTCTCTCAGTATGAGGGGAGGAAGCTCCATCCCTGTGCTTATTTTTCTCGCCGCCTCTCCTCTGCTGAACAAAATTATGACATCGGTAACCGTGAGCTTCTAGCCGTTGTTTCAGCGTTAGAGGAATGGCGGCACTGGTTGGAGGGAGCTGAGATTCCATTTGTGGTTTGGACAGACCACAAGAATTTGGCGTACCTCCAGAGTGCAAAGAGGTTAAATTCTCGGCAGGCCAGGTGGGCACTCTTTCTGGGTAGATTTAACTTCACCCTCTGTTATAGGCCTGGCTCTCGAAACCTCAAGCCTGACGCTCTTTCTCGGCAAGAGGAGAATCAGCAGCATCCCTCTTCACCGGAGACCATTCTCCCTGCCAGCTGCTTTGTGAGGGCAGTCCACTGGGAGGTGGAGCAACGGGTCAAGGAGGCTCTCTCCAGGGACCCTGGTCCTGGGGGTGGCCCATCAACCTGTCTGTACGTCCCTGAGGAGGTCCGTTCTCAGGTGTTACAGTGGGGACACTCCTCCAACCTGGCTTGTCATCCTGGAACGACACGTACCCTGGATTTACTACGCCAGAGGTTCTGGTGGCCTTCGATGTCTCGAGATACCAGTCAATTTGTGGCTGCGTGCTCTGTTTGTGCCCGGGGTAAAACATCTCGACGACCCCCTGCTGGCCTGCTAAACCCCCTTCCCATTCCAACCCGACCGTGGTCTCATATTGCTGTTGATTTTGTTACCGGTCTACCTCCCTCAGAAGGCAATAACACCATTCTAACCATCATTGATCGTTTTTCTAAGGCAGTTCATTTTGTTCCTCTCTCCAAGCTCCCCTCTGCTTTAGAGACAGCTCAGCTCCTGGTCCAGCATGTTTTTCGCCTCCATGGCATTCCGGTGGAGATAGTGTCTGACCGTGGGCCCCAGTTTTCATCCCAGGTCTGGCGGGCTTTCTGTGATGCGCTGGGCACTGGGGTCAGTTTATCGTCAGGCTACCATCCTCAGACCAATGGTCAGACTGAACGGGCAAATCAGGATTTGGAGGCCGCCCTACGTTGTGTGTGTGCCCGCAATCCGGCCTCTTGGAGCAGGCAGCTGCCCTGGGTGGAATATGCCCACAACTCCCTCACCTCATCAGCCACTGGTTTGTCTCCGTTTATGGTGATGCTGGGTTTTCAACCGCCACTATTCCCATCCCAAGAGAACGAGGTCGCCGTTCCTTCAGTGCAGCATCACCTGCGACGGGTTCGGAGGGTGTGGAGAGAGGCTCGTGCGGCCTTGCTCAGATCATCTGCTCGAAACCAGCGGCTAGCAGATCGCCACCGCTCACCCGCACCCAACTATCAGCCTGGCCAGATGGTCTGGTTATCCACCAAGGATCTTCCACTTCAAGTGGAGTCCCGCAAACTGGCTCCCCGTTACATTGGTCCATTCCCCATCGTCAAGGTCATCAACCCCTCTGCTGTTCGTCTTAAGCTGCCTGATTCACTCAATGTCCACCCTTCGTTTCACGTATCTCTGCTGAAGCCTGTTTCCTCCAGCCCGTTGAGCCCTCCAGCCGAACCCCCTCCACCCCCCCTGGTTGTGGACAATCATCCTGCCTACTCTGTCAACAAGATCCTGGACGTCAGGAGGCGGGGCAGAGGCTATCAGTTCCTCGTCGACTGGGAGGGTTATGGCCCAGAGGAGCGGTCCTGGGTTCCTCGACACTTTATCCTGGACCCTTCCCTCCTTGTCGATTTTTACTCAGCTCATCCCGACAAGCCTGGTGGTCCGCCTGGAGGCGGTCGTCGGAGGGGGGGTACTGTCACAGCCGCTGCTGTGATCCCTGGAGGTTCTTAGGCTCCTTGTTTTCCCCTCCCTGTTCTTCCTTTTTTTTTTTTTCTCACCTGCACCTGATTACTTGGCAGAGGCGGAGCTGTGGCGCTCACACCTGATCTCCATTTCCACTGATCAGCAGCTGTACTAATACCCGGCCTTCCCTTCCTCTCATCGCCAGAGAGTCCCACGAGCTACGTGGTAACGTTAGGCTCCAACACCTGTTGTACTTGTGCCATTTTGTTCCTAGTGCTTTTTTGTCTCCCTTTTTGTTTGTGGAAGCTCGCCGGTGTCTCCTGTGTTCCAGTTCACCTCTGTCCTCGGTTCCTCTGCTACCTACTGCCAGCTCCAGACGTCTCTGCCACCCGTTCCATTGGACCTGTGATTCAAATAAATACCTGTGCCACAGTCCAGCTTGTCTCTGTGTGATTCCGCACTGGGGTCCAATCCTAACTCACCTGTGACAGGGAGGGATTTGACGTTTCAGTTTTTCTGGTGGTTGGAGCTCTGATCCGGGCGTCTCTGGCGCCGGGCTCCGCCCCCGTCCTCCTGCAGGTGTTCTAGCGTCTCTGTCCTCTGTCCTCAGTCCGCGCTGGTCTTCTGGCTGGACGCGGGCGTGGACGGCGTGCAGCTGGCAGGCGTGGAGCGCGTGGCCAGCGCCGTGCCGTCGCTCTGGGCCGACATCAGAGCCATCGTCCAGAACGGGACGGACAGCAGCGCCACCCGCAGGTCAGACTCCAGGGGCCCCGCCCACATCTGCCATCTGAGCCTGCACTGGAGTTACTGACTCATTCACATGGATAATAATAACAATAATAACTTTACTCACAAAGCATTTTAAAAACTACCACAGTGTTTTCAGATTTTCTCACCCTGAGACTATGTTCACACCCTTAAAACACCGCCTCTCTGTGGACGGGACGAATCGATAAGAAAGTGTGCAGATCCAGCCAATCCCTATGGAGAGGCCCTAAGTAGATAAGCCTGTGTTTGATTTAATCCATTCCAATGGAGCTTCTGATCGGAGACTGACTAGAAGTGTGAGCTCTGCTCTGAACCAATCAGCTGTCTCCTCAGGATCCTGGTGGGCGTGACGGACCGCTCCTCCGCCCAGGACGTCTCCACCCTCCTCTCCTCCACCGGAGTCGACCTGCTCCTCTCCAGAGTCCTGCGCCCAGGCCTCGCTGACGCCACTGAGCACGCTCAGGCCATCCAGCTGCTGTACACGGCCCACAACCAATCACAGCTGGCCTGGAGCCTGGGGGGGCGGGACTGGGGTCACCTGGCGTCGCTGGTGGGGGCGGTTCAGGTGAGGATGTATCAGCTGCTGCTGCTCACGCTGCCTGGGGCACCTGTCATCAACTATGGAGACGAGATCGGCCTGATGGACCAGGTGAGCACAGAGAGAGAGAGAGAGAGAGAGAGAGAGAGAGAGAGAGAGAGAGAATACCCCCATCACCTTGACTACCTCAGGCTACCTTCTTACCCTTTTCACCATCAAGTCAATTAATCTCTGATTTCTCCTCCAAACTAATTATTACTTATTTTGTCACTTAGATTTTAATTTATTGACAGCGTTATTATCAGCGTCTTCATTGTCCTGCTTGTCTGTATCTGTGTCTCTATCTTGGCTCCAGGACGACAAGTTTCCCAGGATGCTTTGGGACTCTGACTCAGATGTGAACATTACTCAGGTAAGTGACAGATGCTGCAGCTGACTGTGATCCAGCAGAAAAGGTGTGTTGAGCTGATGCTCCTCCCACCCTGTGCAGGAGGAGCAGGTGGAGCGGGCGGAGCGTCTGGCGTGTCGCAGCTTCTTCCAGGAAGTGAGCGTGCTGAGAGGGAAGGAGCGCTCCCTGCTGCACGGGGACTTCCTGCTGCTCTCCAACTCCTCTTCCTCGCTGGCGTACCTGCGGAGCTGGGACCAGAGCCTGCGCTACGTGGTTGCCTTCAACTGGGCCGAGGAGGCGGTGCTGCTGCCGCTGGGCGGGGCCGACCTGCCTGGCCACGCCTCCGTGGTGCTGAGCACCAACAGCAGCAGCCTGCCAGCAGGGGGCAGCGTGCAGCTGCAGCAGCTGCAGCTGGGCCCCGGCCAGGCGGCGCTGCTCAGCTTCCCCTACCGCCGCTAGAACCAGCAGCACCTCCTGCTGCTGCTGCTCCTGCAGGAGCACACACTGCTGCTCCTTCTCCTCACTGAGTCGCTGTGAACACACACACACACACACACACACACACACAGTGCTCTGTCATTTTGTTGGTGTTGAATTGTGTCACAACCTGTGAAATGTGAACAAGAATAAAAACGAAGCACAGACATACAATCTCCTGTGTGTGTGTCTGTTTGTGTGTGTGTGTCTGTTTGTGTGTGTGTGTCTGTTTGTGTGTGTGTGTGTGTGTAAACTAATGCTGCACAGTATTAGAGAAACACATCATATGTCACAATGCTTTTAAGTATCACAGTTGCAATACGACCTGTGATGTGGGGATCTCGGCTGTAGTTGAGATGACTGTATGTAATGTAATGTAATGTAATGTAATGTAATGGAACGTAACGCAACGTAATGTTTGTGTAGTGGAAAATGTTTCAAGTGTATCAGGGTGTTGTTGTCAGCAGTTTCAGCCTGAGCATGGAGTTACTGACTGCCTCTGTGTGATGGAACAGCCTCATTCATCAGAATCATCTTTTTGGCCACATACTTTAAGGATTTTAACGATGTAGAGTTTAAACACTAACAGGAATATACATAAAGATAAACCTAATATAAATTGCATAATGTTAAGACACAGAAACATGGTGATCTCATGATAATGACTAATTTGCAATATATCATGCATTCCTGACCTAAACATGACAAACAATCTGGTCCAAACTTGTCAGTGTTCACAGTTTGTCCAGGTCGCTAAGTTTGACATCAATAGTTGATCAATAACCGATCAATCAAGTCATTAATAAGTTAGCAGTTAGGACCACACCACCGCTGGTCAGACTGGACTCCGCCCCATGGCCCGCCCCCTGTCACATAGCCCCGCCCCTTCACGGTGATCAGGGCCGGTGAACTCTGGGCGTTACCGTGGCAACAGATGAGTCCTCGCTCGCTCCTGTCCCTCCTCCCTCAGAAATGAGACATCTGTCCATCATCACACACTCCATCAACCTCCTCTTCTTCCACCTCCTCCTCCTCGCGTTCTTCTCTCTACTCTCTCCTCTTCATCCTCCCCCTCGCTCTCGCTTTCACCTCCTCCTCCTCTTCTTGGTCTCGTGAGGTTCAGTCGTGCTCAGGAGCCGCGCGCGGCAGGTTCAGTGTAATGTGAAGCGCAAAGTCGTCAGGGCCGGAAATCATTCTGCGGCCCCATCAAACTAAAAGCATCATGAAGAACGCGTTGTAGAGCTAATGTCAATATATCTGTGAACAGGGATTTAACTGTGGGGGGTGGGGGATGGGGGGTGGGGGGTGTTGCGAAAACAAATGTGACCCTAACCTCATTTTACATAATCATATATGATGCAGTTTGAATTCAAGCTCGGCGTATTAAAATATGGACAATACAAAATAACGAAATACACAAAGAAAGTCATCTTCACCAGTCATCAGAAAGCCATCAGAAAAAGGAAGAGCAGAGATTGAACTGTTGAAGATGGTCCTCACACTGTCCTCTGATCCAAATTAGTTTTATTAATTGAAGTTTTATTATACTTATTTCCAACCATTTTGGAAAAGATATATAGTTTTAATAAAGTGTGTTGTTTCCTCTGAATAAATCTGTTATACATTACATTACACATAGGCCTTCCCCTGTTCCAGCAGCTCCAGTACTGGTTCATTCATGGTTCGTTCCATCATCGCTGGAGAACAAATTCCTTTCATGCTTTTCCTCCTCGGACTTTAATTTGACAGTCTCCTTCCGGAAGCGGCATCCCGTCCCCTCCGTGGCTCCTCTCCGTTCTCCCGGTGACGTCTCACACCGGTGAATCCACCGAGCAGCAGGCAGCTGAGCTCCGACCTCCGCCGCTGCTCCGGGCTCTCAGCGGGGCTCCCAGCGGCTGCTCCCCGGGCGGATAGTGCCTCCTCCGGGGCTGACCGCGGCTGCTCCCCGGGATGGACCTGACTCCGGTACCGAGCCACGGACACAGAGCCCGGCGGGCTGCGGGCAGGGGCCGCGGGGACCTGTGAGCGACCTGCCGGGGGACAGACACACACACCGGGACCGAGGCACAGAGGATACCGGAGACACCGCCTCCACCGGGGACAGGCACACCGGGGACACCGAAGTCGGTTCTCGTCTTGTTCGTGATTTTCCCACAATGTCACCGTCAAGGAGCCGCGGCTGAGGCTCCGCTGCTGCTCCGGCTCCGGGGCCTCAGCCCCGGTATGAGCGGACCCGGACCGGCCTGTCTCATCTGACCGGGGCCCGGGGGTGGGAGGCGGCGGGGCCCGGGAGAGGGTGGACGGGGTGGTCACCGGGCCGGAGCCGGTGCTGCGGGACGGAGCAGGAGGCAGCAGCAGGAGCAGGAGCAGGACCAGGAGGAGCAGGAGCAGGAGGAGCGGGGGTCTCCGAGGGGAGCGGAGCTGCGAGGCGGCCCCGGGAGGATGTGAAGATGGGGGCGGTGGGTCTGCTGTGGCTGCTCGTCCTGCACGGAGCTCACGGTCAGGGCGTGTACGGTAAGGACAGCATCTGTACCCGGAACACCAGCCTGCTGCTTGACCTTGTCAGGGATTTACTCTCACAGTGTGTGTGTGTGTGTGTGTGTGTGTGTGTGTGTGTGTGTGTGTGTGTGTGTGTAAAAATGTAAGTGTGTGTGTAAGTGTGAGTGTGTGCCACAGTCGTGCGTGGCCTGGAGGCACAACAGGTCGCCCTGCGATCAGCAGGAAGTGATGCTGCTCACATGGATGCATCAGTGCTGCTGTCAGCGACGAGTCCCGGCGCCATCACACTCCCGGTGACTGCAGCAGCGAGCTGCAGCTGCAGCTCCCTGTAGCTGCAGCCGCAGCTCCCTGTAGCTGCAGCTGCAGCCGCAGCTCCCTGTAGCTGCAGCCGCAGCTCCCTGTAGCTGCAGCTGCAGCCGCAGCTCCCTGTAGCTGCAGCCGCAGCTCTCTGTAGCTGCAGCTCCCTGTAGCTGCAGCCGCAGCTCTCTGTAGCTGCAGCTCCCTGTAGCTGCAGCTGCAGCTCCCTGTAGCTGCAGCCGCAGCTCTCTGTAGCTGCAGCTCCCTGTAGCTGCAGCTGCAGCCGCAGTTCCCTGTAGCTGCAGCCGCAGCTCTCTGTGTGCAGCTGTGGATGTGCAGCTCTCTGCAGCTGCAGACAGAGAGGCAGATGCAGATGCAGCTGCGGCTCTGTCTGCAGCTGTATTTGAAGCTGCAGCTCTGTCTTTTTTCAGTCTGTCTCTGCATTGAATCTCTGTTTGCAGCTGCTCTTCTGCATCTCCATCTGCAGCAGCATCACTGTGTCTGTTTGCAGCTGCACCTCTCTGTTCTGCAGCTATCTGCAACCACATCTGAGTCTGTAGCTGCAGACACATGTGGGGCTACTGCATGTCTCCAGCTGCAGCTGTGTCCTGCTTTTGCAGCTCTGTAGCTGTGAGTGCAGTTCTGCTCAGGTTCTGCAGCTGTACAGCACATCTGTACAGATGCCCCAGCTGCAGACTGCTTAATGTACCGGCACTCAGTTGGGTAGTTTCTCACACTGTTGCTGCAGCTGATTGGTCAGTGGTCAGTGTGATGTCATCACCTGGTGGTCAGTGTGATGTCATCACCTGGTGGTCAGTGTGATGTCATCACCTGGTGGTCAGTGTGATGTCATCACCTGGTGGTGATGTGTGGATGTCTTCTGAGATGTTGACCTGTTCTGAGGGATAGTAGTGCGGAATGCCTGAGCCTGCTGCACAGTGACACTGGAAGCTGCAGATTCAAGCTGCTGGAGTCAATCAATCAGTCAATCAATCAACCTATCACTCGATCAATAACAGGAGCAGAGAGAAGTTTCTGTCCTCTGGAGTGGCAGCACCTGACTGCATCACATCTCATCTCCGGTCTGTGAGTCGACCTCTGCCACAGGTCAAACAAGTTCAAAGTCTTTTTAATCTGAAATATATTTGTTAGAAACTATTTCTTTTGATTGATTGTGATATCGGCTGCTGCAGGCAAGTGTGTGTGTGTGTGTGTGTGTGTGTGTGTGTGACGTCAGATCACACTCAGATTATCTGTAATCTAACATGTCACAGATTAGAGGCATATTACATCACACACACTGTTACTCACACTCAGAGTTTAGGACGCTGACGTCCCAGCGCTGCCACACTACCCATAATTCCTCTTCCTGTGGGCAGGGGGCCGGAGGGGGGGGGCGGATTAGTGTGCAACATCTGTGCCTTTGTTGTACATTTGGTAAATGGGTAAATGGAGGCTTTACAGACAAACGTGTTTCCGCTGAGAATCAGGCGCTTAGTGGCGAAGCCGGAGCTGGAGCTGAAATGTTGAAGACACGTTCACGTTACGTTTCCTCCTTTGATCTTTGTCTTCAGGAATCGCCTCATAATACAAGTGTTCCATTAAAGAACTGGAGGTTTTATAGATGGAACAGGTTTTATTGTAACTTACGTTTTTTATTGAACTCTTCCCAATATTGGTTATATGAAAGTAAAACAGGTAAATGTAGCAAGAACTAAACAAAAGCAAGGCACACTAGTCTCAGTATCAAAGCATCAGGCAGTGACGTTCCCACAATACAAACATCTTGCACTTTGAAATCAACAATCCATTTCCACCATTTAGTTGCAAAAACATTCTTTCTCATTCATGTCGTTCTCTCCATGTTGTGAACCTCTCAGTATTCCAGCATCAGCAGTTATTGCTTTTTTACAGTCAGGAGCGATTTCATAATTACCTCCAACACAGTCATTTCATTTCCCAAGGTCCACGACTTTGTAATCTTTAGGTATCTCATATCCTAAAATGTCTTTGATTTTGTTATTTATATTTTCCCAAAATTGGTTACATTTTAGACAAAAACTGTTTTTGCTCAGATTGATGAGTTTTGGGGGCACAGAGGAACTAGGCAGGAACCAGAGAGGAACCAGAGAAGAACCAGAGAGGAACCAGAGAGGAACCAGACAGGGCTGATCATGTGAATAGAGGTCAGGTGAAGAAAATGAAACAAGTCTCAAATTGTTCTAATCATCTGATTCTGGTCCCAGTTCAATGTGTGTGTGTGTGTGTGTGTGTGAGAGAGAGAGACAGAGAGAAAGAGAGAGAGCGAGTGTGTATGTTAATCGGCCCGGACAGCAGCATCCTGGGTCCATCTGTCTCTAAGCCTAACACACACACACACGCACACATCTTTTGTGGTGTGTGCTGATTGGCAGCTCCTGCAGCAGCTCTGACACACAGTGTGAGGGCGTATGTGTGTGTGTGTGTGTGTGTGTGTGTGTGTGTGTGTGTGTGTGTGTGTGTTTTGAAGGAGGGAAGTGAACGTGACAGGTAGCAGATGTGTCCGGATCTCTCTCTCTCACACGCACACACTTCGAGGGATCCCTGTGTGTGAGGTGTGTGCGAGGGTGTGTGTGTGTGTGTGTGTGTGTGTATGTGTGTGTGTGTGTGTGTGTGTGTATGTGTGTGTGTGTGTGTGTTCAGCCTCCACTCCTCACTGTCAGAGCCTGAATCACAGTAAGGATCACCTGCAGCTGTTGTTCCTGCGTTGGGCCGTGACGCCGCTCCTTCTGCTGCTTGTTGTTGAGGAAGACGTGTGTGTGTGTGTGTGTGTGTGTGTGTGTGTGTGTGTGTTTTAGCAGATGTAACCCCATAGATGTGTATGATCGGAATCCTGCGGGCAGAGCAGCATGGAGACAAGGACAAGGAACAGATTCCTCTGAGAGTGAGGGGATGCTGCTGTTCACAGCTGTTCTGTGGTTGAAGAAACAGGAGAGGAGGAAACAGGAGAGGAGGAAACAGGAGAGGAGGAAATGAGAGGAGGAAACAGGAGAGGAGGAAATGGGAGGAGGAAATGAGAGGAGGAAACAGGAGAGGAGGAAATGAGAGGAGGAAACAGGAGAGGAGGAAATGGGAGGAGGAAATGAGAGGAGGAAACAGGAGAGGAGGAAACAGGAGAGGAGGAAATGAGAGGAGGAAACAGGAGAGGAGGAAATGGGAGGAGGAAATGAGAGGAGGAAACAGGAGAGGAGGAAATGAGAGGAGGAAACAGGAGAGGAGGAAATGAGAGGAGGAAATGAGAGGAGGAAACAGGAGAGGAGGAAATGGGACAGCAGCATCAGAAGCATGTAGAGATGGAAGGATATGAAAACAGTGACCAAAACGATCACAGTTTTCTTTAGTTTGTATTGTTAAAATGCATTCACAATGTTGTAAAGACACGATACGTTGATACATTTCAGTAGATTTTTAATGTATTTAAATGCAAAACTTTAAAAAACACTGCAAATTCAAAACTTGAATTGAAAGTAACAAAGCTGTGATAATAAAGGGGAGAAGACAGAAAACCGTGCAACATGATCAATGTTCTTCTAAATTTTAGATTGGATTTGAAGTTCCTCCGGGCTCGTGTCTCTCGTCTATCCGTCCTCAGGTGTCCCCAGGCTCTGCCACCTGGGACAGGTAGTGTTCATCCATCACCACCTGTGGCAGGTGGCCCGGCTGTTCTTACCCCCCATCAGCCTGTGAAGGATTCTCCTTTTCAACTCCTCCTCCTGGTCCTCCTCTGGTCAGGTTGGAGGAGGAGATCTTGTCCCAGTGCATGCTGGGAGAGTGGAGGTTATATAAATGTGGCTTCTGGAGTGTGGAGGACGTGTGTGTGTGGTGTAATGACACGTCACACGCCGACAGACCTTATGTTCTGTGTGTGTGTGTGTGTGTGTGTGTGTGCAAGATGTTGATCATTTTTATGAGTGTACGTTTGGCTGTGATTCATACAGAGGCAGAGGAAATTTACATCCTCATCACACTGACACATATACATCCATGTGTGTGTATGTGTGTGTGCGTGATGATTCATGAGGACACTGTTGAGCATGATTTGTCATACAAACTGTAGCCCTGCAGCAGAAACAATGATCCTGTGTTCATGCGCACACATACACACACATGCACACGCACACACACACACACACATACACACACATGCACACGCACACACACACACACACACACACTGCAGTGCTCTGACTGTGACTCGTGGGGATGTCGAGCTGAAGTCACCGCGTCGAGATCGGACGTTTGTCTTTTTTTTGTGTGTGAGCTGAGACGTCCTGCAGCCCCTGAACACACCACCAAGTCACTGCAGGCCACGTGTGACCTCTGACCCCCCAGGCAGCTCTGCAGTAACAACCAATAGGAAGCAGGAGAGGAGGAAACCAGGTTTTTCTGCTTTCAGGATTCAGGATCACATCTAGAACAAAATACATCACTAAACTCTGTCAGAACCCACATCCCAAAGAAGTCCTGGATTCTGTCACGTGTTCTACCTGGAGTCATGATTGTTAAGCAGCTCAGATTCCCCGCTCCACGTGTTCATAGTTCTCAACTCAACTCAACTCAACTTTATTTGTTTTAAGTGCCATATCATAACAGCTGTTATCTCAGAGCACTTTACAAGCAGAGCAACAATGTGTACATAGTGAAGAACCCCCTGTCCTTAGACCCTCGCAAAGGCTGAGGAACAACTCCCAAGAAAAACCCTGAGAGGGAAAAAAGGGGAGAAACCTCAGGGTGAGAGACAGAGGAGGAGATCCTCACCCAGGACGGACAGGCGGGCACAAACAAAACATTATTGATGGCTAACAGTTCAGGATATAAATCAATGAATTGAATTGAATCAGTCCATAGTAGCAGGCAGGAGGAACCGCAGTGAGATGAGCCGGGTAGAGGTGGTCCTGGATCCAGCTCAGCCTGATGGAAGCCGGGAGGGAAAATAAAAATAATAAAAATAAAATGAAAAATAAAATAATAAAAATAAAATGAAAAATAAAATGAAAAATAAAAATAATAAAAATAAAATGAAAAATAAAAATAATAAAAATAAAATGAAAAATAAAATGAAAAATAAAAATAATAAAAATAAAATGAAAAATGAAAAATAAAATGAAAAATAAAAATAATAAAAATAAAATGAAAAATGAAAAATAAAATGAATAGTAAAATGAAAAATAAAAATAATAAAAATAAAATGAAAAATACAAATAAGAATAAAAGGTGTGTGAGGTTGAGCTATGAGAGGTAGAACAGGTGTGAGAGGTAGAACAGGTGTGTGAGGTTGAGGTGTGAGGTAGAGCAGGTGTGTGAGGTAGAGCAGGTGTGAGAGGTAGAGCAGGCGTGTGAGGTAGAGCAGGTGTGTGAGGTTGAGGTGTGTGAGGTTGAGGTGTGTGAGGTAGAGCAGGTGTGTGAGGTAGAGCAGGTGTGTGAGGTTGAGGTGTGAGGTAGAGCAGGTGTGTGAGGTAGAGCAGGTGTGTGAGGTTGAGGTGTGTGAGGTAGAGCAGGTGTGTGAGGTTGAGGTGTGTGAGGTAGAGCAGGTGTGTGAGGTTGAGGTGTGTGAGGTAGAGCAGGTGTGTGAGGTTGAGGTGTGTGAGGTAGAGCAGGTGTGTGAGGTTGAGGTGTGAGGTAGAGCAGGTGTGTGAGGTAGAGCAGGTGTGAGAGGTAGAGCAGGCGTGTGAGGTAGAGCAGGTGTGTGAGGTTGAGGTGTGTGAGGTTGAGGTGTGTGAGGTAGAGCAGGTGTGTGAGGTAGAGCAGGTGTGTGAGGTTGAGGTGTGAGGTAGAGCAGGTGTGTGAGGTAGAGCAGGTGTGTGAGGTTGAGGTGTGTGAGGTAGAGCAGGTGTGTGAGGTTGAGGTGTGTGAGGTAGAGCAGGTGTGTGAGGTTGAGGTGTGTGAGGTAGAGCAGGTGTGTGAGGTTGAGGTGTGTGAGGTAGAGCAGGTGTGTGAGGTTGAGGTGTGTGAGGTAGAGCAGGTGTGTGAGGTAGAGCAGGTGTGTGAGGTTGAGGTGTGTGAGGTAGAGCAGGTGTGTGAGGTTGAGGTGTGTGAGGTAGAGCAGGTGTGTGAGGTTGAGGTGTGTGAGGTAGAGCAGGTGTGTGAGGTTGAGGTGTGTGAGGTAGAGCAGGTGTGTGAGGTAGAGCAGGTGTGTGAGGTTGAGGTGTGTGAGGTAGAGCAGGTGTGTGAGGTAGAGCAGGTGTGTGAGGTTGAGGTGTGTGAGGTAGAGCAGGTGTGTGAGGTTGAGGTGTGTGAGGTAGAGCAGGTGTGTGAGGTTGAGGTGTGGAAGCTGTGCTGTGGAGGTGATGGCTGCAGCTTCAGCTGCACCTGCATGGGCTGCTGATTTAAGTCGGAGGACTCAGAGGCAGGAAGCTTATGTAAGCTGTCAGCCTGCAGCTGATTCACCCACCAGCTGTGTGTGTGTGTGTGTGTGTGTGTGTGTGTGTGTGTGTGCTGCAGCCTCCTCTCATGATGAGACGGCCCAGGAACAGGTGGAGGAGCTCCGCTCTCCTCCACAGGTTCACGCTGTAGCTGCATCACGTTTTCATGATGACGATGTTAAAATACTGCTGATGAAGCTTTATTTCAGGGCCATGGGATCCTGACTAAGCACCCCTGGAACCTGCTCAAGGACCTTCACAACATCCTCCACATGCCCCAGAACCTTCTCCAGAACCTGTGAAACATTTCATGGATCTAAGCAGTATGCAGGTCTGGCTCTATGAGGTCAGAGGAGCATCCTCTGAGTCCTGGGGCTGCTCTTCATTCATCCCTCTTTTCCCTCTGCCTCATTACGTATGCACATGCTGTCGACCAATCAGATACGTGCAGCTATATATAGCCGTCCCACTGACTCGACAGCTTCCTTTGAGAGATCCTCCGCTCCACAAATAGAGCGAGAGAGCTTACATAACATAGAGAGAGGGAGAGAGGCAGGAAGGAGTCTGTGTTTGGGACTCATCTGATCTGGAGCTGGTCTTCACATCACATCTGACACGAAGAATCCAGACCAGCTCGTCTCCTCCCCTCAGTCCCAGTCTGGACCAGTCCACTCCCAGTCCCAGAGCCAGACCAGTCTGGACCAGTTAAAATGTTCTGTCTGTGAACCCATTGTCTTCATGCTTCAGATTTCACAAACAACCAAGTCAACCTGAGCCTGAGACACACACACGCACACACACACACACGCACACACGCACACACACGCACACACGCACACACACGCACACACACATACACACACACACACACAGTGGTTAAATCAGGGCGAGCTCCTGCTCCAGTGCAAGACTCACTGCTCTACTGTACAGTCCTGAGGCTGTGTGTGAGTGTGAGTGTGTGTGTGTGTGTGTGTGTGTGTGTGTGTGTGTGTTTTGCTGAATTAAAGGGATGGAGAGATTAGAGCGTTAAAGGGAGGGAAACAGATCCGCGATTTTCACTGCAGGAGGTCAGTGTGTTTGGAAACACAAGTGTTTAATTTTTCCGGCCTCCCACACAGACCTGCCATGTGTGGAACGGTGTGTGTGTGGGTGTGTGTGTGTGAGTGTGTGTGTGTGTGTGTGTGTGAGTGTGTGTGTGTGTTAGTGTGTATGCAACGTCTCTCGGAGGTTCTGTGTGTTCTGTGTATGGCCTCCTTAGACAGAGCCTCTGATTGAAGTGCATTCTGGGAAGAAAACAGTCCGTTAGGGGGTCGTGAGTGTGTGTGTGTGTGTATGGGTGTGTGTGTGTGTGCGTGTGTGTGTGTGTGTGTGTATGGGTGTGTGTGTGTGTGTGTGTGTATGGGTGAGTGTGTGTGTGTGTGTGTGTGTGTGTGGGTATGGGTGTGTACACGTGTGTTTGATGACATCAGCAGGAAACATGAGCAGAGTCACTGGAGACAAAGAAAATATCTAAAAATAGAAAAAGTAGGACAAACAGATCCTCTTCATCACCCCCACTCCTCTTCATCACCCCCACTCTTCCTCTCCATCACTTGCGCTCCTCTTCATCACCTCTGGTCCTCTTCAACTAAACTTCTTACTATCTGCTAGGACAGAATGTGTATGTGAATGAGCCTCACCTGTGGCTTTTGCTGCCTTAAAGGACCCCCCCCCCCCCCCCCCCACACACACACACCTCAAACTGGCCGCTCAGTTTTTGTTGTATTCTCATTTTTTGCCAGTGATTTTTGACCCTCACTGGCAGGTGTTAATTAGGAGTCCTGCATATGACCCTGTGCAGCCCAGCCATACACTGTGGTGACCAGCCACGGTTACCATGGCAACCAAAGCCATATGCATGTTGTAGCGCTGGCAAATTTACCATAGTTTGCCAGGTAACGTCCCATGACTGTGATGGTGAAGGTGATGGTGATGGTACATGTGTGTGTGTGTGTGTGTGTGTGTGTGTGTGTGTGTGTGTGTGTGTGTGTGTGTGTGTCCCACAGCGCCCCCTACTGTGCGCATCGTGCACTCGGCTCAGGGCTGCAGCGTGGAGGAGCAGGGCTACAGCGAGAGAGTCCACACCATCAGGGAGGGAGACACCCTGGAGCTGCAGTGTCTGGTGACCGGACACCCCCGCCCACAGGTCAGCTGGGAGCACTGGGAGCACTGGGAACAGGTGGTCAGCCATCACACAGACATTCCTGGGAACACTGGTCAGACTGGGTCATTTCAAAAACAGGTCATGAACACACATGTGAATGCTCATCCCACACACACACACACACACACACACACACACACACACACACACACACACACACACACACACACACACACACTCGTCACTCGTCGTCAGCCTGTAACGTGCTGACATCATCAGTGACAAGAGATCAACTGAGATCAGTTCCTCGTTCTCTTCTTCCTTTACTTCTGCTTCTTCGTCGTCCTCTTCCTCCTCTCTGTCCTTCCCTTATTTCCTCTTTAGTCTCTCTGCTGTCAGTCTGCTGAGGCTATAAATAGAGCAGCTGCTGGCTCTCAGTCTGCACACACACACACACACACACACACACACACACACACACACACATCACTGCAGAGCTCTGCTTCCTCTGCATTTTCTCCTTTTTCTTTCTCCTCTTCATCATCATCATCATCATCTCCTTCTGGGGCTGTAGGAACAGACAAGATGCTGTGGATCAGGAGGTGGTGTAAACACACACATACACACACACATGCATTCGTTTATACAAGATGTGTGTGTGAGAAAGTTGAGGAAGATGATGAAGATGAGGATGATGATGGAGGGGAAGAGACTAAGTAGGTGGGAGGGAGGGACTATTGGAAAACTGATAAACAGCTGCAGAATGAGGACAAATCTGTAAACACACACACACACACACACACAGTTGGTCAGGTAGATCTACAACAGATTGATACAGTTTGGATTCAGTTTAGTTTGAATGCTATTGACACACACACACACACACACACACACACACACTCATGAGAGCAGACATACACTGTCACACACACACTCTGGTCTCTGGACGCCTGTGCTTGCTGAGGATGCGGACCAGGAAGTGGCTGTAGCTGAGAGCACACCTCTGAACCAGCCTGCTGTGCCCCCCCCACAGATCCGCTGGACGAAGACGGCGGGGGGGGCCTCGGAGCGTCAGAACGACTCGACCACTCACAACGAAACTCTGAGGATCGACCATATCAGCCGCCACCAGGGGGGGCGCTATTACTGCAAGGCTGAGAACGGGCTGGGCTCCCCGGCCATCCGCTCCATCCGGGTTGACGTCTACTGTGAGAGCACACACACACACACACACACACACACACACACACACACACACACACACTCTCACACACACACACACACACACACACACACATGAACAGGTTTCTTTGTGAATGTGGACAAACAGACGCGTCGGTTGCTCATCCACTGTCAGGGGCTGTCCATCCACAACTACAACCTGCTCTGTCCGTCACAAACATAGAATTGATGTGAATAGATCGGCCCCTGAATCGGCCCCTGAATCGGCCCCTGATGCAGCTCAGGTCTATGTCGGGACAGATGCTCGATCAGTGATGGACAGCGAGACACCGAGATCAATACGCAGATCCTCCTCCTGAGTGCCTGGCAGCCCAGGAGCTCAGAGCTTCATTTGTCCTCAAGTTAGACCTGCAGTTATAGCTGAAGGCCTGGCCATCTAAAGAGGAGCTGGGAGGAGCTGGGAGAGCTGGGAGAGCTGGGAGGAGCTGGGAGGAGCTGGGAGCTCACTGGTTGTGTTCTGCCTCCAGACCTGGACCAGCCGGTGATCTCGGTGCACCAGAGCGTCGGGGAGTCCAAGGAGCAGTTCTACTTTGAGAGGACGGTGTTTCTACGCTGCGTGGCCAGCTCCAACCCCCCGGTGCTGTACAGCTGGAGGCGGGGCCACACGGCCCTGACGCAGGGCTCCGACTCCGGGGTGGAGATCTACGAGCCCTTCTTCACACAGGTGACCACACACACACACACACACTCTGCTCCACCTTCATCATCCTCTTCCACGTCTCACACAGTCATTTGTCTCTCAGACGTAGACTTCTCATCTCGTCTCGTTGAGCATCGCTCAGGAGTTGATGAATCAGTTTTGGGAAAATGTTATGCCGTGTCCCATTCTGCTGGTGTTCGAGCTCTTTTGAGCTCCGTTTGAAGTTATGATCATCAGGTCGTCATCCTTATATAAAACTGAGATTTTGAAAAGCAGCTAAAAATCTAAATCTGATCAGATGTAATGTGATGTGTGAAGCTGTTCAGGTAGGTGAGGACATGGAGGACAGGACCCATCATTACTGGGAGTGTTGGGAGGGACAGGTTATTGGACTAAAGCGAATGTGTGGTTGCCAGATCAGCATGAAAGGAGCCAGATCTGAGCAGAAACAGATTGTAATATTGCAGTTCATAGGTTCTATGTTAACAGCAGAGAACAGGGGAGAGCACTCAGGATGCTCCTGAGCCAGGTGAACGCAGACAAGGAGCAGCAAGACCTCCTCTCCCTCCTCCTCCTTCTTCCGTGGTTCAGAGTTCAGCGCAGCTCAGGGACTCCGGCCAATCAGGTGGCTGGTTGTAGGTCATGTGGTGGATGTTTGATGTTCACAACAGATTTGAGTGCAAGAACTTTTCAACATGCATTCACTCCTCATAAATGGTTATAAGGAACTTAACCTCCTCCTCTTCCTCCTACCCTTCCTCCTCTTCATCTGCCAGAAAACTGGCGGCCATCTTTGCACAGAAATCCCATTTAAATGTCATCTAATCTCATCTCATCTGTCCATGAGGCGGAAGGCGGCACCGAGGCTGCCAGAGGAGATAAGAGAGATTTGGCTGCAAAGTAGAGACGTGAGGAGGAGGAGGAGGAGGAGGAGAAGGATTGTGATGGAGGAGGAGGAGGGTTATGGGGGAATAAGACGAGGAGGATGATAGAGAAGGAGGGGGAGAGGGTTTGTGATGGAGTAGGAGGAGGTGGAGGAGAGGGAAGAGGTGGAGGAGGAGGAGGATTGTGATGAGGAGGAGGGTGGTGGAGGAGGTGGAGGAGGATGAAACTGGGGCAGAGCTGCAGCTGATTCTTGTTGGACCGTCATGTTTATCCGGAAGGTTCTCTGATTTGATCTCAGTTTATCTCCCATGTAGCATCCTCCCAGTTTTCGTTTGCGTGTTTTCCTGCCCATGTTTATCGGTCCATGTGATCCGTGTTCAGCCCATGTTGTTGCACTGCTGACTGCTGAGGTGGAAGGCCTGTAGCAGTCCACTCACTCCGTCTCTCCATCCAACGGTTGTGTCTCTGGGCTCTGCCTGCTACGCTGCACCACCACCAGTCTGGAGACTGGAACCACTACATGACTCCCCAGACTGACCAGTGGGTGGGGGGGTGGAATGATGGGGAGCTGTGTGAAGAGACACAGATATGTTGGAGCATATGTTGATCTCTCTCTCTCTGTCTGTCTCTCTGTCTCTGTCTCTCTCTCTCTCTCTCTGTCTCTCCATCTGTCTCTCTGTCTCTCTCTCTCTGTCTGTCTGTCTCTGTCTCTGTCTGTCTCTCTGTCGCTCTCTGTCTGTCTCTGTCTGTCTCTGTCTCTCTGTCTGTCTCTGTCTGTCTCTGTCTCTCTGTCTGTCTCTGTCTCTCTCTCTCTGTCTCTGTCTCTGTCTCTGTTGTCCTGTCAGGGACGTAGGCTTTGTCACACTCGTCAGTTTGTCATCTAAGACGCTGAAGTCAATCTGAAATGTTGTAGGATGCATCATGCAGCTACACAGCACATCTCAAAGCTTCCTTCCCCCACCCCCACCCCACCCCACCCCACCCCCACCCCACCCCCACCCCACCCCCACCCCACCCCAGAGGTGACTTAGAGTCAGGACTGGCTGAGCAGCATGGTGAGAACTCTGCATTGTTTGTGTCCCAGTTTAAGCTCGTAGGAAACGTCTCATTGGATCTTTCTGCTTGTGGCAGATGTTTCCTGTGTGTCACCGTCAGAGCTGCAGGTTGTTGTTGTGAGGGAATAACTGATCGTTAATAATACATAATAACGTGTGTGTGTGTGTGTGTGTGTGTGTGTGTGTGTGTGCTGAAGGGAGAGACGAAGATCTTGAAGCTGAAGAACCTTCGTCCTCAGGATTATGCAGCGTACACCTGCATCGCCTCTGTCAGGAGCGTCTGCGGCATCGGAGACAAGAGCGCCACCTTCAGTCTGAGCAACCGCACTGGTACCACACACACACACACAGGCTGTCATACATCCTCACACAGGATCAGTGTATGTAGCACAAAGTTGGACTTGAAAAGACTGCTTTTTTCCTTTCTTTTTTGGCCTTTTTCATGCTTTTACTTTGATAGAGTCTCAGCTGGAAATTTCAGCACTGCAGCAGTAAAGTGGACAGTGTGGTAAAGGTGGATAAGTAAACAAGTAATATAAATATGAATGCTGACATGAATTATAAACTCTATGTAGAGAATCAAGTGAATAATTTATAGCGTCAGCATTTATTTTTATTTATATTAGAGGCTGAAGCTGCAGGACTGCGGCTGCGCTCTGACCACTCAGCCCACATCCTGCTCAACGATCATGAATCTCTTTGCTGTCTTAACAGTTTTATTTTTAACCTAAGACATAAAAACAAAAGGATGAAAACAGACAGAAACCTTCCTGGACCTGTTTGACATATAATAGGAGCCAGTGTCTCATCATCTTGACTTGAGTCTAGCTCTCAGCAGACCTGGAGGATCTGCAGCATCACAGATTCTCTCAGTCTGGGCTCAGACATAAGCTGCCTCAGTCCTCTGTCCCCCTCCTCTCCCCACCTGAGCTCTGGGACGAGTGTAAATCATAAATAAATCATTTTGCTCCCTGATCTCATGCTGCGGCGCTCTGACCTGTACAGTAGATCCTGCCGCTGCGCCCCGGGGGCTGATGGGATTTACATGATGTCAGCTTAGCAGAGGTCGACTCGGCTATTTTTATCCCGCTCATTATTATTTCTGCATTTAGCTGCTTTGCTGCAGCTCGTCATGTTCAGCTGCTGCAGGATGCTCTAACACTGCAGCGGGAGGAAGAACCGGATTCATGGAATTGTCCAAACTTCCATCCTCTCCTGGCATCAGCAGGAGTCAAGCAGAGGTCCAGGTCTGCTGCGACGTGCTGCTGCCACACAAAGCTCTGCATCGTGTAGTTACGTGAAGTTAATTGTTCTAACAATTAACAATAAATCTTCTCACGCCACAACATGAAATGATCCCGTTATTTCAGGATGTCTGAGGAATGATGCAACATCCAGAGGGTCTGGTTCATTCTCTCTCTGGTTCAGCTCCATGCAGTAGATGTATGGATGATGGACAGATAGGTGAATGGAGAGGCCTTGACATTTTCAATGCAGGGCCTCCAAATAAAGTAGAATTTGATTTTTTTGTATAAACAAACCACATTCATTTAACCTGGAGAAGTCATGGAATTTTATAATGTTGCTCTTCAGTCCTGGAAAAGTCCTGGAAAAGGAAGTACAACCCAGAACTTATGTCAGAAGTTTTCCTCACGAAGGCAGAATGTTCGACCAGCCTGTGGTCCACGCAGAATGGATCAGTGTATGTTCAGTGTGAGAATGGATCAGCTCTACGTCAGCTCTACGTCAGCTCTACGTCAGCTCTACGTCATCTCTACGTCAGGTCTGTGTCAGCTCTATGTCAGGTCTACGTCAGGTCTGTGTCAGGTCTATGTCAGGTCTACGTCAGGTCTACGTCAACTCTACGTCAGGTCTATGTCAGGTCTACATCAGGTCTATGTCAGGTCTACGTCAGGTCTACGTCAGGTCTATGTCAGGTCTACGTCAGGTCTATGTCAGGTCTACATCAGGTCTACGTCAGGTCTGTGTCAGCTCTATGTCAGGTCTACATCAGGTCTACGTCAACTCTACATCAGGTCTACGTCAGGTCTACGTCAGGTCTACGTCAGGTCTATGTCAGGTCTGTGTCAGCTCTATGTCAGGTCTACGTCAGGTCTGTGTCAGCTCTATGTCAGGTCTACATCAGGTCTACGTCAGGTCTGTGTCAGCTCTATGTCAGGTCTACGTCAGGTCTACGTCAGGTCTACGTCAGCTCTTCATCAGGTCTACGTCAGGTCTACGTCAGGTCTACGTCAGGTCTATGTCAGGTCTACATCAGGTCTACGTCAACCCTACGTCAGGTCTACGTCAGCTCTACGTCAACTCTACGTCAGCTCTATGTCAGGTCTATGTCAGGTCTATGTCAGCTCTTCATCAGGTCTACGTCAGGTCTACGTCAGGTCTACGTCAGGTCTATGTCAGGTCTACGTCAGGTCTACGTCAGGTCTACGTCAGCTCTACGTCAGCTCTACGTCAGGTCTACGTCAGGTCTATGTCAGGTCTACGTCAGGTCTACGTCAGGTCTACGTCAGCTCTAACCCTGTCAGCTCATGTATGGAGTGTGGAGCGAGGCGTCAGATGCAGAACAGGACGATGTTAGTTTATTATTCAGGATACCTCATGAAAACATGTAGCTGGTAAATCAGTTTCATCATAAAGCTATTTTCTCTAAAATAACGTGAAATTGTGTCAAATAAGTCCTATTTTTGACACTTTCTCTGGACATTTCCGCTGCGGTTATTCATATATACGCTGATGTTATAGAGGTCGTGTTTTGTCATGATAACTTGCTACCAGATTGTGATAAAGTCCTAGACCTAGTCCTGAAAATGTCTTGATTAAAATGTGTCTGCCCCCCCCAGCCCCTCCCTCCATCAGGCTGCTGCAGGACGACCCCCTGGTGGCCAACCCTGGGGACGCGGTCACGCTGGTGTGTGTGGCGTCTGCGGGAGACCCCGCCCCCTGGCTGCGCTGGGTGAGGGCGGGGGAGGCGGAGCTCCCAAGGCGGAGCCTCGTTAACGGTGGCTCGTTAACGCTCTCCTCCGTCACCGTGGACGATGGCGGCGCCTACACCTGCATCGCCACCAACAACGTGGGCAACGCCGCCAGGAAGTCTACCACGCTGCTGGTCCGAGGTGGGCGGAGCCACTACACACACACTGCTGACGGTGGCGCTGTTGGTTGTGATGTCACAGCTACTTCCTGTTGTGGGGACGCGGTTACGTTGAACCAATCAGCAGAGACCTGTTTACTGTACATCTCTGTCCAATCACAGCTCCTCAGGCCTCCCTCTGTCCACTGGTTAAATCAGCATCATGACTCACCTCTGTGAGTGTGTGTGTGTGAATGTGTGAATGTGCATTTGAGTGTGTGAGTGTGAGTGAGTGAGTGTGTGTGTGTGTGTGTGTGTGTGTGTGTGTGTGTGTGTGTGTGTTGCTGACCCTGCAGGTTGTCAGCTCCACTCTCCTCCGTTATTTAACTCTCATCATCTCCCTCTCTCTCTCCTCTCTCTCTCTCCCCCTCTCTGTCTCCCTCTCTCTCCTCTCTCTCTCTCCCCCTCTCTCTCTCTTTTCTCTCTCTCCCCCTCTCTGTCTCTCTCTCTCTGTCATGTTGGTTAGTCTCTCTGCAGCAGCCAGCGTTCCCAGTCTGACACACACACACTGCCTCTAATGGACCCTGTGAGAGCTTGTGCACGCATGTGTGTGTGTATTGTAGATACATGTTATTCTAATGGACAGGGGAGGTGTACTTGTCCGGAGGCAGGAGGAGGAGGAGGAGAGGTGGAGGAGAGGAGGTGATGAAGGGTGAGAGAGAAGTGAAGACAATGACAGAGGTGAAGAGGAGGAGGGGACAGGAGAAAATGGAAGAGCAAAAGGCTGAACAGTGTGTGTGTGTGTGTGTGTGTGTGTGTGTGTGTGTGTGTGTGAGAGAGTCTGTTTGTGGACATGTGACCATCTCTGCAGCTCTGTGTGCAGCAGGGTTTGCAGGTAACCTGGTCTCACACATACACACACACACACACACACACACACACACACACACACACACACACAGACACACACACACGCACACACACATACACATACACATACACACACACAGACACACTCCCATATACACACAGGATCACTGTGTGGCCTTGTTCCTGGACTGTGATGAAGACATCAGCGTGAACTGGCAGAACTGGAGCCAGGCCAGTGTGTGTGTGTGTGTCTGTGTGTGTGCGTGTGTGTTTGTTCTATGTAAAGGACCGCATCCACCTCCAGTTATGCAACAGACCTTTTACTGACACAGTGAGATACACTCACACTGTCTCACACACACACACACGCACACACACTGTGTTTTGTTCTGAGGCATTCTTCTTGCTTTAATCTTAATGAACAAAGACAATCAGCTGCTCGCCTCATGAACTGAAGCTATTTATATATTCGTACGCGCGTGCACACACACACCCACACACACTCACACACAGTAACAAACGTGGGTCTTGAACCCTAACCTCTGGGCCTGCGTGCACTGATCCTGGCCCGTGCGTCCTGTCCATCAGCTGCTTGGTTTTTCACTAGCGGAGCAGAGCGCTGCGTGGTCAGAAGCCTTCAGAGAGGGAAGGGTCCTCTGCTCCACCAGGATCCAGCAGCAGGTGCTACGATACGGCTACTGCTGCCGGGCCTGGTGAGGCAAACGCAGAGTTGCACCTGATCAGGACTCTTCCTTATGCTGTGGCATATACAGAATAGATTTACATGACTGCATTGAAGTTCTACTGGTCATGATCTTTGCAGGCCCTGATGAGTACTCCTACTGAACATGTATTTTGGCGTATTCAGTTTATATTTATGTTATTGCACGGAGCATTAATGAGTGCTAACTCTCCTGCTGGAGGTTCTAGTGCCACAGACTAGCAGAGACAGAGGAAGAACAGAGACACTGAAGGCTGCACCCACCTCTAAAAGAGAGAGAAGATAGATTCCCAGCTCTAAACATTCACACACACACACACACACACACACACACACACACACACACACACACACACGTCTGCTTGCAGTGTGCAGTCCTTGAGAGACAGCAGCGTTTAGAGCTGTTATGTCCTCTGGGTAAGAACTGTTTTTCACTGTTTTTGTCCTTTGATTTAATTGACCTGAACGACGAGAGGATCTGATAAATCCTGGGCGCCTCTGAGGCTGCAGGAAGTGTAAAACATCAATGTGAGAGGAGAGATATGAAGACTAAACAACAGCAGCTATGAGTGGAGTTAGAGGGAGAGCTGAAGGTAGCTGCTTCATCTTCACCTGCACGACAGATTCCCAGATGTTCTCTCTGTTCTCCAGCTAACATAGAAGCTATGAGCTCTGGTTCCATCAGGGCTGAGACTCTGTTCTACATCCTGTCTGTAGCTGTGGAAATATTACGCTCTGCTCCTGCTCAGATCTGGCTTCTTTCATGCTGATCTGGCAACCACTCATAGGATGAGCTCTGATTGGCTGTCTCTGCTGCCACTCACAGGAATGATCATGTGATTCTACATCACTTTACATCGACACTTTACATTGACAAAGTTTAAACTCAGAATTTTTTTATTTTTTCAATGTACTTTTTATTGTTACAAAAATGTACATTTCCTCCCACACTTGCATCCTCTACATCTTCCAAACATGTGAAATATTATGAAAATCCTGATATAAAATTCATATCATAGCCATAATCCTCCATAACACAGAATCTCACAAAAACGATGTCTGTGTGTTTTCTGTTTTCTCAGCTCTCTCCTTACTTTCACTCCTTTTCCTCTTCGTGGAGGATCTTAAAACACTTCTGATCCTTAGACGTGTAACATCATTGAACTATTATAGTCTGTAGCAACGCCCAGGCGGTTTACAGGATACAATACCATCACTCAACAAAGTCTGATCTCAGCCAGCGTTCACAGTAAAACCAGTTTCCAGAGTGAATTAATTGAGCCAGATTCTAATCTGCTTGGAAAAGTCAACAACGACAGGTTGTGAGATACCCACCTGACAGGATGGAGTGGTGACCTCCAGGAGGTCAGAGGTCACAGGCTGACCTTGTCTCCGCCCCCTCAGGTCTGCGTAGAGGTCGTTTCTGGATCACTCCAGACCCCTACCACAACGACGACAACATCCAGATCGGCCGGGAGGTGAAGATCAGCTGCCAGGTGGAGGCCACGCCCCCCGAGGAGCTGCAGTTCTCCTGGCTGAAGAACGGGCGGCCGCTGCGCAGCTCGGAGCGGATGGTGATCACGCAGAGCGACGGCGAGGCGGCGCCCGCCACCACCAACCTCGACATCATCGACCTCAAGTTCACAGACTTCGGGACGTACACCTGCGTGGCCTCGCTGCGCAGCGGAGGAACCCCAGAGATCAGCATCGACGTCAACATCTCCTCCACCACAGGTGAGGGGGCGGGGCATGGGCCAGGGGGCGGGGCTTCAGGCCCCATCGAGCTTACCCTCTGCTCCATACACACACACACACACACACAAGTCTAGACTGTTATGAGCAGTTTTTAGGAATGTGTTTGTGTTGTTTATGTTTCTTTTTAGAACTGTGGATGAGTGAACGTGCACTAGTTGTTCATCAGCCACTTGAATGTTGTGAAGGTTTGTTGGAAGGATTCCTGCAGCCTGTGTGTGTTTTACACTCACAGTTCAGTTAATTCTGCTGCATTAATCACTGATTTGTGTCCAGATGGAGAAGTGTCACCTGTGTGTGTGTGTGTGTGTGTGTGTGTGTGTGTGTGTGTGTGTGTGTGTGTGTGCAGTTCCTCCAGAGCTGACCGTCCCCCGGGGTCGTTCCCACCTCATCGCCCAGGAGGGGGACACGGTGGAGCTGCAGTGTCTGGTGTCGGGGAAACCTAAGCCCATCATCCTGTGGTCGCGGGTGGAGGAGGGGGGGCCGGCGGGGGCGGGGGCGGGGGCGGGGGCGGGGGCGGGGCCGGATGGCGGCGAGCAGACGGAGAGCTACGACGGCGTCCTGAGGATCAGCAACGTGAGCAGAGAGATGAGCGGGACGTACCGCTGCCAGACCAGCCAGTACAACGGCTTCAACGTGAAGCCCCGAGAGGCCAACATCCAGCTGCTGGTGCAGTGTGGGTACACACACACACACACACACACACACACACACACACACACACACACTCACACACTCACACACACACACACACACACACACACACACACACTCACACACACACACACACACACTCACACACACACACACACACACACTCACACACACACTCACACACTCACACACACACACACACTCACACACAGACACACAGACACACACACAGACACAGACACACACACACACACACTCACACACACACACACTCACACACACACTCACACACACACACACACTCACACACAGACACACAGACACACACACAGACACAGACACACACACACACTCACACACAGACACACACACACACACTCACACACACACACACACACACACACACACACTCACACACACACTCACACACACACTCACACTCACACACACACCCACACACACACACACTCACACACACACACAGACACACACACACACACACACACTCACACACACACACAGACACACACACACACAGACACACACTCACACACACACACACACACACTCACACACACACTCACACACACACTCACACTCACACACACACACACACACACGCACACACATTTAAAGTGCCAGTTCTTAACACCAACTCTTCACATGAACACTGAGCAACATGTGGAGACGACAGAGCTGCCCCGGAGCTGTACGTGTTCAGAAGCACTCAAATATTATATTATTTACTATGTTAAATAAATAATATTATAGATGTATTATTATAAATGTAATATTATTTACTATATTTACTATAATATTTATTAGATTTATTGTTATAAATGTTATATTATTTACTATATTTACCATTTAGTTTGTGTTACCATTATTGTTCTTTTGCTGTGTGTTGTAGTGTTTATTATTATTATTGATATTATTAGTAACTGTAATTATTATATTTTTAACTTTATTCAGTATTTGTTTTGCTTGTGTGTGGAGGCAGAGAGCAGAAAGTAGAAACGTCACAAAATGAGCCTGAAAAGATTTAGCTTGTGTTTAGCTCCTCCTCCTCTCCACAGAGAACAATCACTTCAGTAATAAATCATCATAAACATGTTGTTTTATGCACTATTTGCGATACGTTAAAATAGAGTATACAATTATGTAAGCTTGCGAAATCTACACAGATGTACGCACATTATATAATATCCCCAGTAGCATGACCCCACACAGCGTGTGCCTGGCTCCATCCTGCAGGTCAGTGCAGCCTCCCTCCACCCTGTTTCTCATCGTCTGGACCTCTGTCTTCAATCATGCATGAGCACGGATGTAGCGCTGCTCTCCACCACCAGATCACAGGTCACACAAGGGCGCCGCGGCCTCACCCATCCCAGCTGTTCTCACTGGATCCCAGTAGAACCAGGTAGATCCCAGTGGATCCCAGTGGATCCCAGCTAGATGGGTCCTGTGGTTTGGCAGCCGCTGGATTGTTGACTGTAATCAGATTACAGCTGTGACGCTCTGCACATCTGGAGAGGAGAGCGCTGCTCAGGTCAGAGTGATGAAGAGCGATGAAGAGCAGAGGTCAGCGTCGCAGTACACCATGTTGATCCAACTGGACTGAATGAGGAGGAAAAGGTCTTTCCTCTGTTTGGAGGAGAACACTGAACATCCATAGGAGCTGACCTGTGTCTGTGTGTGTGTGTGTGTGTGTGTGTGTGTGTGTGTGTGTGTGTGCCCCCCAGTCCCCCCGGTGGTGGAGCCGGTCTACTCGGAGGTGCGTCAGGCCCTGGGCCGGGCCTTCAGCCTGACCTGCCAGCTGCTGCGGGCCCACCCGGCCCGGCTGCTGCGCTATGAGTGGAAGCTGGGAGCGCGGCTGCTGACGGTGGGACAGTTCAGCGAGCAGCGCGACGACACCACCTACCTGGTGAGGGCGCTCAACCGGGAGGGCTACGGCGAGTACACGTGTGACATCACCAACGAGGCGGGGGCCGGACGCTGCACCTTCCTGGTCACAGGTGAGTCTCTGGAGCTGTGGCTCCATCAGTGAAGGAGGTTAGTCAGAGGCAGGAGGACCGTGCTGGACACGGTTCAACACCTGTAGGAGGAGAGGACACCTGGACCAGCACACGCAAGGTGTGTTTCCATCACAGCTTCTCAGAAAGTAAAAGAGATATTTCTGAAATGGTGATAAAGTCCAGCTGCTGCTGCAGGTGTCTCCATTAACTCCAGGTAGAGTGTGGTCCTGCTCCATCCCATAATAACCCTGGTACCATGTGGTCCTGCTCCTCCCATAATAACCCTGGTACCATGTGGTCCTGCTCCTCCCATAATAACCCTGGTACCATGTGGTCCTGGTCCTCCACTCTGAGGAAGATGGACGTCCAGAACATAGTTTTCTTAGATCTTTGAATCAGATGTAGAAACAGTTGAGTCTCCTCCTCTGTCCATCTGGTCTGAAGGGAACTGGTCATGTGACCCCTACGTCAGGTCAACCTTTCTAGAGGAGGCGAGAACAGACCTTGTTACCCGTCGTCTTCCCAGTTAGACTCTTTCCTCTCTCCTCTCTGGCTGGAGGACCGGGCAGTCATCCACTAATCAGAAGGTGGGTTGTTCGATCCTTCCATTGTGTGTGTGAATGCTTAGTGCTTGGTTAAGCAGATGGAGCAACTTGGAGTTGCTTACGTTCCCTTACATTCCCCCTAGAAAGAGTCAGGAGACCGAACGTTTCTACGTCTCTAATAAAACTGTGTTTTGGACGTCCATCATCCTCCTGGTGGAAGTTAATGGAGTATTAGTTCATGTAGAATCGGATGGAAACACCTGAAAGTACCAGCTGGACTTTGCTGATATTTTAGCACCTTGTGTCAGCTCTGAATGGCCCTGAGGACTGTTCTCTAGTCTTCATGACCCCGTGACCTCTGACCCTGTGTCGCCCACAGGTAAAGCCTTCGCCCCGGAGTTCTACTACGACACTCAGAGCGCTCTGTGGCAGAGTCGCCCCCGCGTCTACGGCTTCAGGCTGCAGTGGACTCAGAGGGAGCCCGACGCCGTGGACCGAATCCTGGCCTACAGGCTGGGCATCCGGCAGGTGTGTGTGTGTGTGTGTATGTGTGTGTGTGTGTGTGTGTGTGTGTGTGTGTGTGTGTGTGTGTGTGTGTGTGTGTGTGTGTGTGTGTGTGTGTGTGTGAACAAAAACAGGTGAGATGATGTGTGATGTTCAACAAAGTCACAAAATGGGAGAAAGACACTGAGGCTCAGCCTGGAGGAGGAGGAGGAGGAGGAGGAGGAGGGAGGAGGAGGAGGAGGGAGCTGTTACCATGGCAACCAGCCTGTCTTTTCACACTCATCCGAGTGCTGCAGAGAGAGAGAAAAAAAGAAAGAGAGCAAGGAGGAAGTGCTGATGGGACATAAAATTATCAGAAGAAGAAGAGGAGGAGGGAGAGGAGAAAAGGAGGAATAGGGACGGTGGTGGTGATGGTGATGCAGAGAGACGGGATGAAGAAGAAAGGGATGAACTCAGCACTGCTCGGCTTAAATCCTCCGGTTACTGAGGGATTCCACTTTCATGTCCTGTATCACTCAGACTGCAGAGTTCACTTGTTCAGTTCTTCCACTGATTCAGTTCAAGTCTGCGGACGTTGTGTTTTAGATTCATGACAGGACACAAAGAAACGGAAAACACAACGAAGGGTCCATCAAAAGAAAGAGAGTGAGAGAAAGAGAGAGCAAACCACAGAACCTACCTGCAGGTGTTTTCACTGGAGGTGTTTGAACTGCTCCATACCATAATAACCCTGGTACCATGTGGTCCTGCTCCATCCCATAATAACCCTGGTACCATGTGGTCCTGCTCCATCCCATAATAACCCTGGTACCATGTGGTCCTGCTCCATCCCATAATAACCCTGGTACCATGTGGTCCTGCTCCATCCCATAATAACCCTGGTACCATGTGGTCCTGCTCCATCCCATAATAACCCTGGTACCATGTGGTCCTGCTCCATCCCATAATAACCCTGGTACCATGTGGTCCTGCTCCATCCCATAATAACCCTGGTACCATGTGGTCCTGGTCCTCCACTCTGAGGAAGATGGACGTCCAGAACATAGTTTTCTTAGATCTTTGAATCAGATGTAGAAACAGTTGAGTCTCCTCCTCTGTCCATCTGGTCTGAAGGGAACTGGTCATGTGACCCCTACGTCAGGTCACGTGACCTGGAGATGTGAACAAAGTGTTTCCATCACACTTTGAGATCAGCTTCTAGATGGGCACGTCTGGAGGAGCAGCTCAGGAGAGGAGCTGTGTCCAGAGACACCTGAGAGGTTCTCATGGAGCTGCTATCTCCAGGCTGGTCCAGATGTTCAGCTTTAATGTTGTGAGCTTGTGACTCATTGTCTCCCAGTCAAACTCTTTGCTTCCTGTGCTGTTCCAGATGGGTCTGTCCCGCTGGTGGGAGCAGGAGATCCCTATGGAAGCCTCCATCCAGAAGGGGGAGCTGCTGAGCTACAACCTGACTGAGCTTCTCAAGCCAGAGTCGTACCTGGTCCGCCTGACGCCCATCACTCGTTACGGCGAGGGCGACGCCACCGAGCGCATCATCACCTACAGCGGTAGGTCCACAGGAAGCAGCAGCCGAGGGCTTCCTGTCTGACACGTTGCCGTGGTTGCGGCCTCTCAGCACTTCCTGCAGGTTACAGTAGTGAGAGGAGGCAGGATCAGGTCAGAGATGGTCTCTGTGTTTACTGTTAACAGTAATATTAGTTACACTCAGTAACAGTCACCTTCAGAGAGGAGCAGCTGCTACTTCACAGTGTGTTTGGAGACTTTACTGATGGAGCTGAGACGACCACATACAACAACAATAGAAACAATGAAACAAATCAAAATAATAGAAACGCACAACCTGGACCAGAGTGATGCCACACACACACACACACACACACACACACACACACACACACACACAAATAAAAGAAACAAACAATGAAAAACTCTTAAAATGTGCAAAGCATCCTCTAAAGGTAAACTCATCTCATAATATTAGTGATTTCGTGAAGTCGTGTTAATGACTCTGAGATCAGGTTTGAGTGTTGCTTCTTGCTGCTTCCTGCTGCTGCTTCCTGCTGCTTCCTGCTGCTTCCTGCTGCTGCTTCCTGCTGCTTCCTCCTGCTGCTTCCTGCTGCTGCTTCTTGCTGCTTCCTGCTGCTTCCTGCTGCTTCCTGCTGCTTCTTGCTGCTTCCTGCTGCTGCTTCCTGCTGCTTCCTGCTGCTTCTTGCTGCTTCCTGCTGCTGCTTCCTGCTGCCTCCTGCTGCTTCCTGCTGCTTCCTGCTGCTTCTTGCTGCCTCCTGCTGCTGCTTCCTGCTGCTTCCTGCTGCTTCCTGCTGCTTCCTGCTGCTTCCTGCTGCTTCCTGCTGCTGCTTCCTGCTCATATTGTTAAATCCTCCGCCACCTGAAGGCATCGTGACTTCAGAGAGACCAGATCAAACCCTGGAGACAGGAGACGAGTCAGGACGGCCAGTTGTCAGACTGTCAGTGAATGCCTCGTCTGCTGAGCCGCACATTACCCCCCCGCAGCAAACGCAGCACGAGAACACAGGAGGCTCAGACGCTCAGCAGGAGCACACACACACACACACACACACCACAGCTTCTCTATTAGTTCAGGTGGGTTAGTTTCCTGCTGCTCCTGTCATTTCTCTCCTCCGCTTCGTGCTTTATTCTGAAAGAAAGGTTCTGCTTCCTGTCTGCGCCTGACCTGTCTGATGGGATGTTGCTACGTGTGACACGATCATAGAGATGAGATTAAGGCCTGCAGGTCCATGCTTATTAGCAGTGTGATCAAGTGAATCAAGTGCAACACAATCCTTTGAATCAGAGGAAACATGAGACACTGTGATGTGAGTCTAGATGAAGCAGGAGGTGTGTGTGAGATGTCGAGGTGAGATGAGCTGATCTAATGACTCTGTGTTCTGACCCTCACAGCTCCAGTCAACCCACACCTGCGTAAGTCCACTCTCCCCGCTCACACACACACACACACACACACATCAGTACACACATCAATACACACCCATACAGATCAATACCTGCCTCGGAGCACAGCACAGCACTCATGGTTCACCTGTTATCCTGTGTGTGTGTGTGTGTGTGTGTGTGTGTGTGTGTATGGGAGCAGGGGAGTTCCAGTGTGGATTCGAGGACGAGGCGATCTGTTTGTTCTCTCAGGACAAATCGGACGAGTTTGATTGGACGAGACACAGCGCCGCGACACGAGACACAAAGTACACCCCCAACACTGGACCGAGCTCCGACCACACAGGCTCCAAGCAGGGTACACACACACACACACACACAGTGCTTCCTATCATAATGTTCATAGAGGTCTCGCCGAAATGAATTAGAGAGATCATTTAGTCCAGATGAGTCAGTAACCAGGGGAAACGCCTCCAGTCAATGTCTGAGCTTCACTAAAGTGGAGAAACATGTAGAAACAACAGTGGAGCAGTGAGTCTCATAGGAGGGGTCAGTTGAACAAGGAGATTATGTGCTTCCCATGGTCCACGTGCCAGGTCTCTCGGCCTTGGTGAAAAGCGGCTGGAGCAGAGGAGAGTGAGGAGCGGAGACGCTCCTGAGCTCCGTCTGCAGCAGGTCGTAGCTGGACTGTGTGGACGGCTCCACTGTCTCATGGTGCAGACAGACACACCTGAGTCACACAGACGTCACGTCACGCACGTGCGGGTCCCCTCAGGGCCTCAGGGGTCAGAGGTCACAGGCTCACGCCATCACATTCAGTCACGTAAAGTCACGTGAGCTCAGCGTGTTGCGTGTGTCCTCTACACATGCAGGTCACTTCACTCATCACGTCAACAACTACACAACTAGACAAAGTGAACCATGGAGAGCTGCAGGCCTGGGGCCTAACGCCCTGCACTCTCAGCCAATCAGAACGCTGAACTAACATTCCAAAATTGTAAAAAGAATGTTTAGATCGCATCAGTTCTCTGCAAAACGTGCTCTCCTCCTACTGTCCCATGTTTCCAGATAATGAAGGAGACGAGGAGGAGCCGTAGGTTGCACATATGCAGCATTGCAGATATTGTGAGGTGATGGTGCTGTTACTGACCCCTCAGGTTTCTACATGTACATCGAGACGTCGAGGCCGCGGCTGCAGGGAGATAAAGCTCGGCTGCTGTCGCCCACCTTCAACGCCAACACCCGCAGCTCCTCCGCCTCCTCCACCTCCTACTGCTTCTCCTTCTACTACCACATGTATGGGAAACACATAGGTGAGCCAGGCGCTGCCACATCTCTCTCACAGGAAACTCAGCAAGTAATGTGTGACAATGCACGTGTGTGTGTGTGTGTTGCAGGGACCCTGAACGTGTTCCTGCGGCAGAAGGCTCAGGCGGTGACGGACACGGCGGTCTGGAGTCTGAGCAGTAACCAGGGAGACCGCTGGAGACAGGCCAAGGTCAACATCCACCCAAACACCGCCTTCCAGGTAGCCAGCCGCCCGTCTGCCCACAGAGAACTGTTCACAGTTCCTGGAACTTTAGAACAAAGTTCTCTTTTTGTGGTGATGTGTGGGAACCTTCAGACAGAACCATCTAACAGACATATGTGTCTAATGATTGGTTCCGCCTCTCTCTCAGGTTGTGATGGAGGGCGTGCGAGGTCCTGGGATAGAAGGAGACATCGCCATCGATGATGTCACCATCGAAGAGGGCGAGTGCAAAGATCCTCCGCCCAATAGTGAGAGAGCACCGTTACTATGACAACTGAACCATCCACCCAGTCTCTTGACCTTACTTAACCTCTCCCTCTCTCTGTCTCTCTCTCTGTCTCTCTCTCCACAGATCTGAGGTCTCTCGCTCCGCCCTCTTCACCCCATATATGGCAGCTCTGCATCACAGTGAGCTTAGCTCTGATTCGGCGGCAGAGGTGACCCCGCCCCCTGTTACAGGAAGCTTTGATGAAGCTTTGACTCTGCTACACACACACACACAAACACACAGACACACTCACACTCTCCCCCTTTCACCACTTGTTGAAGAGTCAGAGCTACAGAGACACTCCCCGGTGCAGGTCAGAGGTCAGAGGTCACAGTGAGTGCTGAAGGCGTTGGTGTCTGTGAGAGGTCGCTCAGCCCAAGGTGGGGGGGCGTGGCCTCCCAGTCGACCAATCATCTTCTTCTCTGACACAACGACAGGAAGTCACGCAGCCATGGAACAGCCTGAATGATGTCACCTCCTCCCCTCCTGAGGGCGGAGCCTCTCTACAACCCGCAGAGATTCAACCTCCTGTTGCGTCCGGCGCCGTCGCCATGACATCAAGTGCCTTCAGAGCGCCGGGCCGAGGACGCCGTCGTCACGGAGACGAGAGGAAGGGACACAAAATGAAGAAGACGGGAGGAGGTCGGAATCGGTCCTGGTTTGATTTATGCAGAGATTCAGATTTCAAAATATTTATGAGGAGCAGAGGATTCTGGGAAAACAGAAGCCATGTTGGATGGCCTGGGCATGCTACATGGACAGGAAGCCCTCTGAGTAATTTAACAAGTTTTAAAAACAAAATGCAATCATAATCTGACTGGAAAACTTCAAAATAAAAGACTTCCCATTGGAGGAGTTTCAGCCAATGGGAGTGGACTGTTTTGGTTTTCAGGACTATTTTAGTATTTCAAAATAAGAGTTTTCCTGGAGGAGGAGACTGAGACGCATCAGACGCCGTTGCTAGGACAACGGGATGTCACACCTGGCCTCCTCTCTTCGGTTGCTTTTTAACGAGGGTCACGTTACTCCCTCAGGGTTCGTTATCGCTTTGTTTTGTGTTTTACTTTATTCCCTTTGTGCAAAATCTGAACGATGCAAAGTGTCTTTGTTTTCTCCAGGCGGGAGCAGCTGCAGCCAAACAGCCTGCAAAACTCCACCTCCTCACATCTGCCCCCACCTCCTCACATCTGACCCCACCTCCTCACATCTGCCCCCACCTCCTCACATCTGTCCCACAGCTGCAGCACATCTGTCCCCCACCTCCTCACATCTGTCCCACAGCTGCAGCACATCTGTCCCCCACCTCCTCACATCTGTCCTACAGCTGCATCAGTCGATAGTCAACTATTTCAGTTATCATTAAGTTGATTTAAACATTTTTTAAGAAATAAATTTTCTTAAAAGCAAAATGTCAAGATTCTCTGATCTCAACTTCTTACATGTGAATAGTTTCTGGTTTCTACAAAAAATTGAATGTCGAGGCGAGAGCATTACTCCTGTAAAACAGGCAAAACCAGTTTTTAGATTTTATTTAGTTGATCAAACTAATGGAATGACCTAAAGTCATGGCTACTACAGCTGTAATTGTTTGTTGCAGCCCCAGTCTCAGCCCCTCCATAGCTCCACAATCACATCTGCATCACGTCTGCATCACGTCTGCATCACGTCTGCATCACGTCTGCATCACAGCTGCATCACAGCTGCATCACGTCTGCATCACATCTGCATCACAGCTCACATCCTGAGAAGCACAAAACCACAAAGGCGTATTAAGTTCAAGATCCTGTTGCTGACATACGAGCTTCACACTTGTTCACATCTGTTCACATCTGTTCACATCTGCAGTGAGTCAGGTTCACCTTGTCATATAGAAGCACAGGAAACACCAAAATCTCAGCTTTTGTTTTGGTCTCATCAGCTGACATGAACAGTGTTTATCTGACCTCATCAGAGGAAATCTGAGGTTACAGACGCATCTTCTTCAACGTCTTCCTCAGATCATTATCATTATCATTATTATCATTATTATCATTATCATTATCATTATTATCATTATTATCATTATTATCATTATTATCATTATTATCATTATCATTATTATCATTATTATCATTATCATCATTATCATTATTATCATTATTATCATTATTATCATTATTATCATTATTATCATTATCATTATTATCATTACTATCATTATTATCATTACTATCATTACTATCATTATTATCATTACTATCATTATTATCATTATTATTATTATTATCATTATTATTATTATCATTATCATTATTATCATTATCATTATTATCATTATTATCGTTATTTTTATTATTATTATTATCATTGTTTGGGGACCTGGAGCTCTGCTGTCTGTCACACTAACATCTTTACTTTGGGATGTGTTGATTTCTCTCCCTGTGGCGACTCCGCTGCCTCCGACCGTTTTCCCACTGCAGTCGATCTTCACGCTGCTGCTCCAGCCGCTCCTTCATCCTCCTCCTCCTCCTCCTCCTCCAGCCACAGCCTGCAGAGCGCCAAGCAGTCAGCTGCTCAGCCGAACAGACAGTTACATTTGGTCACAGGCACTAACATCTATTAACCATGACGTGGAGCTGCAGCAGACAGAAACAGCTTTGGTGCTGGATCGTGAAGAAGCTTTGCTGCATTGTCAAACTCTAACTAAACTCTTCAGTCCTAGACGTTTTGATCACTCAGGTGTCAGAGATCAGTCAATAACTCACAAATAAGATGATTAGAAGGAGATCTTCAGGTCCGTGGATGTGATGGAAACTCGACTGATCCTGCAGTGGAAAAACACAGCGTCCATCTCTGTGTTGTTTGTATTTGTGATTTTCGGGTTAGGGGCAATAAAACAAAATAAGTTTTACATCTGAGGACTGTTATATTATTGCTGTTTACACCAGTGTGGACCAGAGCTGAGTGACATCACAGCATCAGCACAGGTGAGACACTTGGATGAACTAGCTGATATAGACGATGTGATAAATACTTTATTCATCCCTGGAGTACAAGAGTATTCAGGATTACACAAGTACAACAATGTAAAGCTCAATCTTCCATTGCTAACCAGGAGGACAAGCCTACAGCACAGTAAAGGACATGAGGTGTGTATCCATTGACTTTTTCTATGTGTGAGAGTGCAGTAAGTCTAGTGTAGGAGAGGAGCCGGGAGCTGACAGCACCCTAGACGGAACCACCGCTGGCCATCCTCACACTAACTTCACTTACCAAACTTCACTTACGTAATTGTCAGATTCTCCAGTTGAAGTGCCCTTCATTACTACAGTAGCCCCTAGTGGTCAGGCCGGGAAAGGGCTAGCGGATGTCAACGACCTTGGAAGATGGTTTTTCAGATGCAGTTTCAAAAGTTATTTCTTCTTGGGTTAGGGTTGCGTTAACTTCAGTGGCACTAGAGAGTATGAATGAATTATACGGGAATAAAAACATCCTACGGAGCTTAAATCCAGAAGCATATGAGTGCCATGAAACAATCATTCACATAAAGTCAGAGAACATGAGAGAACATGGGGCAACAACGACACGCACAATCATGCTGCGTTTTCATGTTCTCTGATCATTTTTAAAACCGTGGATGTATTCTAAGAACCGGGTGCTGTGCCAAATATGGCAGCACCCTGACTTCAGGGCAGAATCAGAGAAGGCAGAACTTGTGTTTATCACAAACATACCACTTCTTACTATTTGCACTATTGCTGTACAAGGAGTCGTTTTTTGTAGTTTTTGTCACTGCATCCAGAAAGGTCCTTGACATCTGCGGGGGCTCCAACTCTTTGTTTCCCTCCTCTCCTCTCTGGATGTGGACACTCCACCTGCCTGTGAGTGCAGATCCATCCAGCGCTTGGTCAGGCGGAGGCTCTGTCTTCATTTGCTGCAGTTCACAAATCCTCCACAAGGAGCCAGAGCTGGCCCAGACTCACTTTTTGTCTCATTTTATTCTCTTTTTTTTGTTTGGTTGAATATGTTTTAGAAGCGAGCGGCAGACTGAGAGCAGGAAGAGTCCACTGTAAGGGCCGCACAACATGGTACGGCATGCAGCTCTGAAAATACATCCATGAAACACATGATCAGAGAAACATTAAACTGGCCTCCAGGGTCGGCTGATCACCTCACGAATCCCGCTCCAGGGAGGAGAGCTGCTCTGCTTCAGAGCCGTCCTCCATCACACTTTCATTGGCTGTCCCTTCACAATGAATGGGATTCGAGTCAGTCTTTGATTGGTCCATTCTACTTTTTGGGCTCCCACCCCACGTCCCACCCACGGAGACTGTGTTGAAAAAGATTTCCATGATGATTGGCCGTCGAGGAGACTGTTTTTCCTTCTGACATTCGAGAAATATTTCACTGTTACCTCGTAACTGTGAGTAAAACACTAGTTTCATTCATGAATCTGAAACGTCTTTCCCGTTCAGCTCGTTTTCAGGGTGGACATCTGCCTCTCACAGCCGCCCTGCCCCCGCCCCCGCCCCCGCCCCCGCTTCACACTTCCTGTCGATACCTGAACGCCCCCATCACCTGGATAGCAAGCGGAGCTGCCCCCTAGTGGCCAGGGGACTCCAAGCAGCCGCTTTTTGCCGGTGTACTGCATAAAGCAGACTACATGAATGGGTGGACAGACAGACAGACAGACAGACAGACAGACAGACAGACAGACAGACAGACAGACAGACAGACAGATAGATAGATAGATAGATAGATAGATAGATAGATAGATAGATAGATAGATAGATAGATAGATAGATAGATAGATAGATAGATAGATAGATAGATGCACTTTCTCTGTCTGACTGTGTGACAGTGCTTTGACAGTAACTGCGCTCTGACTGTTTACATCTGTGCCGCGACTCCGTCCTGCTTGGCTGCTGCTCCCCTGCTCCTATTGGCTGCTGCTCCCCTGCTCCTATTGGCTGCTGCTCCCCTGCTCCTATTGGCTGCTGCTCCCCTGCTCCTATTGGCTGCTGCTCCCCTGCTCCTATTGGCTGCTGCTCCCCTGCTCCTATTGGCTGCTGCTCCCCTCCTATTGGCTGCTGCTCCCCTGCTCCTATTGGCTGCTGCTCCCCTGCTCCTATTGGCTGCTGCTCCCCTGCTCCTATTGGCTGCTGCTCCCCTGCTCCTATTGGCTGCTGCTCCCCTGCTCCTATTGGCTGCTGCTCCCCTGCTCCTATTGGCTCACAGTCCCCGGACCAGGGCGGCTGTGTATCCGCAGCGCTGCCCCAGCAGAGGAGCTTGTACTGGCGGAACCAGGCAACCAGCATCGAATCAGTCCCAGACCAGTCTAGAACCAGCATTAAACCAGTATGAAACCAGTGTGACGCCTCCTTAATGTGAGTACAGCCCACGTTGCTGCTTTGTGAAACTGTAGCTGCTACAGGCTAACAGAGCGGAGCTAACAGGAGTTCAGCTGTGTCCGCTCCACACACACACACACACACACACACACACACACACACACACACACACACACACACACACACACACACACACACACACACACTTACATACTGTGTGCTGGTTGTTGGGGTGGTGATTGTTGCTGCTGTTTATGTCTCTGCCCTGCAGGGATTTCACCGCCTGATCCCATTAAACACCAACGAAGAAGAAGCAGTAGCAGCGGAAACGCTGATCCCAGCTGATCCCAGTACATCCGGTCTGCACCTGAACACACACACACAGACAGACAGACAGGAGCCAGGCAGGTAAACAACCAGCCAGCCAGGCAGGTAAACAACCAGGCAGGCAGGTAAACAACCAGGCAGGCAGGTAAACAACCAGCCAGGCAGGTAAACAACCAGGCAGGCAGGTAAACAACCAGCCAGGCAGGCAGGTACACAAACAGCCAGGCAGGTAAACAACCAGCCAGCCAGGCAGGTAAACAACCAGGCAGGCAGGTAAACAACCAGCCAGGCAGGCAGGTACACAACCAGGCAGGCAGGTAAACAACCAGCCAGGCAGGCAGGTACACAAACAGCCAGGCAGCAGGTCCTGATGGGGAACTCTGCTCTCAAGTCTCACCTGGAGACCTCCCAGAAGACTGGGGTGTTTCAGCTGACGGGCAAGGGTCTGCAGGAGGTCAGACTCACTGTTTTCCTTCCTCACCTGTTGATGCATCCACCTGTGCCTCAGGTGTCTACCCAGCTGACTCGGCTTCCCTCTGATTGCTCCGGCAGTTTCCTGAGGAGCTGCAGAGGCTCAGCTCCAACCTGCGCACGGTCGACCTGTCGGCCAATAAGATCGAAGCTCTGCCACCGTCCGTCGGCAACTTCCTGCAGATGAAGAGTCTGACCCTCAACAGCAACAAGCTGAGTGAGTGTGCGCTCCAGGTGCTGGTCTGTGTGAAGGCACGCGTCTCATTAGCATGGGGAGAAACAAACTGCAGTTTAAACTGCAGGAACAAGCACTTATGTGAACCCATTAAACATTTAATATCACAGTTTTAATATATTTCTGTCAATGAGAGTGTGGAACTGATTGAATGTGTTGCTTAATCTTGCTTATAGATAAAATAAAACATGGTTTATGTTTAAAAACGTACATTTATGGAGGTAAATCCTGCACGACATGAGGGAAAGGTGCTAATGCTTTGAGGTATCGTGGTTGCAGTATGAACTGACAAAGTCTGGAGTGAAATCACTGACCAGTTAGTGACTGGGAGTCAGGTGACCTGACCTCAGCCAATCAGAAGGTCAGAGCAGGTAAAAAAGGTGGGCACTGGGTATTGAGGGCTCCTCTGATTGGCCAGATACATTGACATGCAGAGCATGAATGCATAGAGCATGATAACACACTGGCAACTCAGGCAGTTGTTGATGTTGATATTGTAATAATGATTCATTTTCAGCTGTAATGGAGTAATTTGACTCATCCAGTCTCCGTCTTTGTCTCACTAAAGAGATGATAGAGTCCAGTGCAGTTGAGACTGACTACCTCAATGTATAAATAAAGAGAGTGAAAATAAGAAACCAACAGGTACTTCTAGCCATAGCATTCTGACATATGCCCAGGGTTAGTGTTACTACTGGTCAATGGAGCCAGTTTGGAGGATGTGGTCATGTTCTGAGCGACGTCTCTAACAGCGCGTCCCTGTCCCCAGCCTCGCTCCCTGCTGAGATCTCCAAGCTGAAGAAGCTGGAGACGCTGAGTCTGAATGGGAACCAGATCCAGCAGCTGCCCCCCACCCTGGGCCAGCTCCGGGCCCTGCGGACCCTCAGCCTGTCTGGGAACCAGATCTCTGAGTTCCCCTCTGGACTTGGGACCCTGAGGCACCTGGACCTGCTGGATTTGTCTCGCAACCAGATCCACAGCGTCCCGGCCGAGGTGTCGGAGCTGCAGGCCATCGAGATCAACCTGAACCAGAACCAGGTGAGTCTGGACCCGGGCCTGCTGGCTCCACACCCTGACCTCTGACCTCTAACCCGTGCCTTCCTCGCTATCAGATCTCGGTTCTGTCCCCGGAGGTGTCGCGCTGCCCTCGGCTGAAGGTTCTGCGTCTGGAGGAGAACTGTCTGGACCTGGGCTCGGTGCCACTGTCTGTCCTCAAGGACTCGCAGGTGTCTCTGTTCTCTGTGGAGGGGAACCTGTTCGAGGTGAAGAAGCTGAGGGAGCTGGAGGGGTATGAGCAGGTGAGGGGCCACGCTGCCTTCAGGGACTGTGGGAGAGGAGGACGCTGAGGGAGGGGGTTGCTGCTAATGATCTTTACTGGTCTATAATGGTCTGCACTGGTCTGTAATGGTCTGCACTGGTCTATAATGGTCTGTACTGGTCTATAATGATCTCTGCTGCTCTATAATGGTCTGCACTGGTCTGCAATGGTCTGCACTGGTCTGCAATGGTCTTCTCTGTCTCTCCTCAGTACATGGAGCGTTTCACAGCCACAAAGAAGAAGTTTGCCTGACGACGCTCAGAGACGATTGGCGCTCCCCTGCCCCCCACTGCTTCTTCTGCTAAAACACAGACTGTACTCAGCTGGGAGAGTGCTGCAGCGCCCCCTGCTGGACAAGAGACACACAGAGTTAGGCAGACAGACAAGTGGACAGATGATAGACAGGTCTACAGACTGGTGGACATATGGACAGACTGGTGACGTCTCACCTTGCGTGTCCTGCGGACTCTCTGAATGGTTTAACTATGACTTTCTTTTAAATGATTGTTTTCTTTTCTGCATTCTTGTGACATTTGCTACAGAAACACTGACAGAGTTAACGAGTGGAGGAGGAAACGAGGAGGACTCGCTGCTCAGACTCAGAGAACAGTGGAGCTTCGCCTAAATCACTAACTGCACTCAGACTAACATTAGAACAGATAACATGTCATCTTTGTGGGGGTTTGTCTGTGGCTGTGGCTTCAGGGCAACGCAGCAGGATGTAGCGACCCCTAGTGGTCAGGCGACAGACTGCAGCCTCCAGAGAGTAAGGTCAGCTGATCAGCCACTAAATACAGAATCGTCCCTTTGATATTCTGATTAATATTGATATTTGTGTGTGTTAAAGTTTGGGGAGAAAAGAGCAGACAGGAATCTGTGGACCACTCTGAAGTAAACAGTAAATCATCATCAGTCATAAAACATCGACCAGCTCCATCAGTTTGACACCTGAAGAGGAGGTGATGCTGATCCTGAAGAAGACGATGAAGGTGTTTGTTTCTCTCCTCCAGTTTGTTGCGATGTCAGATTGAAGAGGAGCAGATGTTGCCTTCAGGTGCCTGTGGGAAAAAGGCATGTTTGAGTGAGAGTAAAGTGTTGGGTTGATGCCTCATGGTTCATCCTCCACTGCTGCTGCGTGTATGTACTAAAGTACAAGCAACAGGAGGAGAAGGATGTGGAGGCACATACACATTATAGTTGTGTTCACAACAAACAGCACTGACAGTGCTAGAAATGAAGAGTTCAACAGCCTCGTCTCAACTCAGGAACTGTCAGCGTGATCTCATTTCTCAAGAATACAACTTGAGCTTTTCTAGTGTAATTAGTTTCCCACAATGCTGAGAGCGTGTGCAGACACGGCTGTGAATCTGTCGTGATTCCATTAAGACATCCACCCTCAGTGTCAGCAGAAACCGCCTGTAGTTGTAACCACAGGGACAGGGACTTATTTAAACCTATTAAACATTCAATGTCACAGTTTTAATATATTTGTGTTATGAGAGTGTTGAACTGACTGAATGTGTTGCTTGAACTTGCTTATGAAGGTAATAAAGCATGGTTAATGTTTGAGAATGTTATTTGTAACCATATAGAAAATAGAGAGAAGAAAGGTGCAGTTGATTACAGCTTCACCTGTAGTCCCTGAGGGCTTGTGGCTCACAGAGGTCACAGATGTTTGACGGTATCTTCAGCTCCAGTTGAAGTTGAGGTGCCAGCTCATAATGTAATCTGAAGACATGAACAAAACAGAGACAAAGCAGAGTCCAACAAAACAAACGCTTCGCCTTGGGCAGGACCAGCCCGAGGTCCATAACAATGAGACAGAGAGTGACGAAATAAAA
>CM055199.1:23671613-23774113 GCA_029224185.1 Karalla daura
TGTTAACTTCCTGTTAACTTCCTGTTAACTTCCTGTTAACCTGCTGTTAACCTGCTGTTAACTTCCTGTTAACCTGCTGTTAACTTCCTGTTAACTTCCTGTTAACTTCCTGTTAACCTGCTGTTAACTTCCTGTTAACCTGCTGTTAACCTGCTGTTAACTTCCTGTTAATCTGCTGTTAACTTCCTGTTAACTTCCTGTTAACCTGCTGTTAACTTCCTGTTAACCTGCTGTTAACCTGCTGTTAACTTCCTGTTAACCTGCTGTTAACCTGCTGTTAACTTCCTGTTAACCTGCTGTTAACCTGCTGTTAACTTCCTGTTAATCTGCTGTTAACTTCCTGTTAACTTCCTGTTAACCTGCTGTTAACTTCCTGTTAACTTCCTGTTAACCTGCTGTTAACCTGCTGTTAACTTCCTGTTAACCTGCTGTTAACCTGCTGTTAACCTGCTGTTAACTTCGTGTTAACCTGCTGTTAACCTGCTGTTAACTTCCTGTTAATCTGCTGTTAACTTCCTGTTAACTTCCTGTTAACCTGCTGTTAACTTCCTGTTAACCTGCTGTTAACTTCCTGTTAACTTCCTGTTAACTTCCTGTTAACCTGCTGTTAACCTGCTGTTAACTTCCTGTTAACCTGCTGTTAACTTCCTGTTAACTTCCTGTTAACTTCCTGTTAACCTGCTGTTAACTTCCTGTTAACCTGCTGTTAACCTGCTGTTAACTTCCTGTTAATCTGCTGTTAACTTCCTGTTAACTTCCTGTTAACCTGCTGTTAACTTCCTGTTAACTTCCTGTTAACCTGCTGTTAACTTCCTGTTAACCTGCTGTTAACCTGCTGTTAACCTGCTGTTAACTTCCTGTTAACCTGCTGTTAACCTGCTGTTAACTTCCTGTTAATCTGCTGTTAACTTCCTGTTAACTTCCTGTTAACCTGCTGTTAACCTGCTGTTAACCTGCTGTTAACTTCCTGTTAACCTGCTGTTAACCTGCTGTTAACTTCCTGTTAACCTGCTGTTTCATTGGGGGGGTTCTAGCGTGGTATTATGCTGTATTCATTACATTCTGATTGAAAGAATAAAGTTAAAAATGTATGCAACTTAATGTCAGTATTCTCCTACTTAATGAGAAATGGTTAATGAAAAAATAATTCATTTAAATAATAATTATAATGTATGATAAATATTGAATAGCCCCAGAGCTCCCATCACGCCCCCCCCAGAGCTCCCATCATGCCCCCCCCCAGAGCTCCCATCATGCCCCCCCAGAGCTCCCATCATGCCCCCCCCAGAGCTCCCATCATGCCCCCCCCAGAGCTCCCATCATGCCCCCCCCCAGAGCTCCCATCATGCCCCCCCCAGAGCTCCCATCATGCCCCCCCCAGAGCTCCCATCATGCCCCTCTGTGCTGCAGGTGTCCCTCACTTCGTCCAGGAGCCTCAGGATGTGGCCACCTTCCCCAACGTCCCCTTCAACCTGACGTGTGCAGCGGTGGGCCCCCCCGAGCCTGTGGTGGTGCTGTGGTGGCTGGGAGGAGTCCAGGAGGGGGGGGCGGGACCCTCGCCCTCCGTCCTGCATGTCCCAGGTCAGAGTCTCTGTCCCTCTGCACTGATCACTGCATGCATACTTTCAATTCACCTTTTGCAGGTCCGTGCAAACAGACGTCCAAATGCTAATTATTTGAAATCTGATTTTTGAAGAGTTCCAGTGGAAACAGCCCCAGTCATGCAGATGGGTTTTTTTTGCCCACTTCCAAAGAAAAAAGTCTGAGCTTCACTAAAGTCATGAAAAAGTATGTGTAAACAATAGAAGAGAAGTGTAGAGAACATACGTCTACAGTGACCTGTGGCTCCAGCCGGAACATGAGGCTCGCCGTGTTTTCTACCGAATGACTCCAATAAACATCGACAGGCCACAGTAGAACTTCACAGGAACAACTGAGCTAACTGAGCTAAACTGCACAAACCGAGTTTAACTGAGCTAAACTGAGCTAAACTGCACAAACCGAGTTTAACTGAGCTAAACTGAGCTAAACTGCACAAACCGAGTTTAACTGAGCTAAACTGAGCTAAACAAACTGCCCTTCATGGGTTTCCAGTCACACTGTGAGTCAGCGGCTGACCTCACTGGTGTGACCTGGAAGCTGTAGCACATCACAGTGATGGATATCAGAGCTCAGGACAATCAATATCTGTGTATATCTGTGTGTGTGTGTAGGTGTGAACAGCAGCATCAAGTTTTACTGTGAAGCCAAGAACGCCAGAGGAATCTCAGTGTCCAGAACCGGCACGGTCCATATCAAAGGTCAGTTCACCTGCTCACACAGGTTTGTGTGTGTGTGTGTGTGAGAGAGAGAGAGGGTTGGTGGTGCTGAGCTGTGATTGGTTGATGACTGTGGGGGGCGGGGTCTCTGTCTCAGTGTTGCCAGCGGCTCCGTCCGGGCTGCAGGTTCTGAGCATGGTGGACAACAACGTCACGTTGTCATGGAGACCGGGATTCTCTGGACACTCGGAGCTGACGAGCTGCATCATCCAGGTAGGGCCGGGACAGGACTGGGACTGCAACTGGGACGGGAGGGGACAGGGACTGGGACAGGACGGGGACGGCCAGAGCAGTGCAGAGAACTACAACCTGGTCTTCTGTCTTCCTGCTCCTCGTCCGCTTGCTCCTCCATCTCCTCCCCGGCCCCCTCTTCTTTTTCTTGTCATTCTTGTTGTCTTCCGTTTCCTTCACATTGTTGTCTGTCTCTTTCTCCTCTTCCTTCTCCTCCTCCCTCTTCTCTTCCTCCTTGTTCTCCTGATCTTCATCCTCCCCCTTATCCTCTTCTTTCTCCCTCTCCCCCTGCTCCTCCTCTGCCTCCTCCTCCTCCCCTTCAGGTGTCCAGGCGGTCTGGCTGGAGGTGGGACCTCCCCCAGCAGGAGGTCCTGGTTCCTCCTCACCTGCAGGTTCTGTCTCCTCTGAGGAGTCACAGTAACTACAGCGTCAGAGTGTCCTGTGTTAACGAGGTGGGGGCGTCGCCCTTCTCCCCCTGGCTTCACTTCCAGACACCTGAGTCAGGTGAGCTCCGGGTCCCTGTCACATGTGGGGCTGGCTATCGTTGAGGTTTTATCTGATACTGGTGCCAAACCAGTACTTTTGAAACGGTGCTGGTGCTTCAAGAGTGGAAAATAAACAGACTAATAAATGAACTGATATAAAAATTCACAACATACTGTTAGAATATGGTCCCATAAGTAAATGCAAAATAGTAAATACTATTAAATCATACCATAAGTTGATGTAAATATTGTCTGGTCATCATCGCAACGTGTTTGTGACGACAACAAGAAGAAGAAGAAGAACAGCCACACAGTGGAGGACATGGAGGGAGGGTCTGTCCTCCTGGCTGTGTTTGCCACAGCCAGGAGGACAGAGATGTTCAGGAGAGGCTGGAGGCAGAGCAACAGAATACTGAGGAACAACGAAGCCTAGTTTGGGAAATACTAGAGAGACCAGAGGACGGAACCAGTCGGGTTGTGCCGGGATGCCAGGTCTGTTCAGCATCCAGTCATACTTTACTCTTGTTAGTTAGTTTTTTATGTAGTTTACTGGCGCTGATGCCTGGTGTGTCTGAGCGAGCCGGTACCATGTGGTGGAAACGGGGCAGTATACTGAGGTGATGTCACGTGTGGCCACGCCCCCTGAGCTGGATGACCTTCTCCACAGGGATCCAGAACTCTGCAACACCGGCTCGCCAACCGACGTAATGAACAGCGGTAATGAAAGGTTCCGCGGCACCGAAGTGAAGCTCTGAAATCTGTGCTGATCTCCAGTCCTGATACGACTGCTAACATGCTACCGGGTACCGCTACCCATCCCTAGTCACATGATGCCTCAGGAAACCCGCAAGTAGTGAACAGGAAGAGGACTGATGGTGTGAACTGGGACTGATCCTGTTCTGAGCTGGACACACTCAGTTAGCTCTGTTAGCATGTAGCATGTGTCAGAACATGAAAGTCCTGCCCAGGTTCTGCTCCGTCTATGGACAGAAGTTGGTGGCACTCATGTTCCTTTGTTCACTCATGTTTCCTCAGCTCAGTAAAGCTTGAGTGTGTAGATTTCTCCGAGTAGTGTGTGGAGTACCGTGAACAGCGTGTGTCACGGTTTAAAAAGCCTGAACACGGCTAACGAGCTAAATGCTAAAGAACCAGAAAAAGATTCTCCCTGTTTTCCCTCAGCTGCAGGAGGTCAGAGCTGTGTGTGTGTGTGTGTGTTGGTGGTCCAGCTGGAGTTGATCCAGTAGATTCCAGTCCTCTCTGTACAATCAGCTTTTGTCTGTGGCCTCAATCCACATGAAAGCACTGTGCTGCAGCCTCTGCAGCGCCCCCTGCAGGCTGCCCCCAGACCAGGAGCTGTGTGTGTGTGTGTGTGTGTGTGTGTGTGTGTGTGTGTGTGTGTGTGTGTGTGTGTGTGTGTGTGTGTGTGGATTGAATGTGCTGATTGTTTGGGGCAGACTGGGAGCTTCATCACAGGCCGGACAGCGTTTCCATGGAGATGAAAAGCTCAGTGCTGGGGGGGGGGCTGAGCTGGGGTCGGCCATTATGGTGCCAGGAAACAATTGTTGTTTCTCAAAGATGAAGTCCTCAAACACCTTGTTTTGCTCCAAATTCACAGCCCGTCCAGATCTAGCAGGAGGTACTCACAGGGAGGGACTGAGGGCTGAGAGTTTGGACTGTATTGCTAAAGGAGAAACACCAAAAGCTTAAAGCTCTGTTTGATGGCTGACTAAAGCTGCTGTTGTCTCCTGATGGACTCACCTGTGTGTGGCTCCGCCCTCAGTGCCGCTGGCGGCGCCTGCAAACCTGAGCCTGGAGCTGTCGGAGCAGCGGCTGCGGCTGCGCTGGGCCCAGCTGCAGGAGGACGAGCTGCAGGGGAAGCTGCTGGCGTACAAGGTGCAGTGGAGCGTAGGAGGAGAAGCTCAGGTGAGTCCTCGGCCTCCTCCTCAGCTCAGGTGCTGGAGTCACCTAGACATTAATAACCTCCTTCACACAATGAGTTCCTCACTGTGGAACCAAGCACCATGATCTTAAACCAGCAGTTACTGGTGTAGGACTGGTGCTCACTGGGAGCTGTGTGTGCTTCAGGACCCGCTGCTCTACAAGGAGAACGCGGCTCAGCTGTCGGGTGGAGACCGCTTCCTCAACGCCTCCTTCCAGGTGTGCGCCTGCACCGCCGTGGGCTGCGGCCCCTGGACGCCGCCGGCGCTGCTGCTGCCCCCCACAGGTACGCCCCACCTGGACCCGCAGGCTGCACTGGGCTGGGACCAAATGAATATTCATCTTAATATCAAGAACATTCTATGTTGTATTGTATCATTATGAGTGGTGGTCTGATGAATCACAATAGTAACGTTGATATCACAAAGTCGGTCGCACGAGCCTCTGAAGAACACGACTCCTCCAGAGAATGTGTGTGTGTGTGTGTGTGTGTGTGTGTGTGTGTGTGAGAGACAGACAGTGCTAACCGCGTGCTAACAGACTGCCTGTGGCCCCCAGTGCTGGTGCAGGGGCAGCGCAGCCACCTGTGGGTGGGGCTGCTGCTGGGGCTGCTGGGGGCCACCGTGGTCGCTCTGCTGCTAGCCGCCGCCGCGCAGCGCCGCGGGAAGGAGACACACTTCGGGTACAATCTCACACACACACACACACACACACACACACACACACAGTCTGTTACATGCTTTTGTCCCACAGAGCTGGAAACTCACAAGTGCGTACACACTTCCTGAGCTCTGACAACAGTTTGTTGATTTGAGTCTGAAAAATGAAATGTTATAAATATAGTATTTTCCCTCTTCTCTCTCTCTCAGTTCTGCCTTTAAGCCTCCAGGTCCAGACTCTCTGGTTTCCTTCACTGCCGCTCGATCTTTCAGCCGAGGCTGTGCAGAGCAGCAGGAGTCCACCTGTGAGTCCTCGTTGGAGTTTTTTGGTCTTTTTCTTTATCTTGTTCGTTTGCTTGTAAAGTGTCATGAGCTAATTTTGCCTAGAACTGGCACTTTATTGGCCCGTCCATACATATATGGATTTAGGTTCATCTGCATGAAATTCAAGGCGGATCTTTTGAGAAATGATGTCATAGCCCCGCCTCTCTAACTGGTAACCCTAGCAACCACAGCTGGCTACAAGACAGCAACAACAATGGCGGACTGCAGGGACGTTTTCGTGTCGTAGTAGTGGAGCTCCAGCCTTCTCTCAGTGATTTTTTTTCAGCCTTTTTCCAGAGTCATTTTCAGGAGATCCATGTGGACGCAGATATTGTCAACAATGTCAAGTTTATGAATACAGACAGCCCTGAATGAAGCTCAGGTTAGCCTGGTTCACAGTTAGCTGTCTTCCCAGTTATAACAGGAAGTGTGACAGGGATACCCTGAGTGAGCTTTCACTCAGGGTTGTGCTTGTGCCCAGGAGTCTCTGTTGACAGAAAACACCACCTGTGTTTACCTGTAAGTACCTGCTGCCTGCCGGCCAATCACAGCAGGCTCCACAGAGCTCCTGTCCGCTAGAGGCCCGGTGGGGGGGCCCAGATGACGTCACCACCTCCACCAGGATGCCTCGGGGCTCGGAGGGGTTCTTTGAGCATCATCGTTCAGGCGGCTACTGTTGGAATAGAATAGAATAGAAGAGGAGAGGAGAGGAGAGGAGAGGAGAGGAGAGGAGAGGAGAGGAGAGGAGAGGAGAGGAGAGGAGAGGAGAGGAGAGGAGAGGAGAGGAGAGGAGAGGAGAGGAGAGGAGAGGAGAGAAGAGAAGAGCTCTTTATTTGTCCCATGTGTGTTTGTGTTCAGTGGAGATGCTGGGAATAAACGAGGAGCTGAAGAACAAACTGCAGGACGTCCTGATTCCAGAGAGGCTGCTCACACTGGGACACATGCTGGGAAAAGGTAGGAATGTGTGTGTGTGTGTGCGTGTGTGTGTGTGTGTGTGTGTGTGTGTGTGTGTGTGTGTGTGTACTAAACAGCAGGAGCTGCTGATTCAGTAACACTAAATATCACTGTGACCTTTTGTTGAAACATTCTCGCTGTTGTTGACAGTCTTTTCTCAAGGTGCTGTGTTGATTAGACAATCAGAAAGTATTGATCACCTGTCAATCACCTGTTCTGTCTGTTGGTCACCTGTCAATCTGCCTGTTTTTTAACCTGTCGATCTGCCTGTGCAGGTGAGTTTGGCTCTGTGCGGGAGGCGTTCCTGAAGACTGAGGACTCATCTGTCCACAAGGTGGCAGTCAAGGTGCTGAAATGTGAGTTTCACTGTGTGCCCCTAACAGGTTCTGATGTGTGTAAACACCAGGAGGCTCATCTGTGTGTGTGTGTGTGTGTGTGTGTATGTGTGTGAGACAGCTGACATCACCTCGTCAGGTGACATTGAACAGTGTTTGAAGGAGGCTGCCTACATGAAGGACTTTGACCACCCCAATGTGATCCAGCTCATCGGTAACACACACACTCTCTCTGAAGGTCCCAGTGTGCTCCTGTGTTTTGGGGAGTGGTGCAGACGGATTAGTGCAGGGGAACACTGGAAGACAACGTCCTACTGACCTCACCTCACCAGTGGGAGTCTCCCCACCAGTAGGAGGAGTCTCCCCACCAGTAGGAGGAGTCTCCACACCAGTAGGAGTCACCTCACCAGTAGGAGGAGTCTCCCCACCAGTAGGAGGAGTCACCTCACCAGTAGGAGGAGTCACCTCACCAGTGGGAGTCTCCCCACCAGTAGGAGGAGTCTCCCCACCAGTAGGAGGAGTCACCTCACCAGTAGGAGGAGTCTCCCCACCAGTAGGAGGAGTCTCCCCACCAGTAGGAGGAGTCTCCCCACCAGTAGGAGGAGTCTCCCCACCAGTAGGAGGAGTCTCCACACCAGTAGGAGTCACCTCACCAGTAGGAGGAGTCTCCCCACCAGTAGGAGGAGTCTCCCCACCAGTAGGAGGAGTCTCCCCACCAGTAGGAGTCTCCACCCCAGTAGGAGGAGTCTCCCCACCAGTAGGAGGAGTCACCTCACCAGTAGGAGGAGTCACCTCACCAGTGGGAGTCTCCCCACCAGTAGGAGGAGTCTCCACCCCAGTAGGAGGAGTCTCCACCCCAGTAGGAGGAGTCTCCACACCAGTAGGAGGAGTCTCCATGCCAGTAGGAGTCACCTCACCAGTGGGAGGAGTCTGCACACCAGTAGGTGGAGTCTCCACACCAGTAGGAGGGGCCTCCACACCAGTAGGAGTCACCACACCAGTAGGAGGAGTCTCCTCACCAGTAGGAGGAGTCACCTCACCAGTGGGAGTCTCCCCACCAGTAGGAGGAGTCTCCACCCCAGTAGGAGGAGTCTCCCCACCAGTAGGTGGAGTCTCCACACCAGTAGGAGGAGTCACCTCACCAGTAGGAGGAGTCACCTCACCAGTGGGAGGAGTCTCCCCACCAGTAGGAGGAGTCACCTCACCAGTAGGAGGAGTCACCTCACCAGTGGGAGTCTCCCCACCAGTAGGAGGAGTCACCTCACCAGTAGGAGGAGTCACCTCACCAGTGGGAGTCTCCCCACCAGTAGGAGGAGTCACCTCACCAGCAGGAGGAGTCTCCCCACCAGTAGGAGGAGTCTCCATGCCAGTAGGAGTCACCTCACCAGTGGGAGGAGTCTGCACACCAGTAGGTGGAGTCTCCACACCAGTAGGAGGGGCCTCCACACCAATAGGAGTCACCACACCAGTAGGAGGAGTCACCACACCAGTAGGAGGAGTCTCCACACTAGTAGGAGGAGTCTCCACACCAGTAGGAGGAGTCACCTCACCAGTAGGAGGAGTCTCCACCCCAGTAGGAGGAGTCACCTCACCAGTAGGAGGAGTCTCCACACCAGTAGGAGGAGTCTCCCCACCAGTAGGAGGAGCCTCCACACCAGTAGGCGTAGAGCTCAGTTTGTTGCTGGTTGTCATGGAGACATCAGACAGAGACATCGACCAATAGGAACGCTGCTTCATCTGGACTCCTGGTCCTACATCTGAAGCAGTGAAGTGCTATGATCCATGTTTGAACACGGGACTGAACGTCCACTTTGACCTGGACATGTCCACTTTTAATGATTAGATTCATTAAAATGTCCGTTTTTCAATTGACTGGCGCTTGGCACAGGGAGAGAGAGAGGGAGGGAGGGAGGGAGCACATACATGTGCCGCCCCCCTGGCTTGTTAAGCAGCAGCATACTGGGGCCTTCACACACTCACTCTCAGGTCAGCTGGTTTGACTGACAGTGTCTCTGGTCCAATAGGAGTCAGCCTCCACCGGCGCCCCGGCCAGCGGCTGCCGGTGCCCATGGTCGTCCTCCCGTTCATGAAGCACGGAGACCTGCACACGTTCCTGCTGCTGTCGCGGCTCGGGGACAGGCCCTTTGTAAGTGTGTGACATCACCGATCAGTGTTCAATAGCACATCTGCCCCGGACAGAGGAGCCCCGCCCTGCTGCAGCTCCTACAGGAAGCAGCTGCATCCGCATCCGCAAAACATCGATTCCTCTATGAACTGGAAACACTGACAGCTTCAAAAGATCACATAGTCAAAGGTGTCTGTGTGTCTGTGTGTGTGTGTGTGTGTGTGTGTGTGTGTGTGTGTGTGTGCAGGAGCTCTCCCTGCAGACCCTGCTGCAGTTCATGCTGGACGTGGCTCGGGGGATGGAGTATCTGAGCAGCCGGAGCATCATCCACAGAGACCTCGCTGCACGCAACTGCATGTGGGTGCAGCTACCCTGAGAGGCTGCTGAGCACCTGTCTCACTGAACAGCTGTCTCACTGAGCAGCTGTCTCACTGAACAGCTGTCTCACTGAGCAGCTGTCTCACTGAGCAGCTGTCTCACTGAACACCTGTCTCACTGAGCACCTGCCTCACTGAGCAGCTGTCTCACTGAGCAGCTGTCTCACTGAACAGCTGTCTCACTGAGCAGCTGTCTCACTGAACAGCTGTCTCACTGAGCACCTGCCTCACTGAACACCTGTCTCACTGAACACCTGTCTCACTGAGCAGCTGTCTCACTGAACACCTGTCTCACTGAACAGCTTTGAACACGTGCAGCAGTCATGTTCAGAGAACTAGTCAACGAGCCGTCTCACAGACCTAAACAAAGAAACTAACCGGTGTGGGAGCGACCAGCCGCTTCCTCCCGTCCTCCAGTCAGAACTGAACCGTCTGCTCCGGCGAGACATGAGACGTGCTGGGACGCTGGGACATGTCCCCACCTGATTCCAAATAACCAACCGAGTTACTGGTGAAATAATGTCACCGTCCGGTGAGGGGCATTCAGGCACCACTCTGACGGTTACACCATATTGTGACCCCCCCACCTTTCTGTTAAACCCTAGCACACACACACACACAGTGTTTGAGTGGTTCCAGTTGTGTGAGAGGTAAACTGTGTGTGTGTGTGCAGGTTGGATGAGAACATGGCGGTGTGTGTGGCTGACTTTGGCCTCTCTAAGAAGATCTACAGTGGAGATTACTACAGACAGGGCTCCGTGTCCAAGCTGCCTGTGAAGTGGATCGCTCTGGAGAGTCTGGCCGACAACGTGTACACCACGCAGAGCGACGTGGTACACACACACACACACACACACACACACACACACACACACACACATTGACACACACGCTGACTGAGCTCACTGATGTTTGTTTCATTCTATTCAACCTACTCAGTAAAGAGCAAAGCTCTACCAGCCTTTATGATTGACAGGTAGATAGATGGAGAGTGGTGTTTGACGGGATGGGGGGAGGGGGGAGGGGGGCAGCTCAGGTCCTGCAGCGCCCCCCTCTGCTCCCCTGCTGCACTGACACTACACCCACACCCCCCAGCCTCCTGCAGGATGGGCAGGAGCAGGTTGAACCCATAGTTTAGTTCTTTACTACTTCATTACTACAGAATGTAATTGTTCATTAATAGTTATTATATAGTAGTCATGGTGAGCAGCACAACACTGTCACTGCGCCGTGGTCTGAAACGTGTGTGTGTGTGTGTGTGTGTGTGTGTGTCTCAGTGGGCGTTTGGTGTGACCATGTGGGAGATCATGACCCGGGGCCAGACTCCGTACCCCGGCGTGGAGAACTCTGAGATCTATGAGTTCCTGATCAAAGGCGAGCGACTGAAGAAGCCTCCAGACTGCAGAGAAGACATGTGAGTCCATCTCTCCTCGCTCCTCCTCTCACCTGTCATCAGCCATCGAAAACACTGACATATCTGTCTCCCCCTCCCTTCTTCGTTGGTGTCTGTCAGCTATGACATCATGCACAGCTGCTGGAGTCCAGTCCCAAAGTGTCGTCCCAGTTTCCAGCAGCTGGTTGACCAGTTGGAGGCGCTGTGGCTCAGCCTGTCGCCAGCACCCCGGGAGACACTGCACTACGTCAACCTGGAGGGAGAGGGGGCGGAGCCTGGAGGAGGAGGAGCAGGAGGAGGAGTCCGGGCCCCTGGGGCAGAGGAGGTGTCAGGGGCTGGGGCCCCAACCTGGAGCGCTCCCTGGCAGAAGAGCAGAGCGGAGCAGGAGGAGAGGGAGTGGCTGATGATGGGGTCAGGCGTCGCCCTCGCCATCGGAGGAGACTACAGGTACATCATCAGCCCCTGTGGAGGGGAGGAGGAGGAGAGGGAGGAGGAAGGGGAGGAGGGACACAGGGCAGGGAGGAGGAGGTCCATGGACTGTGTACAAGATGAAGAGGACGATGTCGTCATAGACGTGTGAGAAGATGCTGAAGCTGCTCCTCAGAGACGCTCGCCTTGTGGCACTGAGCAGCAGCAGGCGGGTGGAGACGGAGCTCTGCTCTCACTGCCCCCCCTCCCACACACACACACACACACACACACACACACACACACCACTACAGTAGCACACACTAACATGCTAACACTGCATCCTAACGTCCCATCATGTCAATGGGCTGCTGCCCTGTGCTGAACGTAGATCTAGCAGAGCTGTGGGCCCCACACACACACACACACACAAAGTGGCCTCAAATACTCGGATGCTCTGAGTGGGTTCTGGGTCAGGGGTTTTCCACTGGGAGCACCAGAGCTCTGATCAGGTGTGGAGCAGCAGAACTGACTCAGGACCAGCTGGACTCCTTCATCTGCACTGACTGAGCCAGGAACGTGATGGACGCATGAGGAGAGACGATCCTCAGAGAGCATCAGTGAGCGGCTGAGCTCCAGTGGTTCTGATAGAGGACGTCAGCTGAGACACTTGGTTCTATTTCCACGTTAATGCATGTTAATTAACTGCAGCCATAACAACGATGACGATGAAGACGAAGACTATGATATTATGGGTTTGTACTTGTGTCGGTACAACTGCTCCTCCAGCTCAGCTCTGGTTCTATTGTTTTTAATGTGTATTTCTCTGAATAACTGTGTTTAATATATGAATGGGGTGGGGGGTCGGGTTGGGGGGGCCCAGGGCCCCTGAGAAGGGGACATGCAGCCCTGCCTGATGCTGTGTCACACTGGGCGTTCAATTCCAGCTGCTTCCAGTGGACTCACTTCTTCAGCTTGGCACAGAGCTGTCCAGGTTTTTACTTACTTGAAGTTTAATGGGACCAGTAACCTGAACTGGTTTATCTGCTGTAACTGAGTCTGACCCGGACTGGCAGGCCGATGGACCCGTTTGCTCCAGCTCCGGGGTCGGGGCTGTACGGGGACTCTTCCTCTGGTTTTAACGCCTCCACAGTGAAAAGCCTGGTCAGGTCACGTCCTGTCTGTCTGCGCTGACCTCAGATCTGCCAGACTCTGAACCCTCAATAAAGATTTTCATGTCACACTGGTTTGACTGCTGCTGCTACATATATTTTCCAGTATATGTTTGGATATTATCTGTACTGACATAGTCAACCTTACCACAGCATGTAACCTCTCCCAGTGCATTTTGGCCAAAACACATTTGTCGTAGGTGAAAACCTAAAAACCTACCTGCCGATAAAACAGATTCTGACTGATCAGGAACCCAAACGAGGGTCTTGGTGAGGAGCACACCTGGACCTGGACCTCAACTTCAGACCTCAACATGTTGTAGCATGAAGGCTGATGGAAGTTACATAACACAAGCCACACACACACACACACAGCTACACTGCGCTGGGGTCAGAGGTCTGAACATATTGATTTTAATGGAGCCGGTCCAGATGTTTGAAGCTGCAGATCATCCTGGGGGTGACAGGCGTCCATGACGTCAGCTCCTCTGTAGTCAGCTCGTGCTCACAGAGAGATCTTCTCAGCAGGTGAGTTTCTCCACAATCTTCCTGTTTTTCAGGTTTTCCTCACGGTTTGACGCCACAGACCCACAGCTGACGTCACACCGGGTTCGCTTCACTGCGACTCTGCTCCCGCTGTAGACCCGCCCGGAACTCTGGTCAAACACATACCGCATCACTTCCGGCGGTGGGTTCGCGCTGGGTTATACTCTCAAATGAGAACACAGCCTGGACAGCCCGGTACCGACACGGACAGAACCTCGCGCTACGCATCAAACTCCGTTACCGACCTGAGGGCGCGGGACCGGGTCGAACGCGTTAACCGTTTCTTGTGCGGTGCACGCACCGAGACCGGGAGAGGCAGGAGGATCCCCGGTTACGAGACTGAGCCTCTGACCGCAGCTGTTGTCGTTCGGTCCCGATGTAGAGCTCAGTCCGAGCGGCAACGACATCTGAGAGTGAAGGAGGCAGAACATGGCGTCGGTCCCGACGCTTCTGTGGCCCGCAGCGCAGTGACGGGAGCGACACACACACACACACACACACACATACACACACACACACACACACACACACACACACACACACACACACACACACACCGCCCCCTCCTTTTCCGCCTCCTCCCGTTCAGAGCTCCGTGCAGCCTCCAGTGTCCTTGCTGAGCCCCGGGACTGGGTACGGGTTCGGACCAGGTGTCCGCGCTAAGATGGCGACGGAGTCTGCGCAGAGTGTAGCGCAGCGCGAGGGCGGGAGGTGACGTAGGTCCTCCAGGACGGGGCGCGCGCGGCACGCGTAGACAGACACGGTGTCGGTGAAACGACGGGATGAGGCTCACACCCGGACCAGTGTCACCGCGTCCAGACAGACACGGTGCCCCAAGCAGCACAAGGTAACGAGAGACCGCGGAGAAACGGAGGCGGGAACCGGCGGAGGAGGAGGAGGAGGAGGAGGAGGAGGAGGAGGAGGAGGAGGCAGCCATTACTGCAGCAGCCATTACTGCAGCTGCAGCAGAAGTATAGGCCCCAGACCTGCAGTAGCTGTAGTAGACAGGCCTCAACACTCTGCTCTGCTGGGTTCTCACTCTCATGTTCCTACATGTGGAGGGGAAACCCACCAGAAAGCATGTGTGATGGTGACATGGTTAAAGTACCGCCAGTGAGCAACACTAATGCAGCGTTTCGTCATGTTACCTCAGCGCTGCCGCTACGTAGCAGCATGTCGGTCAGAGTAGAACACGTCCGCCTGGAGCCACTGGGAACGAGCTTGCTGGTCACTGATAACTACGTGTTTTACTTCCTCACAGACTCGATGGGAATGTTTGACACTTGTAAGAATGCGGTTTTGTTCTTCTGGTATTTAGTGGCGGTTTGCGTGAATGTACAACATGGCTACTAGTTAAAAACATTCTCTTGCAGCTAGTGTGCACAGTCCATTCAACTTAATTACTTTTTAATTAACTTAAACTAATACTGATAAAACCTCGCTAATAACCAGTTTGGTTTTCCACGGTTTAAGGAATTCAGGGGCGCGTCATTATGTCTCTGTATCCGTCAGTGACGTTGCTGGTGGTCAGTCTGCAGGGACCAGGACGTTCATTCAATCTGAAGTCTCTGTTTTACTGTGTTAATGGCCTCTCTATGGTAGGGCTTTTGTTTCTAAATGATAAGTTTTTGTGGTCGGAGTTACTCCGCCTCCAGCTTCTGACGTGAGCGACCACTTCTGGACTCGTTGAAACAGAAAAAATGGTTCGAATAAAGCACTAACCCCGAACCTGCACTGGAACTGCTTCAGTGAAAAGGGGAAACCAGTACTATTATATTAAACATAGACGACAACATCAGCCATTTAGATCCTAGTAACTATTAGCTGTTATTATAAGTTCTGTGACTGAACGAGGATCCAGCAGCAATGTTGAAGTCAGTCTGATTCTACGTTTGTCTGCGTGGATAAAAGAACCAAAATACTAACATCAGAACCCATGTCCTGAACCAACTATAAAGCATAAAAGCATTAAAGAAGTAGTGTGGACAACTGAATGCATGGTTTAGCTCAGGCCTTCTGTAGCGGAGCTCCTAGCTCTTCTCCTCGGGTTTTCACTCCAGGGTTCCAGAAGTCGACATGCAGAAGAGACATCCATCACAAAAGGTTTTTGGTTGTTCAGTGATCGAAATACCCCCCAGCTTCATTAATACAGGGTTTAATCCAGTTAACTCAACACCTGAGTACCAGCTGGCTGCTCACTATGAAGCAGATCAGCCAAGGCTCATTGGAAGTGTAACTGGCTTTCAAACAATTCATGGGAAAGTTGGGGAAGTTGTAATAATGGGGCGGTATTGTATCAAACATGGACATGGACATCAAACATGAACATGCAGTTACAGTTGAACTTGTATTTTGCCCTGAATTGAAAGTAACCAGCTGCAATGAAGTTGAAGTTGGTTTGATTCTACATTTACCTTTTGGCCAAGCAAGAATCAAAAAGTCAGAGCATTGTTCTGCTCCTGATGCTGCTACGTTAAGTGTCAATATCAGAGTCCATATCTTAGGACTGAACTAACCCTAAGGTATGAAATCATTATCAGAACAGTGGCATATACAGAACTGAACACACCAGGCCTTTGATCTAGTGACATTTTGACCTGCAATCATGTGAAAATCTAGTGAGAAGACGTGAGCAGAGATTATGGGATGTGGTCAAGCTGCCTGCCCTACCTCCGGACACCACTCATGGCCATTCTTTTACTTATTTTCCTCATCAAACAGACAAATATAAATGTACATTCTTAAGCAATTTCCTTTGAGCTAAACCTAAACCGCCAGATTAGCACTGCTTAAATTTAGCTCTAACCCGACAAAACCAGAAATTTGGTGAAACAGTTTAACTTGAAATAATCTGTATTGGTGTGAGATGTGATGAGATTCTTGCCAAATCAATCACAATGTAAATGTGATTACTCTAAGCCTCTTTCCTGCTTTCCGTCAGCGAGTCAAAGATTCTGGGGCCATTCTTTCGCCAACTCCATTCTGTATAATGCATTGCAGTCGCAAACTTTAAGGCAACATTGTGAAATATTTTTTGTTTATTGACCAAAATCATCTCAATTTATCTGTCCATATCGATCTGATATTTATTTATTTATTTATTACTGGTGTATCATGCCCTCTGCCAGTAACTTAACACGTTCTTGTAAGCAAAGAATTTTAGATTTGTTGATACCATGGATGTATAATAAGAACTGGATACCGGACCAAACCTGGCGGCCCATTCAAGGAATCATCAAGGAAAGAATAGAGCTAGAGCTAGTAGTCACTCCCATCAGCAACACGGGACCATGAACCAGTCCATGTTGGGGAGAAGCACTGGGAGAAAGCGCAGCGAGACGACACGCATGCGCTTTGAGAGTGCATGTGAACTGCTGTGACGTCACACTGTGCTATGAAACTTTTTAGTGACTTTTCTGTCATTAAAATTGTTTTTGATAAATGAAAAGTCCATGAACTACAAATATGCACTACAAAGATCAGTGATGATCTATGTCTGCAGCTGAGGACGTCCTGTCAGCAGTTTTACAGCCGTCTCTTTTACTATTGCTGTCTATGGGGAAAATGCTTTCTGGGCCCAATGGGATTTCTGTTGCAGTACCAGGGTTGGCCACTGGGGGAGACCAGCTGGCCGGCAGAGGGGCGGCGCCCTATCCTGTTCTCATTATACATCCATGGTTGATACATGTGACGGGTGAGCCGGTCGGGAAGCGCCATGACGGTCAGCCATCTTGAAACTACAAACATCAGGTCAACAACATAGCTCAGTGTTCTGGCATGCAAACCGAAGGCTTCCACTGATCTCTTTGGCCTTGAATCTAATATTTGACTTTTGAGGTACACAGCACCAAATGGCTAATGGAAGTGTATTCTTTTTTTCAGGATGCCCTGTTGAACCCTCATGAGTGTATAAAGTGGGATCCTACTGCCTTTTAGATGTTTGTAACCTGTTCATGGCTTATGCAAAGAAACATAGAGGAGTGGTGTTTCATCAAGACGGAATTACCAACACTGCAGCAGCACCTGCAGGTGACCACCCACGCTCTTGTTTGAAGCCAAATAAAGGACGGATAGAAGAAAGTTCCTGTGGAACTGATGCAGAAATGATGGGTAAACCCAATATGTACCCATCAAAGGATGCCATCAGGGCCTCAGGTGGTGCTCCTGCTGTGAAACCTTCAAATCAAAGATTAAACCCTCAGTTGGACTATCTGTCGCCTGAAAGCATCTGCAAAGGAGTCAAAGTCACACTGGACAACAACAGCATGTGGAACGAGTTCTTCAGATGCAAAACGGAGATGATTCTAACCAAACAAGGCAGCAGGATGTTTCCCTACTGCCGTTTTAGAATCTCAGGCTTGCAGCCATCAAGGAGGTACTTCCTGGTCATGGACATTCAGCCTGTAGACAACAGTTGTTATTCATGGACTGGTAGGGGCTGGCAGGTTTCTGGAAAGGCTAAATGTCGTATCAGGAGCCAACCGTTCATTCATCCAGAGTCTCCATCAGCCGGTCAGCACTGGATGCAGAACCCAGTGTCCTTTTACAAACTAAAGCTCACAGACAGTATCGGTGAGCAGGAAGGGACCACGATCCTCCACCCTATGCACCGCTACTTACCACGACTGCACGTGGTCCAAACCGATAATGCTGCTAAAGACATAAATCTAAACGATCCCAGTGTTGTTACATTCACTTTTCCCCAGACTGAGTTCATGGCAGTCACTGTTGTCCAGAACCCACAATTTGCTCAGCTCAAAGTCAATTACAACCCTTTTGCCAAAGGCCTGAAGGAGGATGGCTCCAAGTCATGTGGCCTGAAATTGAAAACCCCTGTCAATGACTTAATTAAAGACAGAGGCTCAACAACCACTGAGCAGAATCCTTTGAAGAAGAGCCTAAAATCTTTGCTTGCAAATCACAAACCTAAAAGCTCTAAAGTAGTGGACTCGAAGCCTTCGGGTTCCAAGGACCTTGACAAGACTTCCGCCGTGAACAAAGACCAGCCAACTGTCGAGGACAATGAGGAAAGTCTGTGGTAAGAGATCTACTTAGGATGGATATGGACAAAATCTCTATTTTGAATGGCAATGTAAGCTCTCTCTATATATATATATATATATACCTATCCTGCTGTTGCTGCAAGTAGAGGAACAAAGGTTCAACTCCCCAACTCACCAAAACCATATCTGACAAGTTTGCTACTAGTCAAAACCTCAGAGAACAAGTACATGTATGGTCACCAACTATGCAACCCAAAAACGAAGCTGCTCTCCCAAGATGCCAAATACAGATTTAAGGATACACATTCAGATATTCCCCAAGGCTAACTTAGCCACTCACTAAGATCTTTATCACAATTCAGCCGTCTACCTCCACACATTGAGCTTTTAGCTGGGCAAAGCTTCCATGATGACCATGACGATGGTGACAGCAACCAGGATATATACTCGTTGGCTTTCTGAATGCATCGTTGTAATGAACATGTTTTTCATTGAACAGTTCATTGTTGACATAAATGTGTGTAAACCCAGTAATACTGATGCTCTGTTTTTGCTTATTGATTTTCTCTTGCAGCAATTCACGTCCAACACAGAAGTTATTTTCTGAGCTTATTCGTGAGGCTCATGTTTCACTACAGAGATGCAACCTGGATCAGCTGGGCCTGAGCAGCAGCAGCACCGCTTCAAACACTGACAGAACCAACACTAAAACCAAAGCTGTGCAAAGCAGCATAGAAGATGTTTCTAAAAGGAGCAGTATGTCTGTCTCAACACACAGCCAAGCAGAGAAAAACGAAACTCTTGTAACAAAGAGGAAATTCAAGGAGAACAAATCCTCAAACGATGTTGACCATGTAAGGACGGATTGCGCCATTGTCAATGTTGCTGAAGCGGAGATGTCCCAGGACCCCTCTGTGGACTCCAAGCAACAGCGCGAGCCTGAAGAGGGTTCAGAGGTCAAAGCAAAGCATCCCAGACGCTCACTGCTCCTGCCTCTGCCTGCTCTCGCTCTGTTTTTGAAGCAGCATTCAACAAAATCCAAGAAGAACCAGACCAAGCCAGACTGTGGTCCCTCAACACTACTGTCTGAGTCTCTGTCAGAGTCTCAGAGTTCTTCTGCACCTTCTTCATGCCAGCCTTCCAGTCAGACCAGCTCTGTGACGGGTCCCTCAAAGGACTGTAGCGCTGTGGACTCGCAGTCCAACAGGCCCCTGTCTGGATGTGCCAGGGCCCGTCCCCGCAGCAGTGACATGGTTTTTAATGTCAATGGACATGCAGTTGAATGTGTTCATTCAGATCCTAAAGAACTAGCAAATGAAGATCTCTTGACCTCTGTCCCAGTTGCTGAAAGCCCAGGATTTGTCATGACCCATGGAAGACCAGTGTTACCCAACTTACAGTCGCCATTTCGTACCAAGGGGACATCTGTATGCGGTTCCTCAGCTCTTACTACCTCTTCACCATCTTCCATTTTGTCCTCTCCCCTTGATACAGTATTACCTGCTCCAAACTCTCCAATCTCCATTGCAGAGTCTTCAACACTATCCTCAGACTATCCCACTATACCGTCTGACTCTTTGCTCTCTGATCCAGAATGTTCTTTTGGCTTTGAGCCATATTCACCTCCAAGTTCTCCTGAGCTTTTACCTTCTCTACCCACCACAGTCGCATTACATTTCAGTCCCGCCACCTCTGAACCTGCTCCTAAAGCACTTCCAGCTGAAGAGTCCCAGCTGGGCCAGGACTCTGCTGCATCTGTGTTTAAATGGCACACAGTGATACCGCCCTCTGACCCCTACATGGATGCTTCATTCACAGCAATTGAACCCATGCAGCAAACTTTAGCATCTTCATCGCCCGTGCTGTGCTCTCAGGTTCCCCCACAGCCTGAGTCCGAGACCTTCAACTCCTCTACATCTGGGCCTGATTGCACTTCATTTTCAGAGGGTGAACCGTCGTTGCCCTTCCCTGCAGAACTCTCTCCTCTTGCCCTTCAGTTGCCGCTGTCTCCAAGCTTCTCTTCACTGGATGCAGATGCGTTGTCCCCGACACCTTCGCTCACTGACCTGGTGCAGTTCTTCTCCACCAATGACCTTGGGATCGGGATGGACTTCCCAAATGCGGAGCAGGTGGCTGCTCCCTGCCCATCTCCTAGCACAGATGAAGTAAATGCACATGAGACCTCTCAGGAAGTGCAACCAGTCCAAGCCAACAAATCTTGGCTTGGTCCGAGCAAGAGAAAGAAGTCTGGGAGACGAAATGTAAAGACTGATGTTAATCAGTCGCTGAATGATTCCACCTACACTCGCATGCAGCCCAACCTGGACAAAGTGGAGGAGCAGTTGTTTATCTCGTTCACATCAAAGGTAACGATAAATAACATTTTCTCTGGTTTTACATCAGCTTTGAACGTTGAATGCAGTGTACAACACCAGGTTTAGACTCAATGCCACATGTCTGCTCTGCATCTATGAACTTGACGATAGAATGCATAATTCCTGTGTAACTTCCATACATGTACAGTACTTAAAAAAAACAAAATTGCATCTTTCAGGAAGCTCTCAAACTTCACGTCATGGACTCCACTGAGGAGATCTCCCCGCCTCAGATGACGGCTGAGGATCAGCTGCAGCACAGCTCTGCCACACCTCAGAATGGTAACAACAGAGTGGTGGCGCTGTTGCACAGTGTTAGTCTCACATGCAGTTCTAAAGCAAGGAAGGCTCCCTCATCCTGTTCAGCCCAGTTTAGCGGTCGTGTGTATTAGTAAGTTACGGGTTAAAGTATGAGAGAAAACAGTTCTTTAAATGCAGGTTTAATCACATACAATGCAGAGAGAAGACACGTGACTGTGGGACACAGAGTAGCTGGTAGGGGTTGTTATTGACCACAAGTTTATCAAGCAAATATGTCAAACATCTCCAAACCTCCAACAATTCTTCAAATTCCAATGAGTGGTTTCTGTGTAGCAGCCTGTGTGCCTCAGAAAAGTCCCGTGGGCCAAACTACACACGCTCAGAAACGAAAGTGTTGTGTTGCATTAGGAAGGTGAGTGAAAATGTTAAGGAGGGCGTATTACGCTGCTCTTTGCTTACCATTAGTGATCACTTGTGCATAACTCTCAGGTCCAAAAACTCCTTGTTGTCTCGTACAGATGTCAAGAAAAATCACAGTTTCAGCCGCTCTGCTGCCACCTCCCAAAGCACTGGGCCGCTGCTCTCTGATTGGCTGGTCCATGTAGGCAGACGAGTCTCCCAGTCCGCCTCTGCTACTGGGGACCCGCGCGTCTTTACTTCTCAGATATATCAGCATCTAATCGTCACTGCCAAGGAGCAAAGAGCAGAATTATTTGAGAATATGATTTATCAATGAACACTCGCTTATCCTGGCTGATTACGCATGTCTCTCCGTCTCCATCACTCGCTCACACACGTTACACTCACAGCTGAGGGAGACAGCACAGTAGCAGCTGATGGAGAGTTTTGGCGAGACATCCTTTGTCCTGTTTCTTTGGCGTGGGAGCGGGCACGGGTTGCCAGTTGGGGGTGGGCTTCTCAAACTTGGTCCATTTCTGATCTGCTCCTTTGCACAAACTTTGCAAGAGCTCGATCCCTGGGGTTCAGGGAGACTGAACAGCATGTGCAGTTGTGTAGCTTTGTAGAGATTCACCATGGGGGGGACTACTTCTTTTCTTCAAATATACATACAGAATACCAATAATACAAACACAAAAACGTACATATATCATACAATTATGATCTTATAAATGCCATAGTTGTAAATTAAACATTTTTCACCACGCAGTCTTGCAAGATTGATAGAGAGACGTTTGCTTGTGGCTCGATGGTTGTGTGTCCCACCCGAGCGCTGCTTGATGAGAGTCATCGCAGTAGCTGGGAAGATGTTGACTGCGCTAGTTCATTCTAGTTAAGTATGTATGCATGCTGAATGCTGCAGCTGCAGTCCTAGCTGCCACTGGACATGTGATATCATAGCATCGCATGTAGAACTGTAAATGCGTCATCATGCCTATTGGCAGCTCATGCCACAGTTTTTCTTGGCACATTTAAACAACCCTGTCAGTGATTTTGCACCTGGTTCTGACCAGGTTCCTGTAATGGATAGTTGTTCAGCTTCCTGCTGCCATTTGGAGTCTGTGGAATGTTGGTTGATGAGTGTCTCTCAATCCACAGATAACGTAGTGGATGCTGGTGGCGGCTCCCTGCCTGACAGCGTCAGCCCCACTAAATTCCCGGCCAAACTGTGGCGCTTGGTGAACAGCTCAGAAATGGGAGCCATCAGTTGGGACAGCAGTGGTGAAGTTATCATTGTGGATAAGCATCTCCTTGAGGAACACCTCCTTTCCCCTGCAAACGGCACCACCACAGACATTGCAAATGCCTTTAAAACCACCAACTTCTCCAGCTTTGTCCGTCAGCTCAATCTGTACGGCTTCAAGAGAGCTGACCCTGACCTTCACGACCCCCACCGCAGTGGAGAGGCAGCGGCCTGTTACCACTTTCACAACCCAAACTTCAACCGAAACCACCCCGAACTTGTCTCGACTTTGAGGAGACTTACTGTGGACTACAAGGCCAAGGCACACCTTCATCTGAAAGCCAGTGGCTTGTCGCCAGGTCGATGTAAACGCGTCAGTGAGGAGCAGCATAACGAACAAATAGATGTTGAAAGAGGCAAGTTGCATGTTCTCTGTCTTCCAGCTCAGTTGTGGTGTTGTCTCAGAGGGTGCACTCACTCCAGGGCCAGGTGTTCCATGCCCCAGCCCATGTCCCCCGCTGGCCCATACTCACTTTACCCCTGACCCACCTGCTCTCACCTGAGCCAAAGCTCAGGGGGGGGCAGGGGGGGGGGGGGGCAGGGCAGCAGAGGGGACCGACCCGCCTGCTGCTCCTGCACCCACTCACACTGCTCGAGCGTGGCACCGCTGCCTACTGTGAGTGTGCCCAGAGTCTGTTCTGGTCCTGGTTCTGGTCCTGGTTCTGGTCCTGGTCCTGGTCCTGGTCCTGGTCCTGGTCCTGGTTCTGGTTCTGGTTCTGGTCCTGGTCCTGGTCCTGGTCCTGGTTCTGGTTCTGCTCTTTGGGCTTTTGGAGCTTTGGTTCTCTGGACAATCGGCCTTTGGTTATGTTGCAGTCATATATTATCTCTGTCTGGTGTTGATAGACGAGCACCACCACTCACTTTTATCATCAATCTGATCACTGGTCATGAATACCTGACAGTAGAGAGACAGTAGAGAGACAGTAGAGAGACAGTAGAGAGACAGTAGAGACAGTAGAGAGACAGTAGAGAGACAGTAGAGAGACAGTAGAGACAGTAGAGAGACAGTAGAGGGACAGTAGAGGGACAGTAGAGAGACAGTAGAGACAGTAGAGAGACAGTAGAGAGACAGTAGAGACAGTAGAGAGACAGTAGAGAGACAGTAGAGAGACAGTAGAGACAGTAGAGAGACAGTAGAGAGACAGTAGAGGGACAGTCGAGAGACAGTCGAGAGACAGTCGAGAGACAGTAGAGAGACAGTAGAGAGACAGTAGAGAGACAGTAGAGACAGTAGAGAGACAGTAGAGAGACAGTAGAGAGACAGTAGAGACAGTAGAGAGACAGTAGAGGGACAGTAGAGAGACAGTAGAGAGACAGTAGAGACAGTAGAGAGACAGTAGAGACAGTAGAGAGACAGTAGAGAGACAGTAGAGAGACAGTAGAGACAGTAGAGACAGTAGAGAGACAGTAGAGAGACAGTAGAGACAGTAGAGAGACAGTAGAGAGACAGTAGAGAGACAGTAGAGAGACAGTAGAGGGACAGTCGAGAGACAGTCGAGAGACAGTAGAGAGACAGTAGAGGGACAGTAGAGAGACAGTAGAGAGACAGTAGAGACAGTAGAGAGACAGTAGAGAGACAGTAGAGAGACAGTAGAGACAGTAGAGAGACAGTAGAGAGACAGTAGAGAGACAGTAGAGGGACAGTCGAGAGACAGTAGAGAGACAGTAGAGAGACAGTAGAGGGACAGTAGAGAGACAGTAGAGAGACAGTAGAGACAGTAGAGAGACAGTAGAGAGACAGTAGAGACAGTAGAGACAGTAGAGAGACAGTAGAGACAGTAGAGAGACAGTAGAGACAGTAGAGAGACAGTAGAGAGACAGTAGAGACAGTAGAGAGACAGTAGAGACAGTAGAGACAGTAGAGAGACAGTAGAGACAGTAGAGAGACAGTAGAGACAGTAGAGAGACAGTAGAGACAGTAGAGGGACAGTAGAGAGACAGTAGAGACAGTAGAGACAGTAGAGACAGTAGAGACAGTAGAGAGACAGTAGAGAGACAGTAGAGACAGTAGAGAGACAGTAGAGAGACAGTAGAGAGACAGTCAGACATCGACTGCTGCTCTGGTCGAGTCCACGGAGCGGTCGGGGCTGCCTCTGTGGGACTAACCACGCTGTGTGTTTGCAGATGAGACCGTGGAGAGTGTGGAGCAGCAGAAGCTGATGTCTCTTGAGAAGGTTCTTCTCAGAGACCTGAACCTGATGAAACACAGACAGGTGATCCACCCGGTGCTGCAGGAAGGTATGCACTCAGACACGTGAAACATGCTGTTGGAGAACAGATCACAGCAGCAGCTGTGACCATCCTCTTTTTAGTTGATCAGAGTTTTCTGGTTGGTGAACGTGATCGAGCCCCTGTCCATCCACTGAACAGCTGCACTTTGCTGCTGTATGGTGAGCTAGTGCTACCCAGTAGCTCTGCTAATCACCCATAAATGGACGCAAAATGTGCTGCTCTTCTTGTTACAGATGCGAGCAGCGTCACATGAGTTCAATTCTAATGCAAAGCGAGAGCTTTCACACACTGACCTGTTTCCTGTCTGACCCCAGTTGGGCTGAAGATGAACTTGCTGGACCGCTCTCTGTCCATCGATCTGCGCTACCTCGGGGTCCGGCTGCCCATCCCACCCCCAGGATCCTCACTGGAGGCCCTGCCCCAGGAGCTGCCCCCAGCTCCAGGTGAGACACCTGACCCCACCATCAGTGCTCAGTCGTTATTGTGGTGGGTGCTGGTCTCAGCTCGTGTGTCTGCTCTGGCTGTGTGCAGGTGTTGGTGGAGCGTTCGTGTCTCGAACAGGAAAAACAACAGACGTGACTCAGATCAAAGGCTGGAGAGACAAGTTCTCTCCATCAGAGCCTCTGTCCACTGCAGCTCCACCCAAGCCTGAAGGTTCTTCTGCTCTCATTTGCCTTCATGAAGCCTATCAGCTTATCTGAGTAGATCATGAGTGTTACTGTGATGCTGCCTCTGTATGCACCAGGAGCTGACTCAGCTGACTGATGTCCCCTGGGTGTAGACAGAAGCTCCCAGAGTGTGAACTGGTCTCACTGGTTTTAAAGTGGTGCTGTGTGGTGTCCTGCAGCTGCTCCTGCTCCAGAGGTTCAGAAGAAGAACCTGTCTGCGTTCTGCAGTGACATGCTGGACGAGTACCTGGAGAACGAGGGGAAGCTGATCGACGAGCGTGCGGACAGCTTCTCGCAGCCTGCGGTGGAGGCGGTGAGCTACGAGCTGCCCACACACAGCAGCAGCTACGTCCGCACCCTGGACCACGTCCTGAAGAAGCAGACCGTAGACACGCCCACGTCTGACCTCATCACCGGCTTCATCCCGCCCTCCAAAAGACCCCGGCTCAGCCTCACGTCCTCCAAGGTCCCCATGAGGGAGAAGCCCAAGAGGGGCCCCAAGCTGGGCGGAGTCCGAGCCAGACTGGGAGCTGCAGGGCTCCAGCACGGCCTGGACCTGCTCGCTGGCCACGGCCACACCTTCAAGAGGAGGAGAAGGTTCAAACCCAAGACCTCATCCCAGACCCTGAGCCCCCCACACCCCTGTCGGCCCCCACCCCAAGACCTGGCCCCACTGGAGTCCGACTCAGAGGTGGGGCCCTCGGGAGCACCCGGCGGCCCTGCCCCCCCCCGGGTCCAGATTACTCAGAGGGACCTGGAGGACACGGTGGAGTGGGCGGGAAAACCCAGGACCTGCATCACAGAGGAGAGGGCGGCCATCGCTCTGACCTCACTCTTCACTCTGACGGTAACGAGGCAACTAGTCACTGCTCAGTTAACCCCTGATTAACTAGTCAGTCAGTCTTTACTGTAGCTAGGACTCAGCCTATCAGAGTGAATGTGGTTATGTAGTTCATCACAGCTGGAGAGACACCATGTGGAAGAAGCTCTGCCCTGCAGTTCAGGAGGGAACTGCTCCTGCGGTCCCCTCCTGTTTACCCTGGACATCCATGTGGTCTCTGTTGGTCCCTGTAGCCCGTGTTGGTCCTGGTGGACCTTGTTGGTCCATGTAGTCTTAGTAGATCTTTGTGCATCATCTCGGTTGATGACATTGTTTTATGTCCAGCTAGACCTTGTGGACCCTGTAGGTCCAGGTAGAGACTGTTGATACACATAGACTCTGTGGGTCCTGGGGAACCCTGTAGGTCCATGTAGTCTGTGTAGGAGCTGCTGGACCCTGCAGGTCCAGGTGGAGCCTTTTTGTCCAGGTGTTACAGATGTTGGTGTGCTCCTCAGGGCTTTGTCAGTGAGAACCCCACGGCACCGATCCAGCTGCCTCAGCAGCGCCCCCCCGCCTGCAGGAACCAGTTCTGCAGACTGGGCTGCGTGTGCTCCAGCCTGACCTACTGCAGCCGCAGCAGCCACTGCGGCCGGGCCGGCTGCATGCTGCGCTGCAGCTGCCTCAAGCAGAAGGTGGTGCTGCTGAAGAACCTGGACGGCTGTGACAGCAGCCCCTCCCACCACAGCAGCAGCAAGAGGAGGAAGAGGAGGATGAAGATGGCCTATGGTGAGCGGAGCACAGGACAGCATAGACATGCACAGCACAGACATGGAGATATCTATGAATATGTTAGGGACGCGTTCCAGGTGATGATGTTTCAGACCTCTGACATCACGACTGGTGACATAAAAACAAATACTTGAGCTTCAAATGCTAAACATGTAGGCTGGTATTGGCCAGATATACTGACATGCAGAGCATGAATGCATAGTGCATGATCATTAATCCCAGTCCAGACAGCTGTTGAGATGTGTGCATCACGCATGTTGATGAGGGTTCGGGTTCGTTCCTGTGCAGCACAGTGTGCAGCTCTAACACTCAAAGTTTGGACACACTCCCTCATTCAGATTAAAGGGAAAGTGAAACCTTTGACTGGTAGTGTGTGTGCGGGTGCGTGTGTGCGTGTGTGTGCATGCGTGTGTGTGTGTGTGTGTAGATCAAATGGTGCTGGGTCTGGGCCAATCAGAACCCTCCTGCCTGTGATCCTCTCACCTGCAGTTCTGAAGGAGGCAGACAGCGTCTCCCAGCCTGCCCAGCGCATCCGGACTCTGTGGAACAGGTGTGAGGAGCTGGATCCAGACCCAGACCCAGACCCAGACCCAGACCCAGACCTGCTCCGTGTCCCTGACACAGCGCCATGCCTCCCCCACAGTGGAAGCTTCCTGGCTGCAGCTGAGGTTCACTTCACACCGACACCTCCTGCCACTCACATACAAGAACCAGTCAATCAGCGAAGCGAGGAGGGGGCCTGAGGGCCTGGGGGGCGCCGGGGCCGGGGCCGGGGCCCGGATCTGCATGTTGCACTGGGAGCTCAGAGTGTGATGGCGACATGCTCTGAGGTGCAGGGAGTGACCGCTGCTCGCTGTGTCCTCTGGTCTCCAGGCTGCAGGCCACGTCCAGGCCCGTGCCGGGGTCCAGGCCCGTGCCGGGGTCCAGGCCCGTGCCGGGGTCCAGGGCCGTGCCGGGGTCCAGGCCCGTGCCGGGGTCCAGGCCCGTGCCGGGGTCCAGGCCCGTGCCGGGGTCCAGGGCTGTGCCAGGGTCCAGGCCCGTGCCGGGGTCCAGGCCCGTGCCGGGGTCCAGGCCCGTGCCGGGGTCCAGGGCTGTGCCGGGGTCCAGGCCCGTGCCGGGGTCCAGGACCGTGCCGGGGTCCAGGGCTGTGCCAGGGTCCAGGGCTTCCAGGGGAGGAGGACGAGGTCCAGGCAGAAGGTAGAGCTGCTGCCTGGCTGCAGGCCTCACCTGAGAGCATGACCAGCAGGAAGCACAGCTGATGCTTCTTGTTTGTCTGTTTGTGATAATGATGATTATTCATCTCATTCATCATGAATAGAATCACTAAAAGAAACTAGCCCTGGTTAAAGGTTAAAAATATTGATTTCAAAATGATTCATCTTCACCATGAAGCCAGAGAACACAGTCAGCCCAGTAACTCAGTGCAGGTGGTGTGAACTGCTTCCAGAGCAGATGCCTGCTATCAATGCTCCACACAGAGAACTTTTCCTCCTTTTAAAACTTCTAAACTTTTTAAAGTTTGCTTATCGATGTTTCAAGTGGTTGTGAATCCACCTGAAATGTCAACTGCTCTTTAAGTGAAATACATGATCCTTGTTATTAACCCTGTTAGAGAAGTCTGAACAGTGTCCCAGCCACGAGTGACGAGGCTGGAGCTCCTCTGGAGCTCCTCTGATGCTCCTCAGGAGCTCCTCTGATGCTCCTCTGATGCTCCTCTGATGCTCCTCTGGAGCTCCTCTTTTGCTCCTCTGATGCTCCTCAGGAGCTCCTCTGATGCTCCTCTGCAGCTCTGATCTTGTTTCTTCTGCTGAAGGTGAAACCTGGAGATGCTGAAGGCTCTAGATCTTCGGCTGAAGCTGTGAAACGCTCTAAACAAAGATCCCTGAGGAAGAAGGACACGAACGTGACGAGTTCCAGATCTCCTGCTGCTCCTCCTCCTGCTCCACCACATGCTGCTCCTCCAGGTAGCTGCTCCCTCTGAGCTCCTCAGTGGAGCTCCTCCTTTCATCCTGACCTTACATTCAGGGTTAGACTGAAGGAAACGACAAACGACAATCTGTCGGATCGAGTCGAGGGTAGGTGGAGCTGGTACAGCCTACTGGTGTGACTGGAACGGCCTACTGGTGTGACTGGTACGGCCTACTGGTGTGACTGGTACAGTGTACTGGTGGGACTAGTACAGCGTACTGGTGTGACTGGTACAGCGTACTGGTGTGACTGGTACGGCCTACTGGTGTGACTGGTACGGCCAATGGTGTGACTGGTACGGCCTACTGGTGTGACTGGTACGGCCTACTGGTGTGACTGGTACGGCCTACTGGTGTGACTGGTACAGCGTACTGGTGTGACTGGTACAGCGTACTGGTGTGACTGGTACAGCCTACTGGTGTGACTGGTACAGCGGACTGGTGTGACTGGTACAGTGTACTTGTGGGACTGGTACAGCGTACTGGTGTGACTGGTACAGCCTACTGGTGTGACTGGTACAGCGTACTGGTGTGACTGGTACGGCCTACTGGTGTGACTGGTACGGCCTACTGGTGTGACTTGTACAGCCTACTGGTGTGACTGGTACAGTGTACTGGTGTGACTGGTACAGCGTACTGGTGGGACTGGTACAGCCTACTGGTGTGACTGGTACAGCGTACTGGTGGGACTAGTACAGCGTACTGGTGTAGCAGAGTGTTTCAGAATCCCAGCATGCCGTGCTGCAGCTGCAGCAGTGGGGTCAGCAGGACCTTGTGTCCTGACCCTCTGACCCTCTGACCTTCTGACCCTCTGACCCTCTGACCTTCTGACCCTCTGACCCTCTGACCCTCTGACCCTCTGACCCTCTGACCTTCTGACCCTCTGACCCTCTGAGGTGGCTCTGCTGTGTGCAGGTGCAGCTCCTGTGGACCTGGAGCAGCCGGGGGCCTCCAGCCCCCCCTCCAGTCCTGCAGCCAGGGCCGAGCCCAAACCCTCCAAGCGCCTCATCATCCTGGCAGGGTGCAGCTGGGCGCAGGACAGCGACCGCAGCCGTGTGCTGAAGCAGCTGTGTGAGCGGATGGCCTGGGACCAGCTGCACCGGCCCTTCTGGATCATGGGCTACCTCATCAGACCCATCAGCCAGAGCGTGGAGGGCAGCGACTCCAACAGCTGCATCCAGTACAAAGTCCACATCTCCAGACCCAGCAAGCGGGGGGAGAAACCTCTGAAGCAGGAGCAGGTAGGCAGCATGGGTCAGAGGTGCTGCTGGATGGTCCAGCTCCAAACCTCTGTTTAATATCTGTTTATTCTGCTGGACAGTCGAGCTGTGAAACATGTCTCTGGCATGGCTGAGATGAAAACTATGGACAGCATGCAGATAAAGAAACAATTAGACAAGCAATCAGCTGAATGATTCTACTAGGACTAAAAGAAGGAAAAAGAAAAAACATCATGGACGAATCTTGTAAAACACCAAAGTTGCATGCAGGAACTGAAAGAACAGAGGAGGCAGAGACAGAAAACAACAACGTGACGACAGAGGAGTTGTTTGATGGCACCAGGCACCTGCTGAGAGCGTTACTCAGTCACCAAATCAATGCAAATACACATAGTAATGCATCATGCAGTGTCTTGATGGTTGATAAAGCTGAGCTGAGCTGAGCCGTGGCGTTGTGTGCAGACTGCTGCAGCCTCTCAGCAGGACCAGATGGAGCAGGAGGACGAGGAGGCGCAGCCCCCGGAAGAGTGGCAGCAGGAGGTGGAGGAGGAGGAGGAGGAGCTGCCTCCAGAGGACTGGCAGCGGGAGTTGGAAGAAGGCGAGATCTGGGAGGAGCCCTCTGGGGAGCAAGATGGAGGAGAAAGCAGCAGAGAGGAGGTGGAAAGAAGTCCAGAGAAGAAGAAGGAGGAGAAGGAGGAGGAGGAGGAGGAGAAGGTGACTGGCATGTCTCTGCCCTTCCTGACTGGGATCTCCCCTGCTGGATTCCTCTCAGCCAATAAGAAACAGGCAGGAGGAAGCACAGATCTGGTGCAGGTAACAGCTCCTGTACACACACACACACACACACACTCACTCACACTCACACACTCACTCACACACACACACACTTACTCACACTCACACTCACACACTCACACACTGTACACACACACACACACACTGAACACACTGTACACACACACACACACACACACACACTGTACACACACACACTACACACACACACACTGTACACACACACACTACACACACACACACACACACACTGTACACACTCGCACACACACACACACACTGTACACACACACACACTGTACACACTCGCACACACACTCACACTGTACACACACACACACACACACACTGAACACACTGTACACACACACACTACACACACACACACTGTACACACACACACTGTACACACTCGCACACACACACACACACTGTACACACACACACACACACTGTACACACACATATTAGTACAACATGATAATTTTAGAATTCACTTCTGTTCACACTCACACGCTCACACACTCACACTGTACACACACACACACACTGTACACACACACACACACACACTGAACACACTGTACACACACACACACACACACTGTACACACACACACACTACACACACACACACACACTGTACACACACACTACACACACACACACACACACACTGTACACACTCGCACACACACACACACACTGTACACACACACACACACACTGTACACACACATATTAGTACAACATGATAATTTTAGAATTCACTTCTGTTTGTATTTGATTCATCAAGAATAATTTCACATTTCACTAGCTCCTGCTGAGCTCCTGCTGAGCTCCTGCTGACCTCCTGCTGAGCTCCTGCTGAGCTCCTGCTGACCTCCTGCTGACCTCCTGCTGACCTCCTGCTGACCTCCTGCTGACCTCCTGCTGTTCTGTGTCCTCAGGTGAACTCCAAGTTCTATCCTCTGGCTAAGATCCAGCTGGGCAGGATGGGGGCGCTGCACCCCGCCAACAGGCTGGCAGCGTACCTGACCGGCCGGGTGGGCTCCAGCAAGAAGAAGCAGAGCTCCTCCTGCTCCTCCTCCTCCTCCTCCTCTTCTTCCTCTGCAGCTAAACCCCCCCAGAGCAGTGAGTCGCGCTCTCAGCCCGCCTCCTCCTCCTCCTCCTCCTCCTCCTCCTCGGTGCAGACGGCTCCGCTCCCTGCTGCGGCCGCTGCTCCTCCTCCGGTGGGCGCCCTGCCCCCCCCCACAGGTGAGCCCCCCGCTCTGCTCCTCCTGCAGGTTCACGTCCAGGGAAACACTGATGCTGAGGGGTTTGGGTTGAACCTGAGGTGACCTCAGCTCTGACGGAGCACAGCAGCAGTAAAGCCTGCTCCTCCTGTCCCAGACCTGCAGGTCTCCAGGAGTCCTCCTGCCTCCCAGCTGCTCCAGGTTCCCAGTCTCACCGGGACTCTTCCTGTCTGTGGTCTAGGCCCCGCCCCCCACCCCCCCCCCTCCACCCAGCACCCACAGGATGGTCCTGACGTCTGCTGTGCCAGGCTCCAGGGTCCAGATCTTCAGCAGACCAGACGGGAGCCTGGTCCAGCTGCTCTCCATCAACAGTCTGATGCCAGTGCAGCAGAACCAGAACCAGAACCAGAACCAGAACCAGGCAGTGAAGCAGAGAGGTGAGTGAGCAGCACCCTGGGGGGGGGGGGGGTAAATCCTCTATTAATACTTCTTCTCTCTCCTCCCCACAGTTAAAGTCACACCTAGGCCTCTGCCCCCCCCCACTACTCTGAGGCCAAACACAGGACCCAGAGTGACCTCCTCTCTGCCCTCTGTCCCGCCCTCCCCCTCCGTGCCCCACACCATCATGGTCTACTCTCCCAGCCCCCCCAAGCCCAGCCCCCCCCAGCCCAGCCCCCCCAAGCCCCGTCCCCCTGCTCTTCTGTCTCAGAAGGAGACATGCACCTTCAAGATTCTCCCCGCCAACTCCTCCAAAGAACCCATCATCGTCACCTGTCCCAAAGTCCCCCCCAAACCCCCGGTCAGAGTGCCGCTGCCCCCCCGCCGCCCTCTCAGCCTGTTCCGTATCCCTCCCCCTGCCCCCCAAACCAGCACCTCCTCCGTCAGACCCCCGGCGCCTCCACCCGCTGCTCCGCCAGGTTCAGCTGCAGCTTCAGTCCAACACAAACCTGCTGTGCCCCCCCCAGCTCTGCAGGGGTCAGAGGTCACACCAAACCCAGAGCCAGAGGCCACTGAGGTCATCACCATCACCAAGGTAAGAGGTGAGGGTGTGTGTGTGTGTGTGTGTGTGTGTGTGTTTCAGTATTCAAGAATATTCCAAACGTAGGCTCCAAGTTTTCCTCCAAGCAGTTCTAAATGAACTTTCTGTGTGTGTGTGTGTGTGTGTGTGTGTGTGTGTGTGTGTGTGTGTGTGTGTGTGTGTGTGTGTGTGTGTGTGTGTGTGTGTGTGTGTGTGTGTGTGTGTGTGTGTGTGTGTGTGTGTGTGTGTGTGTGTGTGTGTGTGTGTGTGTGTGTGTGTGCGTGTGTGTGTGTGTGTGTCAGAAGGCGGACCAGCCACCGAGTGTTGCTGTGGATCTGATGGAGGAGAGCTGGCGGCGGCTGGAGAGCGTTGTGAGGAGCATGGACTCAGAGTAAGGCCTGATCCACTTCCTGACCTCTGACCTCTGACCTCCACTGGGACTCAGCTGTTTGTCCTCCTGGCAGCAGACGCTCCGCACGCACCAGGAAGCCGTTCCCTGCTCAGGACGACGTCTCGGCCCCCAGCCTGACCGCAGACGGAGCAACCCCCCCAGAGCGGCTGCGCCTGATGCAGCAGGTAACGGCCTGGAGGCGGAGCCTCAGGTGGCTCAGAGCCAGGCCGTCCATGAGGTCTTGTAAAGAATGAACAGTTAATAAAGAGGCTTCTGGAAAGAATTCAGATGTCTTAATCACACTGTACACGCTGCTTACATCTTTAAATGGTTTGAAGTTATTTTGGAAGGTCTTCAACTTCAGCATTCCTGCAGATTCCCTGTGCTCTGACCTGAGGGGTGTGTGTGTGTGTGTGTGTGTGTGTGTGTGTGTGTGTGTGTGTGTGTGTGTGTGTGTGTGTGTGTGTGTGTGTGTGTGTGTGTGTGTGTGTGTGTGTGTGTGCTCAGGCCTGGTGGCACATTGAGAGGCTGCAGCAGGAGGCGCAGCAGCTGACCAGCGTGAAGACCAGTCTGTGCCAGCAGAGAGACGCCTACATCAGGGAGCTCTCCAGGCAGTCAGGTGAGACTAGTGATGCAGGTGGGTGGTCCCCCCCCCTGGAGGGCGGAGCTAATCTGTCTGTGGCTGCAGGCAAAAGTGAGCAGAGCCTCTTGAGCACGCTGCAGTTCCTGTTCGCCAAGCTGAAGAAAGCGCAGGAGCTTCAGCGGGCAGCCAATCAGCTGCCTCCAGGTGACACAGCCTCCTCCACCCTGCAGCAGCAGAGGCCACAGACCCCCCCCCCCACCACCTGCCCAGCCCACCACACCTGCACCCGCACCTGCTCCACCAGCTTCAGAAGTTCCAGATGCTCCTGCAGCGCCACCTTCAGGTGGTGCTCCGCCTGCAGCTGAGAATCAAAGCGTGGTGGTGGTGCAGGAGTCTCCGCCCACCTGGGCTCCTCCCAACCCAACCCCCACTGTAGCAGAAATGTTTCGCAGGCCGAGGACGGTCCCTAACATCCTGTCTCGCAAGAAGAAGATGACTGTGGCCTCCTGCAGCGCCACTGACAGCGGTAAGACAGGAACCTGCAGCATCCACCTGTCGGTGAGCTTCCTCCCAGCTGGAAGCGGAATGTGAGGAGTTGATGAAAAACACTTCAAGAGTCTTTCCAGTTCAAACAAATATTGAGCCATTGACAGTGTGAATGAGCAGAACTCTTTCAGACACGTTCTTGGAAAACCACGAAAAACCAGCGTCCAAATTCACTTCAAATGTCAACACTTAATTCTTTAGCAGAAAGCAGTCCTCTTCTCACGCCTGCTGCCAAAACATTCATGCAAAAAATGGAACAATCCAAAATATTGTAATATAGCTCCGACACCAGTCAAACTACGGGTTCCAGGGACTTGTCATCACTGTTTTTCAGCAACAATGTAATTTGTGGCTGAGATGAAAGACGTTCCTAATCCCAGCCACAGGGCATCGAACCCTCACTGTGACTCAGCCCAAGAGCCTCACAGCATGCTTTTATTTTGAAGTTGAAGCCTCTCTACATCCTGTCTGTAGGTGCTGCCTCTGTCACTCTCCATGTGTCTGGTCTGAACCACCAGCAGATCCATGTGATCCAGGCACCGCCCCCAACAGGTAAGATCCACAGAAGCTCCTCCCCCCTCGCTGCTGACCAGCCAACCAGCAGCAGAGCTCCTGCTGAAGCTTCCTCTGCTCTGTCCACAGCTGGAAACATCAACACCCTCCTGCTGATGGCACCACCACTACAACCAGTGCAACCAATACAACCAGCCCCACCACTACAACCAGTGCAATCAATACAACCACCACCACTGCTACCAACACAAGCACAGCAGCAGGTGCAGCTGCTGCCTGCAGACCAGAGCTCTCCTCTTCCTCCAGACGAAGTCCTACTTCAGGCTGAGGCCCCACCCTTCTCCTGCGGAGCTTTGGTGGGCGGGGCCTCAGTAGGCGGGGCCTCAGTGGGGTCAGAGGGCAGAGTCACTCCAGAGGCCGAGAGTCTGAACTCCCTCCTCGACGAGATCGTCTTCCTGAACCAGCAGACCGTCGCCGCGGAGATGACAGCGGACGCTGCGTTGCCAGGGAAACGGTGTCATGATGGGCAGGAGGAGGGGCTTGGCTCAGACCCCGCCTCTGGTGACTTTGTTACCGTGGAGACGGAGAAGACGGAGCTCGACGACTGTGTGCCGGCAAAGACGAGCCGGACGATGGCCGCTAATGGGCATGTGATGGGGGGGGTCTCGGCCCCGCCCCCTCTGCTGCAGATGAATTTGGGCAGAGCCAAGATGGAGGACGCCGGCGGCAGCACCGGGGCAGCCGGGGCTAGCCGGGGGAGGAGGGATGGGGGCGTGGCCTGGAGGCCCATGCCAAGACTGGTCCCTCTGGGTCTGCGAGGGAACCTGCCCATGTGACTGGGGCCAGGGCTGCCACAGGTGGTCAGCTGATGACAGACTGAGCCCTGATTGGTCGGGACAGAAACTTCAGGGTAATCAGCCACGCGCTCAGCTGCTCTCTGATTGGCTGCAGGTGTAATCAAGAGGAATATTTACAGTACGATTGTCAGAACTTTATTTATTGTGTTCACATTGGAAAATGCATTGGAGACTCAACGATTGTTGCCATAAGAAATTTCTCAGTTGTTACAGGAATCAGACAATGGAGCCCAAAGATCTGTGTGTGTGTGTGTGTGTGTGTGTGTGTGTGTGTGTGTGTGTGTGTGTGTGTGTGTGTGTGTGTGTGTGTGTGTGTGTGTGTGTGTGTGTGTGTGTGTGTGTGTGTGTGTGTGTGTGTGAGCGAATCAGGAGTGCAAGCAGCAAGATGTTTTGAGTGCAGTTTGTGTGTGTTGCTCTCTTCTAAGAGTTGCATTTCCTGTCTTGTTTTTTTGCTTGTTCCGTGTTGCTCGACCTGGGCTCTGTGCTTCATTTTTGTTCAAACATTTCATTTTCTGCAAATTCAGAGCTGCAGTGTGAACAGAAACAGATGAGAGTCAAGGTTTTTGTTTTGATCTCCACGGCTGTGTGTAGTTCAGTGTGTGAGCAGAAGAGTTCAGTTCTTCATCTTTAAATGGCAGCTCGACACTGGACTCACCTGGACTCACCTGGGCCACTGCGTGTTCCCCTGGTCGGGGTGTTTACTTGGAGCTGTTCCTTCTCTGTCGACCTCAGGAGGTTGGACGTCTGTACAGTGTACAGTGGATTCTGTTTTCTAAATTTGTATTTTTGTAAGACTTGAAGAAAGACGAAGCCTCACGATATCATCACTCTATGAATAAAGCTTGAACGTTGGCCTGGTTTCACTCATTCTAGATGTCAGATTATAATCAGAAATTCTTTTGTTGGTTTCTGCCTGTCATACTTAAAGCTGTATTAAACTTGGAAGCACTTGAATGGCCACTGTTTAGCTTGCAGCCCTGCCTCCAGTCCGGCTGGGGGCCCTTGAAAAGCCAGAAAGTCATTTAACCATCAGACAATCATGCCTCAACGCTGCTCAGTTTCTCTATTTTTATTATCTATTTTCATTTCACTAATAGAGACGTTAGCTTGACCAATCCCTAAATCTTGTAGCGGCACACAAAAGGGAATGGAGAAAAATGATGCTGCAACCCTTCCTGCATGAAGGGATGGAGAAATGAGCGTGAAGCATCAGATTCAGAACGTTGCAGAGCCATGTTCATCGGTCAGTGATGAGGAAAGCACGACTGTGCTGTGACTGAAGGAGACGAGCAGGAGGGAGAGGCACTTCCTGCAGAGGGTCCGGGCCACAGCCCGATGAAGCTCTCAGGTGTTCTCTCTCTCTCAGGTTCAGGTCAAGGTACTGCACCTGAGGCTGGAGCTGCAGTTTGTGTTTGTGCCGCTGGGGGCACTGCAGCCTCAGTCAAGAGCAATGTCGGTACCCGATCTGTCCGCAAGTACCCGGTCAATGCTCTTTGTCCGCGCATGCACAGTCTGTGTGTTCTAGTCTGAGTGTTCAGGACGATGCCCAGTTCCTCCCTTGCGGTTTGTTTACATTCTATTACCTCAGGGTGGTGTGAAAGAGACTCAGAGCAGTGCCTTTCAGCTAGGGAGCCATCTTACTGACAAAACTTTATAACATCTCTTTGTAATTTTAGTGTTTTATTCATTATAGAATGACTTTTGTATTTTATAAAGCACTGCGGGAATATATTTCCTCAGGAGAAAGATCTACTGTGGTGTCTGTGAAGAAGCTGAGACGGGCGAGAGACAATTTTATAGTAAATGAATAATTAAAAAGCTAGAAACTGCCGTAACTCAACAGGTACGAGTCGGCCAAGCAAACCGTCCTTCTTCCTCACACGTCATGTCCTTTTTCCTGGAACGTGATCAAACGTCATTGTGCGCATGTGCAGTATACACAGAGCACCGATCGGGTACTTCCGGACAGATCGGGTACCGACTAGCAACCTGGAACACGCAGACACCGGAGGTTTGAAGGCAGGAATTTCAGAGTAAAAGCACTTAAAACTGCGTGGAATCGTGATGATACGGTATGGTTCATCACTGGCAAAACAGACACACGACAAATTACGGTCATTCCCGATGCACTAGTACATGAAATAATGAGCAAACAGGCTCTTGGAAGTTTTTTTTTATTGTAAATTAATTGTGTCTGTTTTTTGCTAAGGAAAATAGTGTGAGAGAAAATCAAGTGCACTGGGACAACATCCAGTAATGCAGACACGTTAGTGGCCCATGGTGGTGAACAGAGCTGAGCTTAGCTTCCAGTATACAAAAAGAGCCACTTAAATAGAAGAAGATCTGGTTTGAGTTGATCTATCTCTGCAGGACTAGAAACATCTCAAGATCCTCCTGGAAGAGCTGCTGGAGGAGAGCTGCCCCGTCATCCCTGGTACCATCAAACAAACCCACCTAACAGACAACGTGACATTAAGGAACATTTGACAACAGTTCTGTGTCTGTTTAGATATTTTTCACCAGAATTTCATCCTGGTCATATCCTCACTGACGGTAAGATGTGACCTAAGTTAGTTCCAGCTATTCCACTTGTTGTTTAGGAAATGTGGGACAAGTTACAAGCATCAGTGTTGGAAATGAAAAAAGTGCAGACAGAACACTCTAAGCAACACTCTGTCTTGAAGTTTAAGCAATCAAGCAAGTAAATGTAGGTTGCTGCACAAGATAAGTATAACTTACCTTTATACTTGCTTGAAATTCTCAGTTATAATAATAATAATAACGACTGAATCTGACATATTCAGTCCGAAGAATCCTTTGTTCTATTTTGAAAATCCCTACCGGAAATGTATCTTTTTCCTGAGCGTTAATGGAGGATTCGACTACAGCCCCCGCCCACCACGTGACGCTCCATTTGTCGACGACAGAACAAAGCTTTCGGGGGCGTGGTCTGCATCCAGGTGGGTGTGGCCTGCGCCCCATTGGGCGTGGCCGGCCGCGCACTGACGAAGCGAGCCGCGGTGACGCACCAGTGACGCGGCAGTGACGCGTGCGGCGGCTCAGATCGGACAGGCTCCCGATCAGGCCGCTGGACCGGGACCGGAGTCCCAGACCCGGATCAGTCCAGAGCAGCACCGGGACCGGACCGGACCGGACCGGACCGGCACCGAGGCGGCGCAGCATGCAGAGCCGGGCAGCAGCGCTGCAGCCGCGGACGCAGCGCCGCTGATCCGGCGCAGCTGCCGCGATGGCGGCGGAGGGAAGCGGCACGATCCGCAGCCGCATCAAGAACCTGCTGAGGTCCCCGTCAATCAAACTGAGGAGGAGGAGCGGAGCAGGGAGGCTGAAGGAGGACCTGGGGGACAAGGTAACACACACACACACACACACAGACAGTCACTCAGTGACACACACAGACTTGCACGCTCTCAGACACAGAGACACATGCCTGCTCTTTCATACACACATGTAAATGCTGCTTCAGGAACAGACATATGTACACACACACTCACAGCTGAAGGCTTTCATTCTGCTGTGTTGGCATATTTCACACACACACACAGACACACACACACACAAAGGCATGCAGCAGCCGGGCTGCAGTGTGTGGGCCCAGCTGGAGCCAGCTGGTCTCAGACCAGGGCCCGGGTCCACCAGGATCCACGTCCTGTCAGGCTGGTTGTTCTGGTCCGTCCGTCAGCAGCTTCATTCAGCCTGAGCTGCAGCGCCCTGCACTCTGTGCTGCTCTCAGCTCTGTCTGCAGCCCCTCACACACACACACACTGGCTTAACTGTGTGTGTGTGTGTGTGTGTGTGTGGGCCTCTCTTTGGGATTCTTTCTTCATCATGCTCCTCTTCCTCTGCTCACTTCCTGGAGCAGTTCAAACAAACCAATGAGCGAGGAGGACGTTAGCCAATCAGTTGCTGCATCTCATTCTGAATAAGACAAGAGCTGCTTTTAGAATCACCTTCATTAGCTCCTCCTCGCACCTGGCTCCTCCTCACATCTGGCTCCTCCTCACACCTGGCTCCTCCTCACATCTGGCTCCTCCTCACATCTGGCTGCTCCTCACACCTGGCTCCTCCTCACATCTGGCTGCTCCTCACATCTGGTTGCTCCTCACACCTGGCTCCTCCTCACATCTGGCTGCTCCTCACATCTGGCTGCTCCTCACGTCTGGCTGCTCCTCACGTCTGGCTGCTCCTCACACCTGGCTGCTCCTCACACCTGGCTCTTCCTCACGTCTGGCTGCTCCTCACACCTGGCTGCTCCTCACACCTGGCTCCTCCTCACATCTGGCTGCTCCTCACATCTGGCTGCTCCTCACGTCTGGCTGCTCCTCACGTCTGGCTGCTCCTCACACCTGGCTGCTCCTCACACCTGGCTCCTCCTCACATCTGGCTGCTCCTCACATCTGGCTGCTCCTCACGTCTGGCTGCTCCTCACGTCTGGCTGCTCCTCACACCTGGCTGCTCCTCACACCTGGCTCTTCCTCACGTCTGGCTGCTCCTCACACCTGGCTGCTCCTCACACCTGGCTCCTCCTCACATCTGGCTGCTCCTCACGTCTGGCTCTTCCTCACGTCTGGCTGCTCCTCACACCTGGCTGCTCCTCACACCTGGCTCCTCCTCACATCTGGCTGCTCCTCACGTCTGGCTGCTCCTCACGTCTGGCTCCTCCTCACACCTGGCTCCTCCTCACACCTGGCTCCTCCTCACATCTGGCTGCTCCTCACATCTGGCTGCTCCTCACACCTGGCTCCTCCTCACGTCTGGCTGCTCCTCACGCCTGGCTGCTCCTCACACCTGGCTCCTCCTCACATCTGGCTGCTCCTCACGTCTGGCTGCTCCTCACACCTGGCTCCTCCTCACACCTGGCTGCTCCTCACACCTGGCTCCTCCTCACGTCTGGCTGCTCCTCACGTCTGGCTGCTCCTCACACCTGGTTCCTCCTCACATCTGGCTGCTCCTCACACCTGGCTCCTCCTCACATCTGGCTCCTCCTCACATCTGGCTGCTCCTCACACCTGGCTCCTCCTCACACCTGGCTCCTCCTCACACCTGGCTGCTCCTCACACCTGGCTCCTCCTCACATCTGGCTGCTCCTCACATCTGGCTGCTCCTCACACCTGGCTCCTCCTCACATCTGGCTGCTCCTCACGTCTGGCTGCTCCTCACACCTGGCTCCTCCTCACACCTGGCTGCTCCTCACACCTGGCTCCTCCTCACGTCTGGCTGCTCCTCACATCTGGCTGCTCCTCACACCTGGCTCCTCCTCACGTCTGGCTGCTCCTCACACCTGGCTCCTCCTCACATCTGGCTCCTCCTCACACCTGGCTCCTCCTCACACCTGGCTCCTCCTCACACCTGGCTGCTCCTCACACCTGGCTCCTCCTCACACCTGGCTGCTCCTCACACCTGGCTCCTCCTCACGTCTGGCTGCTCCTCACGTCTGGCTGCTCCTCACACCTGGTTCCTCCTCACATCTGGCTGCTCCTCACACCTGGCTCCTCCTCACATCTGGCTCCTCCTCACATCTGGCTGCTCCTCACACCTGGCTCCTCCTCACACCTGGCTCCTCCTCACACCTGGCTGCTCCTCACACCTGGCTCCTCCTCACATCTGGCTGCTCCTCACATCTGGCTGCTCCTCACACCTGGCTCCTCCTCACATCTGGCTGCTCCTCACGTCTGGCTGCTCCTCACACCTGGCTCCTCCTCACACCTGGCTGCTCCTCACACCTGGCTCCTCCTCACGTCTGGCTGCTCCTCACGTCTGGCTGCTCCTCACACCTGGTTCCTCCTCACATCTGGCTGCTCCTCACACCTGGCTCCTCCTCACATCTGGCTCCTCCTCACACCTGGCTCCTCCTCACACCTGGCTCCTCCTCACACCTGGCTGCTCCTCACACCTGGCTCCTCCTCACATCTGGCTGCTCCTCACATCTGGCTGCTCCTCACACCTGGCTCCTCCTCACATCTGGCTGCTCCTCACACCTGGCTGCTCCTCACATCTGGCTCCTCCTCACACCTGGCTCCTCCTCACATCTGGCTGCTCCTCACATCTGGTTGCTCCTCACACCTGGCTCCTCCTCATGTCTGGCTGCTCCTCACACCTGGCTGCTCCTCACACCTGGCTCCTCCTCACATCTGGCTGCTCCTCACATCTGGCTGCTCCTCACACCTGGCTCCGCCTCACGTCTGGCTGCTCCTCACGTCTGGCTGCTCCTCACACCTGGTTCCTCCTCACATCTGGCTGCTCCTCACACCTGGCTCCTCCTCACATCTGGCTCCTCCTCACATCTGGCTCCTCCTCACATCTGGCTGCTCCTCACGTCTGGCTCCTCCTCACATCTGGCCGCTCCTCACATCTGGCTCCTCCTCACATCTGGCTCCTCCTCACATCTGGCTGCTCCTCACACCTGGCTCCTCATGGTCATGGTCTGGACCATGGGACAGCAGAAGGAGCGTGGCCACTAGTGTTCTTCTGCTTTGTGTCTTCATGCTGCAGCATCTCTGCTGTGTAGAAGCTGCTTCCGTGTCTGATCCTCTCACTCAGGCTGGAGCTCTCCACGTCTCAGAGTGGCTGAGGCTCAGTCCAGGTGTGACCTGATGAATCTTCTCTGTCTACATGGAGTCTCAGTCAGTCTGGACATCAGTCCGGTTCAAGTCAGAGCATCGACGTCTCCATTGAAAGGCTCTTTAACAATAGATTTGATTGACGTGTCTGTCAGCTCTGGCTCCTTATTGGTCGTCTGTGTTAACACAGTGACAGGTCACAGGTGTGGGAGACGTTCACCTGCAAACAGACGGGTCACATGACCCGGCCACCTGAACTCAACCTGCCCTGCCTGTTCATTCTAACAGCTGCTGCAGGAGAAGTTTCCCCAGGGCACAAAGATCCCTGAAGCCCTGTGTGTGTGTGTGTGTGTGTGTGTGTGTGTGTGTGTGTGTGTGTGTGTGTGTGTGTGTGTGTGTGTGTGTGTGTGTGTGTGTGTGTGGCTGTGACTCATCAGGGTTAAACGGCATCAGCTGATGTCTTGGCCTCGTGTGTTTTATCTGTCTAACGGGACAGAAGGAGTGTGAGGAAAACGAGTGAAAACAGAGAGAGAGGGAGGGAGAGTCATGTGAGAGCACGCACACACACACACACACACACACACTCACATAGCTCTGTGACTGGTGGAGTTTGCTTTAGTTAGCTTAGTTTCGAGCTGCACAGCAGAACCTGCTGCTAACGTGCTAAGGGCAGATGTGTGTGTTTTACTGAGTGTGTTTGTGTGTGGAGTGTGTGTCGGAGTGTGTCGCTGCTGTGATGAACCAGTTTGACCCAGTTTAACACTGGTGGAGAGCGAGGATCTGATTGGACAGAAGCCTTGCTGTGGAGCTGGAGTCTGCAGGAGCATGGAGCAGCAAGTAAGTGTGTGTGTGTGTGTGTGTGTGTGTGTCAGGGCAGTCTCACTTCCTGTCTGGCTCTCGGCTCTCTGCTGATTGGTTCAGATATTTCTCTTTCATCTTTCCACTTCAAAGTGACTCTTGCAGCAGGTGTGGTCTGTCCTGATTGGTGGACTGCTCTGACATCATCAGATGGGTTTGGCGGGCAGGTGTTTGGTTGGTCGGGTCACATGGTGATCTGTCCCACAGCTGCTGATCACTTCATCTGGACTGGCCTTCCCACACCACATCTTCATCATCACCCAGTTATTACACTGGGAGTGAAGTAAACCAGTAGAGAAGGTGGCGTGGGCTGTTGGTCGTCCTGGTGATGATTGGTGATTGGTTGATCGATTACACTGCTGTTCTGAGGCGTTAGTCCTGTTTAGGATGACATGAGACTCTACTTTATTTATCCTCCAAGGGGAATTATTCACTTTACTTTTATTCCACCAGCTGACCCCCCCCCCCCCCCCCAGCTGCCCCCCCCCCCCCCCCCCCCCCCCCCCCGCCCTCCCCCCGCAGGATGCTACGCTCCATCAGCACCAAAACCTCACACCACAGAACACGCTTCTTCCCCATGGCTGCTGGACTCATGATCATCACCTGCCCAACCCTACACACACACACACACACACACACACACACACACACACACAGACACACACACACACAGCTCTCCAATTGCTCTACACTCCAGCACATACATGCATAACTGCAGTGACCAGTGTGTAACACACATTTGCATCTTGGCACAGACCAGATGAGATCGTCTGCTCAAAGGTGATCAAGTGTTACCTCCTTCCTGTCCTAACCTGGCCCGGTCTATCCCGGTCCTGGCCTGTCCTAGCCTGTCCCAGCCTGTCCCTGCCTGTCCTGGCCTGTCCCTGCCTGTCCTGGCCTGTCCCGGCCTGTCCCGGTCTGTCCCGGCCTGTCCCTGCCTGTCCTGGCCCGTCCCTGCCTGTCCTGGCCTGTCCTGGCCTGTCCCTGGCCTGTCCCTGCCTGTCCTGGCCTGTCCCGGCCTGTCCTAGCCTGTCCCGGTCTGTCCCGGCCTGTCCCAGCCTGTCCCTGCCTGTCCTGGCCTGTCCCGGCCTGTCCCGGCCTGTCCTGGCCTGTCCTGGCCTGTCCCTGCCTGTCCTGGCCTGTCCTGGCCTGTCCTAGCCTGTCCCGGCCTGTCCCAGCCTGTCCCGGACTGTCCCGGTCTGTCCCGGCCTGTCCCAGCCTGTCCCGGCCTGTCCCGGTCTGTCCCCGTCAGACCAGGCCTAGTTTCACCGATGTTCCCTGAACACATCGCTACAGCGACAGATAACCACAGAACAGAGGAGGTGAGAGCAGCGGCTCCCTGAAGCCCCCCCCAGCATGACTGTCCATGTCGCTCACACACATACACACACGCACACACATGCACACATGCACGCACACACATGCACACACACACACACACACACACATACATACATGCGCACACACACACACACACACACACGGAAATTCTGCATGAAAACAAAGCCTACTGTGAAACAGAGGTGAGTCTTGCTCTGCCTGGTGTGAGACGTTGGATCATGTGGAACTGAAAAACAAAACCTGCCCCAAAGGAGGAACTAGAAAAGTTCCCAGAACCTGCTGCGCTGGAGACATGAGTTCCTCCAGCTCCTCTGTGCCAACATGCAGAGAGAGGAGAACTTCCTCCAGGTTCCTGTTGGTTGACTGAGCAGAGTGAGGGTCGTCCTGTCTGACCTCCACCAACCCTTGACCTTTGCCCTCCAGGTGACCTTGGAGAAAGTTCTAGGAATCACAGCTCCTGGGAACCGAGCGCTGGCCTGTGACCACCGGTCCGGACTGCTGGCCTATCCTGCAGGGTGAGTGCGTGCGTGCGTGCGTGCGTGCGTGCGTGCGTGCGTGCGTGCGTGCGTGCGTGCGTGCGTGCGTGCGTGCGTGCGTGCGTGCGTGCGTGCGTGCGTGCGTGTGTGTGTTTCACATGTTTACTCCCACAGTCATGAAGAACACTGGAGTGTGACGTTAAACAACCCATGTGTTGGATTAGGGACACAGTGGAGTGTTTGTCAGGTTGAATGTGCAGGAACACACACACACACACACAAACATACACACACACACACACAACATATGCACACACACAACATATGCACACACACAAACACATACACACACTCACACACACACTGGACTGTTCTCAGACTTTAAAGGCTAATGACATGATCAGATTATCAGATTAGACACATCATGTGTTTCCACACACACACACACACACACACACACAGTTTACCACAGGACACTTGTCTGCTGCCCTTCCTTACCTAGCACCACCTGCTGGTCACAGCTTCCTGTTTGTCTGATGCAGCAGGAAGTGACATCATGTTGACGCGTGTCTCAGTATGTCAGGTTCAGGTCCAGCCTTGCTGGCTCTCTCACACACACACACACACATACATACACACACTCCTCGTCACAGACTGTCATTGGACGTTGTTGTCAGTAACCATGGAGACCATCGGGACCTCCAGCCAACAGAGGGCGCTCTGCCCCGGCAGCCACACACATGTGCATGCTCCCCCCTAAAAATGAAGCTGGGTCCATCTTCGACCCATTTACTTCTAACGTTTCTGAAGAGAATGAACAAAAAGAATGAAAAGAAAGATTCACAAGAAGTCTACGTATCTGAGGTCAGACATGTCAGAGGTGTGTCTGTGAGATGATCCTGATCAGAAGGTGAGTCCTTCCCCTGGTGGGGTTAGAGGTCAGGCTGCTACCAGGCAGGGGCTCTGAGGCATGATGGGAATGTGGAGGCCAGCGCCACACACACCGTCCAATCAGCTGAGAGCATGGGAGGACCGGGGTCTCTGATTGGTCAGTTTGTAGGTCAGTTGAAGAGAAAAGAAGAGGAGTGAAATGAACTGGGTCAGTGGAAGCAGGGGTTAATGTATGGGGCGGGGGGGTTAGGGAGGAGGAGAGATACCGGGGGGGGGGGGCGTCTGATGCTTGCTGCATTGCAGATATCCTCAGGATGGGTTGGGTTGGTGCTCACAGTGTGTGTGTGTGTGTGTGTAGAATAGAATAGAATAGAATAGAATCAATATATGTGCATTCCCACCCACCTCAGTCTGAGTGTTTTTATGAATTCACCAACACATTCTGCTGTGAACAGCAGGCGAGTGTGTGCGTGTGCGTGTGCGCGTGCGCGTGTGTGTGTGCTCATGAGGAACAATATAATTGGTGCTGACTCAGCTGCTTACAGTCAGCAAAGGCTTATCAGTGCTGATGCGTGTGTGCGTACACACACATGTGAACTAGCACCGCACACAGTCCCTGTGTGAGTCAGCGGTGTGTGTATGTGTGTGTGTGTGTGTGTGTGTGTGTGTGTGTGTGTGTGTGTGTGTGGAACAGAACAGAAAGCTTTATGTCGGTACATTGAAATTTCAAGGCTGCATCAATATGTGTGAGAGAGCAAGATGAACCAGTCTGCCAACTTTGTAGTAGTTGTATTGATTAAAAGAAGATGTGTGTGTGTGTATGTGTGTGTGTGTGTGTGTATATGTGTGTGTGCGTGTCCAGATGTGTCATCGTGCTCCTGAATCCCCGGAAGAACAAACAGCACCACATCTTCAACAGCTCCAGGTAAAAGTGCTTCCTGCCTGTGCCCCTCCCCCCTGTCCGTCCGTCTGACCCGCGCTGTGTGTTGCAGGAAGGCCATCACCACGCTCGCCTTCTCCCCAGACGGCAAGTTCATCGTCACAGGGGAGGTGAGTGAGTCTGCTCCTGTTCTGGGCCTGTTCTGGGCCTGGGCCTGGGCCTGGCTCTGGCTCTGGCTCTGGCTCTGGCTCTGGTCCTGGTCCTGGTCCTGGCTCTGGTCCTGGGCCTGGCTCTAGCTCTGGCTCTGGCTCTGGCTCTGGCTCTGGTCCTGGTCCTGGTCCTGGTCCTGGTCCTGGTCCTGGTCCTGGGCCTGGCTCTGGCTCTGGCTCTGGCTCTGGCTCTGGCTCTGGTCCTGGTCCTGGTCCTGGGCCTGGCTCTGGCTCTGGCTCTGGCTCTGGCTCTGGCTCTGGCTCTGGCTCTGGTCCTGGTCCTGGGCCTGGGCCTGGGCCTGGCTCTGGCTCTGGCTCTGGCTCTGGCTCTGGCTCTGGTCCTGGTCCTGGTCCTTGGCCTGGGCCTGGCTCTGGCTCTGGCTCTGGCTCTGGCTCTGGTCCTGGGCCTGGCTCTGGCTCTGGCTCTGGCTCTGGCTCTGGTCCTGGTCCTGGTCCTGGGCCTGGGCCTGGGCCTGGGCCTGGGCCTGGCTCTGGCTCTGGCTCTGGCTCTGGCTCTGGCTCTGGGCCTGGCTCTGGCTCTGGTCCTGGTCCTGGGCCTGGTCCTGGGCCTGGACCTGGTTCTGACCCGGGCCCAGGACCAAAACAGGACACCCCCAGTTTGGTAGAAGGAAGGTTATCTGTGACCTGGAGTGTGACCTCTGACCTGCTGCAGGAATCTGATCATGTGATGATTCCTGCTTGTCTACAAAGTAAAATCAAGTGTTTGATTGCTTGATTGGTTGCTTGATTGATTGATTGATATAGAACTGTTCACACATTAGAATGTAGCACAAAGTGCTTCACACAATAGAGCCCAACAACACAAACACAACCAGAACCTGGTGGAGGGAGAAGCAGCTCAGAGAGGATCCACGTAGAACAGAAGCAGTAGCTCTGTGAGTCGGTCATACTGGTCATACTGGTCATACTGGTAATGTTGGTTGTTGATAAGTTAGTGATATGAGTTGGTCAGGTCAGAGCAGCAGAAGCTGAATCCTTATTTGATCCTGGAACGGTTGAGCACATGTTGAGCTCTCTGATCACGTTCAGCTCGTCTTTCAGCTGCATTCACAAAATCCAGATTTCAACTCAAATTTATCAATGAAAGAAAAGGAGGATGTGGTGATGTTGGAACCTGATGACATCTTTGCAGACATGTAACCTTCCTGCCCCCCCCCCCCCCCCCCCTCCCCCCTCCCCTCAGAGCGGCCACATGCCGGCTGTGCGGGTGTGGGAGGTGTCGGAGCGCGTGCAGGTCTCAGAGCTGCAGGAGCATAAGTACGGCGTGGCGTGCGTGGCGTTCTCTCCCAACGGGAAGTACATCGTGAGCGTGGGCTACCAGCACGACATGATGGTCAACGTGTGGAACTGGAAGGTGACCACAGCTCAGACCACTCTCAATTATCCCACAATAGTGGCGAGATGAGTCTGTCTGCATCATGATGTTCTGAGCTGTTCAGTTGAGTTGATCATGATGAAGGTGCAGCTGATAACAATAATAACAACAATAACAACAATAACAATAATAACAATAGAGTTTTATTTATACTGCATTTTGCAAGTGCTAGAACCTTAGAGAATAGAACAATTAAAGCATACATAAATTCTCTGCATTATATACATATAAGAGTGGATGCAGTCTGAAGTGTCTCTGCTGTCCCTGGCTCATCGCCTCTTGTTGTCTCCGCTCAGAAAAACGTGGTGGTTGCAGCCAACAAAGTGTCCAGTAAAGTGACGGCCGTGTCCTTCTCCGACGACAGCTCCTACTTCGTCACCGCCGGCAACCGCCACGTCAAGTTCTGGTACCTGGACCACGCCAAGACCTCCAAGGTGAGCAGCCTAGGACAGCTGGGAGAGACGGACTACGTCCTCCCATCCCTCTGTCCTCCTGTCCATCTGTCCTCCTCTCTATCTGTCCTCTCATCCCTCTGTCCTCCTGTCCCCCTGTCCTCCTCTCCATCTGTCCTCCTGTCCATCTGTCCTCCTCTCTATCTGTCCTCTCATCCCTCTGTCCTCCTGTCCATCTGTCCTCCTCTCCATCTGTCCTCCCATCCCCCTGTCCCATGTCCTCATGTCCATCTGTCCTCCTCTCTATCTGTCCTCCCATCCCTCTGTCCTCCTGTCCATCTGTCCTCCTCTCTATCTGTCCTCCCATCCCTTTGTCCTCCTGTCCTCCTCTCCATCTGTCCTCCCATCCCCCTGTCCCATGTCCTCCTGTCCATCTGTCCTCCCGTCATTCTGTCCACCTGTCCTCCTGCCCCCCCAGGTGAACGCCACCGTCCCCCTGCTGGGCCGCTCAGGGCTGCTGGGAGAACTCAGGAACAACTTCTTCAGTGACGTGGCGTGTGGGCGGGGCCGCCAGGCCTCCTCCACCTTCTGCATCACGTCCTCCGGGCTCCTCTGTGAGTTCAACGAGCGCCGACTCCTCGACAAGTGGGTGGAGCTACGGGTGAGTGACAGCTGAGGAGCTCTGCTGCAGCTCTGTGTGACATCACTGGAGGGCGGGGTTTAGGGGCGGGGTCAGCAGGCAGCAGCTGTGATTGGCTCTGATGTGAAGTTGCTTTTGAATGATTTCACGCTAATGTGGAGTTCCTCTGCTTCCTCCGCTGCGTCCTGTGCAGAGAGTCGACTCTGCCTGCGTAAGTTCACATTGCTCAGTCAGTCGCTTCAGCCTGAACACCTGGACACCTGATAAACACCTGAACGCCTGATAAACACCTGAACACCTGATAAACAGCTGGACACCTGATAAACACCTGAACACCTGATAAACACCTGATAAACACCTGATAAACACCTGATAAACACCTGATAAACACCTGATAAACACCTGAACACCTGATAAACACCTGAACACCTGATAAACAGCTGGACACCTGATAAACAGCTGGACACCTGATAAACACCTGATAAACACCTGATAAACACCTGAACACCTGATAAACACCTGATAAACACCTGATAAACACCTGATAAACACCTGAACACCTGATAAACACCTGATAAACACCTGATAAACACCTGATAAACACCTGATAAACACCTGATAAACACTTGAACACCTAAAAGACCTGAACTCCTGAACACATTGAACATTTGAACATCTAAAACACAAAATCAGAAATCTGAGTACAGTCTTTGTCCTCATTGGCTGAACCGACTGACATCACTGTCTTGCTCTCACCCCATTGGTCAGTGTCACAGCATGTCGCTGTCATTCACTCCCAGCTCATCCTGCTCACAGCGCCACGACTGTCAGCTGACGTCTCATTTACATCCTCAGTTTTTTTATTTCTTCGCGACAAGATAAAAGTATGTAAAAAGGTAAACAGCAGCGATCAGTCGTCCACCAGGTGGCACACCTGTGCTCTGTCTGGAGCCTCCTGATTCTGGCCATGAATGATCATCTCTGGTTTTCACATTTCTTGCAAGCCTGACAAGAAGTTACACAACAGGTTCAGATGCTTTTAATCCAACATGTTTAATGTCCATCCATCAGAGCAGCATCAACATCATCACTGCAGTCACATGATCAGTCACATGATCAGTCACATGATCAGTCACATGATCAGTCACATGATCTCTGCTTGAACTCAACACCAACCATGTTGAACTTTAATGTTGGAAACTAAGAGATAACCGTTGGAGCTGAGCTGTCCCACATTAGTCGATGTCCCTCATCAACTGATCCATTTTATCTTCAGCTCCTCTGGGGAAACCTGTTTATTCTCAACCATTAATCTTACTGTTCTGTAGACTGTAGACGGCCACTCAGCTGGATGGATGAATATTTCGGGGGGGAACTGAAGTTTGCAGTCTAGTCTTTCATTAGTCAGGAGGATTGAACACTGATCACAGGAGCTGAGCCCTGAAGCTGTGACCCAGTAAGGCAACCTGCAACAGTGACAGATCGTCATCCTCAGTGTTCTCACCTTCAGCTCCATCGCCATGGCAACACAGGCTCACGTGTGTGTGTGTGTGTGTGTGTGTGTGTGTGTGTGCGCGCGTGTGTGTGTGTGTGTGTGTGTGTGTGTGTGTGTGTGTGTGTGTGCAGACGGCTCAGGCCACCTGTCTGTCGGTCACAGATGAGCTGATCTTCTGTGGTTGTTCTGATGGAACCGTCAGAGCGTTCAGCCCCGTCAGCCTTCACTTCCTGTGCACTCTGCCCCGCCCACACAGCCTGGGAGCGGACGTCAGCAGCATGGTGGATGCCAGGTAGCGTGCACACACACACACATTACCATGGAAACCACAGCGATGACAACAGGCATTTAGGAACGTCTCAGTATATCCCACAGTCCTTGAGGAAGTCATCAAGTGACTGCTCTCCTCCTCCTCCTCCTCCTCCTCCTCCTCCTCCTCCTCCTCCTCCTCCCCCTCAGTCAGCTGTTCTCCTGCCAGCCGGAGGCTCGCTACCCAGACACGGTGGCGGTGACCTACGACTCCACCAACCGCTGGTTGTCCTGCGTCTACAACGACCACAGCGTGTACGTGTGGGACGTCCGCGACCTGCGGGACCCGCGGCGGGCGGGGAAGCTGTACTCCGCCCTCTACCACTCCGCCTGCGTCTGGAGCGTGGAGGTCAGTGAACGCACCGCCCCACGCTGTGACTCACAGGTCACAGGCTGCCAGGCTGACAGACCCCAGACTCCCACCAGATGTGTGACTGCAGTGTCAGTTCCTAATGGAAGTGTGTGTTGACGTCTCATTGATGTAGTTAAGTCAAATATGCTGTGGTGTCATGTCGGTGCTTTTATTTTGAAAAGTGCTGCTGCTTTATGTTGTCCTGACATGTTTGCTGTTGTCCCGGTGTCTGAGCTCTGGAGTCGCTCCTGAATGTTGCTGAGTTTGCTGCTCCGCAGGCCACAGGGTAGCACAGTGTGTCTGCAGAGATAAGAGTTGCTGGTGGTAGCTTCCTGCTCGTTTGCACAACATGCCAACACTCACCTGGGTCCTCAGGTGTACCCAGAGGGGGGAGGACGAGGAGGGGGGGCTGAGGCGCCCCTCCCCCCTGGATGCTTCCTGTCCTGCTCTTCTGACAACACCATCCGCCTGTGGAGCACCGACCTCAACACCGTCAACAGGAACATCCTGAGCCACGTACGTCACCTGAACTACCACTGAACTACACCTAAACTACACCATGACTACAACTAGACTACACCTGAACTACCACTGAACTACACCTAAACTGCACCTGAACTACACCATGACTACAACTAGACTACACCTGAACTACCACTGAACTACACCTAAACTACACCTGAACTACACCATGACTACAACTAGACTACACCTGAACTACACCTAAACTACACCTAAACTACACCATGACTACAACTAGACTACACCTGAACTACCACTGAACTACACCTAAACTACACCTGAACTACACCATGACTACAACTAGACTACACCTGAACTACCACTGAACTACACCTAAACTGCACCTGAACTACACCATGACTACAACTAGACTACACCTGAACTACCACTGAACTACACCTAAACTACACCTGAACTACACCATGACTACAACTAGACTACACCTGAACTACACCTAAACTACACCTAAACTACACCATGACTACAACTAGACTACACCTGAACTACCACTGAACTACACCTAAACTACACCTGAACTACACCATGACTACAACTAGACTACACCTGAACTACCACTGAACTACACCTAAACTACACCATGACTACAACTAGACTACACCTGAGCTGCATCTACCTCTGTCCACTAACTCTCAGGACCTGCAGAAGATCATCTATGTGGAGGAGAGTATCAGCAGCCTCCTGGACATGGAGAGCGTTGCCGGGGGCAACTCGGAGAAGGCGGGGTCATCCGAAGGGCAGCAGGGCGACCAGAGCAGGGCGGGCATTAGGACCCTGAGGGTCAGTCCCGATGGGCAGCACCTGGCCTCTGGAGACCGGATGGGAGTCCTCAGGTGTGTGGGCGGTGCCAAGGAGCTTACACACACACACTTGACAACAGAGTTGCTGACATGTGTATGTGTGTGTGTGTGTGTTGTAGGATCCATGATCTGCACAGCATGGAGGAGATCATGAACGTTCAGGCTCATGACTCAGAGATTCTCTGCCTCGAGTTCTCCAAACCTGACACTGGTGAGAGACACACCACACACAGCCTCAGGCTGTCTTCCTGTCACATGACCGACAGTCTCCGCCCCCCTGGACAGAGACTGTCAGACAGTAACTGTCTCTCTGCAGGTCTGCGTCTCCTGGCCACAGCGAGTCGGGATCGTCTGATCCACGTCCTGGACGCGGGGCGGGACTACAGCCTGGTCCAGACTCTGGACGAACACTCGTCCTCCATCACCGCCGTTCGGTTTGCTGGTGAGTCACTGACCTCTAATCTCTGACCTGACACACCTGGAGAGGCTGTGTTAACCTCTGACACTTCCTGTCTGTCTGTCTGTCAGCCAATGAGGGCAAGGTGAGGATGATCAGCTGTGGTGCTGACAAGAGCGTCTACTTCCGCACTGCACAACAGGTGAGAGGCGCACCTAGATGACATCACAGCTGGGTGACATCACAGCTGGGTGACAACACATCTGGATGATCACTGCGTAGATACGCAAGTGGTTAGAAGACATCGTTCATTGTTTATGCTCCTCCTCTTCCTCTTTCACCTCCTCCTCCTCTCAGCTGGATGATGGGTTGGAGTTCACTCGCACTCATCATGTTGTGAGGAAGACGACGCTGTACGATATGGACGTTGAACCCACCAGGAAGTATGCAGCCGTGGGCTGTCAGGACCGCAGCATCAGGTGTGTGTGTGTGTATGTGTGTGTATGTGTGTGTATGTATTCCTGACTCTTCCCCTCCTGCAGGATCTTCAGCATCAATAACGGGAAACAGAGGAAACTGTACAAAGGCTCCCAGGGAGAAGATGGAACCCTCATTAAGGTGAGACAGACAGACAGATGAGAGAGAGACAGAGACAGACAGACAGATGAGAGACAGACAGACAGACAGATGAGAGAGAGACAGAGACAGACAGGTGGGCTGTCTTGAGATACCATTGTTATGAACTGAAGAAGCTGGCAGAGAGTGAGCAGACAGACAGGTGAGAGGACACACGAGTGAGCTGACTGAGGCATACAAAGGTGAGACAGACAGGTCCTAAGCACCTTCTCCTTCTCCTCTTCCTCAGGTGCAGATCGATCCGTCGGGGCTCTACATCGCCACCTCCTGCTCAGACAAGAACATTAGCATTTTTGATTTCTACTCTGGAGAGTGTGTGGCCACCATGTTCGGCCATTCAGGTAGAAAACTGTGTGTGTGTGTGTGTGTGTGTGTGTGTGTGTGTGTGTGGGGGGGGGGGGGGGGGGGGGGGGGTTAAAAGTGGGTTAAACCTTATCTCATCTCTTCTTATCATCTATCTTATAAGTGATCACACATCTGACTCTGCTGTGTGTCTGTCTGTCTTCCTGTCTGTCTGTCTGCCTGCCTGTCTTCCTGTCTGTGTGTCTGCCTGTCTATCCGTCTGTCTCTCTGTCTGCCTGCCTGTCTGTCCGCCTGCCTGCCTGTCTTCCTGTCTGTCTGTCTGTCTGTCGGCCTGCCTGCCTGCCTGCCTACCTGTCTCTCTCCGTCTGCCTGCCTCTCTGTCCGTCTGCCTGTCTGTCTGTCTGTCTGTCTTTCTGCCTGCCTGTCTGTCTGCCTGCCTCTGTCTGTCTGCCTGTCTGTCTGTCTGTCTGTCTGCCTGCCTGCCTGTCTGTCTGTCTCTCAGAGATTGTAACAGGTCTGAAGTTCACCAGTGACTGCAGACACCTCATCACAGTCTCTGGAGACAGGTGCGCCATCAGCCATTGAATCTTCAGGACAGTTACAGATGTAAACGTTAGAAAAGGGTTTGATGGAAGTGTGTTTCTCTGTCTGTGTGTTTGCAGCTGTATCTTTGTGTGGCGGCTCAGTCCAGAGTTGACCATCAGGATGAGGCAGCGCCTCGCTGACCTCCGACCTCTCAACAATCAGAAGTCCCAGAATGCACCACAGGAGAAAGTCGGGACAATCAGGTGATTTCACCATCCAATCAGAGTCAAGACTTGACCAAACAGATACGTGATTAATCACTGTGATCAAAGGAAGAAGCTCACAGCCTGTGTGTGTGTGTGTGTGTGTGTGTGTGTGTGTGTGTGTGTAGGAGGGAGGTGTCAACCCCTCGTGTCGTCACCATGTCGTCTGAAAGCGACAAAGAAGATGAAGAGGAGGAGGAGGAGCTCTGCTCTCCTTATATGGTCGCAACAGGAGGCCTGGAAGAGGCAGCAGGTGTGTTACGGTGATGGTGTGTGTGTGTGTGCGTGTGTACTCTTGTGCTAGCTGACAGAGGAAGTGACTTTGTGTGTTTCCTTTGACAGAGACGCCCGATGCTCGGTGCAGCAGGAAGGTCAGTGAACGCAGCACCAGACTTGTTTATCAAAGGTCAAAGGTCTCAGATTTGCCTCATGGCTCCCAGCTGACCGCAGTTCCACTTTCAGGCCTGCAGGGGGAGGGCATGTGTGCTCTACAGGTGTCGAGGGTGCATGCGTAGACCAACGACGAGCATAAACACTCCCACATGTACTTTGTGTTTCTGTGGTAGTTGAGTAAGTTATCCACTAGGATAAAAAACTTGATGTAGTTTTGATGTATAACAATATGGATGTCTCTGTCCCCAGGAGGCGTCGGGGGGGCGACCCCCTCGTCGGCGCTGGTCGAGGAGGGCGGGCAGCGCCGAGGGCGGCGTCCTGTCGGTGAAGTCCATGTTGGACCTGAGGATGTTGGAGTCCTTCAGCGTGGAGAGGGAGGAGCTTCAGGGGACGGGGCCAGAGGGGGCGGGGCCACAGGACCGCCTGGATATAAGCCCCCTTGATGTAGGCACCACCCACTGCAGGCCGAGGGGGAGGGGCACTGGGGCGGGGCTCCAACGGACCAATCAGGAGCTGGGGAGCACGGTCAGTCTGCAGGTGACCACAGCATGGGTAAGCACGCACACACACACACACACACACACACTTCCTGGATGCTGTGCTCTGATTGGTTACACTGACTCTGTCCAGGTGAAGGAGGATGAGACAAGGACCAATCAGAGCCCAGAAGAGGAGCTGGTGCTGTTTCCGGACCAATGGGAGGACAGAGTGAGCCTTGCTGAGAGGTAGGCCTGTGACATCACTGTCAGTAGCCAATCAGCTGTACCACTGCCTCCTGAAAGCCCCCCCTCTTCCTGTCAGTGAGTTCCAGGTGAAGGAGGCGGGGCCTAACGCAGCAGGTGAGCAGCAGGACAAACCGAGCCCAGACAGCGGCTGCTCGCTGCCCTTCAGCTCCAGTCTGTGCAGCCCGGCGACCCCTGCAGGAGACGGTGAGTACTGCACCACCTTCTTCGTGACCTCAGCCAAGAGCTTGTACTAAGTATTCTCCTCCTCTCTCAGACTCAGAGCCTCTCAGTGTGGACGGAAACTCCTCAGAGCTGGAGGAGGATGAAGAGGAGGGAGGGGGAGTGGGAGGAGTCAAAAGGAGAGCAGAGGGAGGAGGAGTGAGGACCTACCAGCTGCCTCCTCAGACTCCGGACCAGGAGGCGTTCCTGAAGGAGCATTTTGTGACTCTAGCTGACCTGTCCTCCTCAGGTACGTCAGGTCAGATGAGGTGAGGTTCTGTCCCGGGGCGTCGAGGCTCTGATGCTCTGACTGTGTGTTGACAGGAAGTCCAACCAGAGCATCCCACAGCTCCAGCGAGAGTCCGAGCATCTCCTCCAGGTTCCTGTCCCAGAACTCAGCTGGAAGGTAAGACATGTCGTCTGTGTCCTGCTGCCGTCCAAGATCTAGACATATCTCTGTCAGACTCAGACAGGAGAAGACCTCGAATGTATTTCCATAGTAGACTGATACCGCTACAGGAAATATCTTAATGTAATATTTACAGTCAAATGTAATTTTAATAGTAACATTCTTAACAATAAATAGAGTGCTCCGGGAAGTGGGCTCGTTAGTTGCTCACAAGACACCATTCTGTGAGTGTCTATGTGTATGAGAGACAGACTGAGTGAGTGAGTGAGTGAGTGAGTGAGTGAAAAAAACAGACCACAAGTTCATCACCACATTCAAGTTTAAATGAAGTTTGTACACAGGGTGAGAATAAAGTTTTTTTGTCATTTTCCCATTCATTCCTGGGTCCTGGGTCCTGGGCCCTGGGCCCTGGGCCCTGGGCCCTGGGCCCTGGGCCCTGGGTCCTGGGTCCTGGGTCCTGGGTCCTGGGTCCTGGGTCCTGCTCCTGTCCTCCCCCTGGCAGCAGCTCCAGGCCCAGGTCCCTCAGCCTGATGCTGTGCTTGTGTCTCCTCAGTCGTACAGTTCCTCCTCTTCCATCCCGGACCTCAGGAGGAGGAGGCGTAGAGGTGAAGGCCCGCCCCCTGGTCTCAGAGGTCCGACCTCTGATGGAACAGAACCAGAACCGTACCCCGGATAGGAGGGTGTCATGGAAACAGGACTCCACTCCACAGAACCAGGACCAAACTCCTCAGGTTGGACCAGACCCACAGCCCGAGCTGGAGGAAGAGGAGACCTCCTCCGGCCAGCAGCTCCATCGGCCCTCCCCTCAGAGGAAGAAGCTCCAGACCACGGTGGAGACGAGGAGGACCCAGGGTCCAACAGCCCGGGCTGCAGCGCTGCACCTCAGCTCCTCTGCTGGACTCAGAAAGGCTCAGTCGGTCCAGAACCTGCTGGTGGACTCAGGTGAGACTTCATCACCTTCATCACTGGACGAGGTGGGCCCATTATGCACACAAACGTCCCTTGAACACATCACAGGGTTAGGGTTAGGGTTACGTTTCAGGAGTAGATGCTCTTGAGGCCAAGGCTCCTTCCTGCATGGACCAGAACACAGTACAGATTTGTTTGGAATTCCTCTCTCCTCAAGACCCTCCTCCTCCTCCTCCTCCTCCTCCTCCTCCTCCTCCTCCTCCATCTCCATCTACTGTATCTGCTTTTCTTTTTGTGCAGATATCAAATGTCTGTAGTCTGGACTGAGATGTTGTCTCCTCCTCAGGTGACTCCCGCTCCTCCAGAGAGGCCTCCTCCCCCCAGCTCCCCCCCCCCCAGCGTCCCACCACCCTCCCCTCCTGCCCCCGCCGCCCCCCCTCCACTGCCCCCACCCTGCAGAGACCCCCCCCAGCCTCCCCCAGGTCTCCCCAGCAGGAGCCTGCCTCCCCCGCCGCTGCTCCCCCTGGCTCTCTGAGGAAGTTCTCCTCTCCCTCCTCCTCCTCCTCCTCCTCCACCCCAGCCCCCCCTCGCTCCTACATGAGTCCCACTGCCAGCTCCATGGCCAAGATGTCTCGCTCCGTCTCCGTGGGCGACGGCCTCAACGTGTCTGATGCCTGCGATGACGCCTCAGTGACATCACCGACCGGGACCTGCTCCCAGCTCAAGGAGGCTCCGCCCCCTCTGGTGGCTGTGGTGCCCTCCAACGCCGCTCTGGCCACGCCCCCTCATGCTGCTGTCGTCCCTGTTGTCGTAGCTACAGCCGCCCCTGCCTCCTCCTCTCCTCTGGGTAACCATGGTAACCAGGCAGGCCCACCCCCCCGCGGACTGCAGGCTCGGGTACCTGGGAGACCTCTCCCTGACAAACCCTCCCTTGCCTCCTTCTCCTCCTCCTCCTCCTCCTCCTCCTCGTCTTCACTGCGGCCTCCTCCGGTCTCTGTCTCGCCGCTGACTCCGCACCCTCAGGAGGAGGAGCCTCAGACAGCAGATGACACAGGTTTGGACCCTCCTCATCCTCCTCTTCATCCCTTCATCCTGTCACCTCTCCTCTGTCAGACGGGTGAGATGTTTCTTTTCTTCTTGTCACTTTCTTTGTCACATGATGATGATGTCACATGATGATCACCTCCCTCTCCTCTCTCTCCTCCCACTCTCCTTCCTCTCACCTCCCTCTCCTCTCTCTATCCTCCCTCTCACCTCCCTCTCTCCCCCTCTTTCTCTGTCTTGTCTTCAGTCTGTTCAGCCAATCAGCTCTCAGTATGTTGACTCCACCTTAGCTCCTGCTTGTCTCTCTCTCTTCAGATCAGCCAATCAGTGTGGAGACCTGCAGAGCTCTGACCAATGAGCTGCAGAGCTGCTTCAAGAGAGCGACTCACCTGTACAGGAAGGTGAGTCCACCTCACCCTGACCTGCCCCCCAATCCCCCCACCTGGTTTCTCACCTCCCTCCCTCTCTCTCTCTCTGCCCCCCCCCCACTCCCTGCAGGTGAGTGGCTCCTCCCTGGATGACTCCGCCCCTGACCACAGGCAGATGGCTGTCGTCCTATCAGAAGCCTTCCAGGCAATGAGGGCGGAGCTTGAGTGTTTGCCACTGGAGGCGCCAGGCATGCTGGGAGAGGAGGGGGGTGTGGGGAGCCGGGGGGGGCTGGGGGGGGTGGGGCAGGCCAAGACGGCCGCGCTGCTGGAGGAGTACTCCCTGCTGCTGCTGCAGGCGGTGCAGCGCAGGACACACACACACACACAACACTAACACACACACACACACACACACACACACACACAACACTAACACACACTAACACACACACAACACTAACACACACACACACACACACACACAACACTAACACACACTAACACACACACAACACTAACACACACATACACACACACACAACACTAACACACACTAACACACACACAACACTAACACACACACACACAACACTAGCACACACTAACACACACACAACACTAACACACACATACACACACACACACAACACTAACACACACACACACACACACACACAACACTAACACACACACAACACTAACACACACACACACACACAACACTAACACACACTAACACACACAACACTAACACACACATACACACACACACACTAACACACACACAACACTAACATACATATACACACACACAAACACACAACACTAACACACACACACACAACACTAACACACACACAACACTAACACACATACACACACAACACTAACACACGCACACATATACAACACTAACACACACAACACTAACATACACACACACAATACTAACACATACACACACACATCACTAACACACACAAACACACAACACTAACATACACATACACACACACATACACACACACAAAACTAACACACAACACTAACACACACATACACACACACACATAACACTAACACACACTAACACACAACATTAACACACACAACACACACACTCCTCCACACTTGTCTTCCTCTTCATTCAGAACATCATCTGCTTCCTCCTCCTGCTCCTGCTCCTCCTCCTGCTCCTCCTGCTCCTGCTCCTCCTCCTCCTCCGGGCAGATGAAGGATCTGAAGCCATCTTGATCTCTGGTCTTAAACATCTTTTTATCTCTATACTGACTTGTTTTTTCTCGTTCTCATTCCCTGAGTTTCGTCTTGAAGCCGTTGCTGCGTCACTGATCTCGGGTCAGCTCAGATTGACTTTTTAAAGGAGCAATACGAAGCTTTTTGATTCGAACAAACTTTTTCTTGACGTTTGTGTGACATTTTTTTACCAGCGAGGACTCGACCTCCTGCTGCAGAAGGTCTGGGGGTCACAAACACTGAGTATTTATTTGCTGCTGCAGCTCCTGACTCCAGACGCCTCGGCGTCCTCCAGGGTCGTGGATTTGGACGCGGGGCTTGTCCGTTTTTAGAGACGCTGGGTTTAAGTCTGGGGTCTGATTGTTTTTAACAGTTTGTTGTAACACTGAATTTGTCACAAACAAACAGGTCAAAGCTCCGTTTGAGATGTTTTCATGTTTTTTGTTAAAACTTAATAAAAGTTAGAGACTTGTTGAGCTTTTACACACGTGTTCTCGTCTGATTGGTCGATCAGCACATTTGATGTTCCTGTCAGCATAGTCGCCACCTTCCTGTCACTTCCTGTTCTCAGATCAAAGCCAGATCAGAGCTCACATTTATTCATGTGTGTTTATTGACTGTAAACATGTTGTGAAGCCACAGGAAGTCCCTCACCCCACCAAAATAAAAGCCTGCTCCGGCCTGTTAGAGGGCGAACAGCAGGAAGCCGGAGAAGACGCTGAAGTTCCTGGAGTCGTCGTAGAGGCGGTAGCTCGCCGGCAGGCTGAGCCGCACGCCGTCGCCCTGCTCCAGCTGCAGCGCCACGCCGCCGCTGGTGGAGGCGTAGCCGCCGTGGTCGTTGAGGTTCAGGTGGAAGACGACTGGCTGGTCGTTCCGGAACAGGCCGAGGCCCATGTAGCCCTTCAGGTAATCTGCAGCCGTGAAGCTGAAGAAGTAAAGGCCTCTGACGGGAGCTGTGAACACACCTGACAGACAGGAACGATTCATTCCATTCTCTGAAATGTTACGATTTTATTTGATCGACTTATTATGGCGTTATGGCGGCCTGTACGTTTACACAAATAAAAAAGCTTTTAAAACATTCAACCTCAACTTCTACAAGACGTGAACGTAACTGTACTCTCCTGGTTTTGTGTTCCCTGGCTTTGTTTACACAGGTTCAGACCGATACACAGATACAGATGAACTACACAGATACAGATGAACTACACAGATACAGATGAACTACACAGATACAGATGAACTACACAGATACAGATGAACTACACAGATACAGATGAACTACACAGATACAGATGAACTACACAGATACAGATGAACTGCAGACCCAGCTGAGAGACGCTGACCTGCGCTCTGGTCGTACGCGGCTCCGATGTTGGTGATGGTTTTGGAGAAGACCAGCGTGGTCTCCTGGTCGAAGGGTCCGACCGGGCCTGCATCAGTCAGTCCGGCAGAGAACGCCACCTTCAGGCCGCCTGCGGGAGGACGACAGACCTCAGGACAGCAGCTCAGCTGAAGACAGGTGGTCTGGGCAGAGCAGGAGCTTCTCCACAGATACTAAAGTTGCTTAAACTGTTTCTCCTTCACAAACCGACCTATGAAACTGCACTTTGATCCAGGTACACAGAAAAAAAACTGCTCTGGTCAAAGCAGAAACACCCCACTGGAGTTAAGTTAGAGAGCACTTGCTTTTACTTCTATAAAGTAATGAAAGCAGAAATTAACATTCCTATTCTCCCTACTGTCTGAGCTAAATCTACCCTCAAACAGATGTAGGTGAATCAAAAGAAGAGAGTTGACATATTCAACTATAATTCTAACATAATTCGAATAGTTCTTATGTTAAAACAGTATTACAGACAAGACTAATTCCCCAAAAGCTGCGTAGAAAAGTGTGACAGAGTACAATAAGTGATGACTGAAGAACTTAAACGTCACGGCCAGTGACTCACTAACATGTTACTGTGAGCTGTGCTTCCTGCAGCTGGAAGAGGCTAAAGTTCAGATGTGATCATTGGAGGCTTCAAGCTAAATGATGACTGAGTTGTGAAGTGAGCTGGGCTGTAGGAAGCAGGAACGTCACCTGAGCTCAGGTCCTGCAGCTGCTGCTCTCCAGCGCTCAGCCTCAGCTGCAGCTCTGCAGGAACAGCGAGGACAGTCAGCCAGAGGTCGCTGCTCCAAGCTCTCTGCTCTGCTGTCCTACAACCTCACCTGAACTTTGTCTTTGGAGTGTCATGATCAGGCCGTCAACCTCTCGCCGTCTCCTCTGTAAAACTGGACAAGAGAGAAGGTGAGACAGAACCAGACCCGCCTCCTGCTCCTGGAACCACCAACACACTCTGTGAGGCCGTGCACCTGTCATGTTGCTCTGCAGCTCCTGGATCAGATCATCATTGGTGGACATCCCCAGCTGCAGACCTGGACCAGGACCAGGACCAGGACCAGGACCAGGACCACACGAGACCAGACCAGGAGAAACCAGGACCAGACCAGGACCAGACCAGACCAGACCAGACCAGACCAGACCAGACCAGGACCAGGTCCAGGATTGGACCAGACCAGAGAAAATAGGGAAGAATTTTACAAAAACTTAGCTAATGATAACTGTCATTTAAGAGTTGCAGTCATAGTTAATAAATATGTTTAATCAAAGATTTAATCTTGACTTTGCATCTTGAGGATTGTCTCTCAGTCACCTTGGTTCTGGGTCTTCTGCTCCTCCACAGCCTCCTCAGCCACGCTCACTCTGGTCTCCAGAGCTGAAGGAGAAATCAGTGATGAGTCTCCCTGTGGTTTGAGGAGGTACTGAGGAGGAGTCATTGTGAGGAGGTGAGGAGGTTACCTGCAGCCTGACTCTGCAGCTGCTGCAGCTGTGACTGTGTGGACCTCAGGCTGGACTCTAGAGCGTCTGCAGAAAACTGATTGAATCATCTTTTTTGCTTTGTGGGTGACGGTTGCTGCTCTAACCGATAGCAAATCAATCGCTGCAGCTGACAGAGGCAGACGTACCTGCTGTGCTGTTGCAGCTGAGTATCAGTCTGGACTCCACAGAGGAGAACTGAAGCCACTGAGCTGTCCCACAAACCACAAACCATCAAGGTTTAGCCTCCTCAGTAGCGACACCTGCAGGATACAGGTGGACTCACCTTGGTTCTGGGTCCTCAGCTGCTCCACAGCAGCCTCAGCGACGCTCAGCCGTACCTGCAGCCCTGACAGGAAACGCAGCTCATTGACTTCCTGTTCCGATGAGCAGAGGCAGCAGAGAAAGCCTCCGAGACAGACGACAGGTTACCTTGAGTTTCTCTGGCAGCCGCCGTCAGTCGCTCTGCAACAGCAGCAGCTCTCATTAGAACCTCAGCACATCACGCATCACCGTGGCAACAGAGCAGGAAGTGAGGTCACCTGAGTGCTGCGTCCTCAGCCCGTCCACCTGCTCCTCCGTGCTGTTGAGCCTCAGAGTCACCGCTGAGAGAACACCTGCCCCACAGGAAGTGACACGGCCATGACACCAGGAAGCACTCCCTGACACTCAGAGCTCCCCTGAAGGCAGCAGAACAACCTCCAACAACCATCCAGTCTTCCCATCATCCTGAGGAGCAGGATTTGATTTTCACACATTTCTCATTGCATATTTGGCCATAAGGGGCAGCACTTTGGTTGGAAAATGCCATTTGTGCTCATACCGCCAGAACCATTCGGCCCACTGAGGTCACACTTGATGCAGATGAAGCAGCACGGATTGTTCAGTCGTGCCTTTAGGCGTTCGGGGATGTATCCATCGCATTCACTCTACAGTTACTGCTCTGATCTCACTGACATTTAGACACATTTACAGACATTTACAAACAATCTGTTTTTAAGGACAGGACATTCTACACAACTATGTAGTATCATATATATATATATTCACAAGATGGCGCCATGTGCGGACATTCGGCTCGGTAAGCGAGCAACACGGACGTGGCATCTAGCTTTCTTTATGTATCTATGATTGTGTTTCACTTTGCAAATGAAAGAGTTGAAGAAAAATACAGTCACGTCTTTTTGCAGACAAGAAACCTTCCGTGTCTCCTTTCAGCCTCCACCAACACTTATAAAATAACGCTCGGTTACATTGATAATGTCCCGTCATTCATCTATGGTTGCAATGCACTGTAGGAGGAGCGGCCCTGCTCCAAGATGGCCGCCCTGTGGGCACAGCGCTCTAGTGGCGGCAGCAGTCAATGCAGCGTCTTTGAACACACGTCTGGGGACAGCACAGACCAGGAGCCAGTCTGAAGCTCCAGTGAGTCTTTCCCAGTCCACCATCGTCTTATGTCAATCATGTTTGGGAAGGCGGGTCATATAACAGGGACAACCAATCAGGAACTGAGAAATCAAACTCACATCTGTTTCAGTCAAAGTCTCTCACACACACTAGTAAAGTCATTCATACACACTAGTATAGTCATTCATACACACCAGTATAGTTGTGCAAATATACAAGTATAGGAGTATTTGTGGGAGGATATGGTAGTGTTTGTGAGGATGGTTAGCAGTATGTGTGAGACAGTTTAGAAGTGTTTATGAGATGGTATAGTAGTAAGTGTGAGAGGGTGTAGTAGTGTTTATGAGAGGGTATAGTAGTATGTGTGAGAGGGTGTAGTAGTGTTTATAAGAGGGTATAGTAGTATGTGTGAGAGGGTGTAGTAATATGTGTGAGAGGGTGTAGTAGTGTTTATGAGAGGGTATAGTAGCATGTGTGAGAGGGTGTAGTAGTGTTCATGAGAGAGTATAGTAGTATGTGTGAGAGGGTGTAGTAGTGTTTATGAGAGGGTATAGTAGTATGTGTGAGAGGGTGTAGTAGTGTTTATGAGATGGTATAGTAGTATGTGTGAGAGGGTATAGTAGTGTTTATGAGAGGGTATAGTACTATGTGTGAGAGGGTGTAGTAGTGTTTATGAGAGGGTGTAGTAGGGTTTATAAGAGGGTATAGTAGTATGTGTGAGAGGGTGTAGTAATATGTGTGAGAGGGTGTAGTAGTGTTTATGAGAGGGTATAGTAGTATGTGTGAGAGGGTGTAGTAGTGTTTATGAGAGGGTATAGTAGTATGTGTGAGAGGGTGTAGTAATATGTGTGAGAGGGTGTAGTAGTGTTTATGAGAGGGTATAGTAGTATGTGTGAGAGGGTGTAGTAATATGTGTGAGAGGGTGTAGTAGTGTTTATGACAGGGTATAGTAGCATGTGTGAGAGGGTGTAGTAGTGTTTATGAGAGGGTATAGTAGTATGTGGGAGAGGGTGTAGTAGTGTTTATGAGATGGTATAGTAGTAAGTGTGAGAGGGTGTAGTAGTGTTTATGAGAGGGTATAGTAGTATGTGTGAGAGGGTGTAGTAGTGTTTATAAGAGGGTATAGTAGTATGTGTGAGAGGGTGTAGTAATATGTGTGAGAGGGTGTAGTAGTGTTTATGACAGGGTATAGTAGCATGTGTGAGAGGGTGTAGTAGTGTTTATGAGAGGGTATAGTAGTATGTGTGAGAGGGTGTAATAGTGTTTATGAGAGAGTATAGTAGTATGTGTGAGAGGGTGTAGTAGTGTTTATGAGAGGGTATAGTAGTATGTGTGAGAGGGTGTAGTAGTGTTTATGAGATGGTATAGTAGTATGTGTGAGAGGGTGTAGTAATATGTGTGAGAGGGTGTAGTAGTGTTTATGAGAGGGTATAGTAGTATGTGTGAGAGGGTGTAGTAGTGTTTATGAGAGGGTATAGTAGTATGTGTGAGAGGGTGTAGTAATATGTGTGAGAGGGTGTAGTAGTGTTTATGAGAGAGTATAGTAGTATATGTGAGAGGGTGTAATAGTGTTTATGAGAGAGTATAGTAGTATGTGTGAGAGGGTGTAGTAGTGTTTATGAGAGGGTATAGTAGTATGTGTGAGAGGGTGTAGTAGTGTTTATGAGAGGGTATAGTAGTATGTGTGAGAGGGTGTAGTCGTGTTTATGAGAGGGTATAGTAGTATGTGTGAGAGGGTGTAGTAGTGTTTATGAGAGGGTATAGTAGTATGTGTGAGAGGGTGTAGTAGTGTTTATGAGAGGGTATAGTAGCATGTGTGAGAGGGTGTAGTAGTGTTTATGAGAGAGTATAGTAGTATGTGTGAGAGGGTGTAGTAGTGTTTATGAGAGAGTATAGTAGTATGTGTGAGAGGGCGTAGCAGTGTTTATGAGAGGGTATAGAAGTATGTGTGAGAGGGTGTAGTAGTGTTTGTGAGAGGGTATAGTCATTTGTGTGAGAGGGCGTAGTAGTATTCATGAGAGGGTATGTATGTGTGAGTGGGCGTAGTAGTGTTTATGAGAGGGTATAGTAGTATGTGTGAGAGGGTGTAGTAGTGTTTATGAGAGAGGAAAGTAGTATGTGTGAGAGGGTGTAGTAGTGTTTATGAGAGGGTATAGTAGTATGTGTGAGTGGGCGAAGTAGTGTTTATGAGAGGGTATAGTAGTATGTGTGAGAGGGTATAGTAGTGTTTATGAGAGAGTATAGTAGTATGTGTGAGAGGGTGTAGTCGTGTTTATGAGAGGGTATAGTCATTTGTGTGAGAGGGTGTAGTAGTGTTTATGAGAGGGTATAGTAGTATGTGTGAGAGGGTGTAGTAGTGTTTATGAGAGGGTATAGTCATTTGTGTGAGAGGGCGTAGTAGTGTTCATGAGAGAGTATAGTAGTATGTGTGAGAGGGTGTAGTAGTGTTTATGAGAGGGTATAGTAGTATGTGTGAGAGGGTGTAGTAGTGTTTATGAGATGGTATAGTAGTATGTGTGAGAGAGTAGGATGTGTGAAACCAAGTATGGTTTTCTGCTCAAATGGCCTCCCATATGTATGTGTGTGGTTGTTTCAGTAGAGCCCAGAGGAGAAGAGGAGAGGAAGACAAGAGTGGAGAGTGAGGGAGAGGAGAACTGAAGGAGAGAGAAAAAGAGAGAAAAAAGAAGAGTTCAGAGAGAGTTCAGAGTATACTGTGTTACACAGCTACACACTGAGCTCCAGTCCTCAGGTACAGTCTCGTAAACCCACCTCCTCGGTGCTGGCTATGACTTGTTTTGTTTTTTGTGCTTGTTGTTTGGAACTTGTAGATTCAGTAAAAGTCGTTAAATATGCTTGTGTTTGTTTTACGATTAACATTTAGTAACATGCATTCGACAATATGTAGTGTATTAGCACAGGAACAGTAAATCTGTATCTACTATAGAATTATTTGTTGCACCCCTATAAACAGTCAGACCCCCTGGCCCCCACTGATCATTTTCTGGGGCTGCCACTGAGTGTTACCTGCTGCTCGACTCTGCAGCTGCTCCAGCTGCTCCTCAGCCACAGTCAGTCTGGCCTCCACCGCTGCCCAACAACCACAGTTGACTGGTCAGTAAGCAGGAGCATAGAGGCAGATGTGTGCACAGGTGTGAGTCTACCTGTGGTGCTGTTGCAGCTGAGCATCAGTCTGGACTCCATGGATGAGAGCTGAGCCGAGTGAGCTGGGAACAACAGCAGCACAGACAAACATCAGGAGACCTCACACGCTCAACCACAGAGGAACCAGCTTCAATGAGGACGCTGCAGGGCCACGTCCTCAAGGCGCAGTCTTGGATCCTCCGTCGTTTCAAAGTTGAAACTCATGTTTCAATGCTCTGTGTCTGCAGCCTGAAGCTCTGAGCTTCTATACATTTTTCAGCTAAAGTCCAGAGGCAGTAACACCTGTGCAAGTGCTGAAGAACATTACCTGTGCTTCCTGTCTGCAGCTGCTGCAGCTGTTCCTCACCCCCGCTCACTCTGGTCTCCAGAGCTGAAGGAGAAATCAGTGATGAGTCTCCCTGTGGTTTGAGGAGGTACTGAGGAGGAGTCATTGTGAGGAGGTGAGGAGGTTACCTGCAGCCTGACTCTGCAGCTGCTGCAGCTGTGACTGTGTGGACCTCAGGCTGGACTCTAGAGCGTCTGCAGAAAACTGATTGAATCATCTTTTTTGCTTTGTGGGTGACGGTTGCTGCTCTAACCGATAGCAAATCAATCGCTGCAGCTGACAGAGGCAGACGTACCTGCTGTGCTGTTGCAGCTGAGTATCAGTCTGGACTCCACAGAGGAGAACTGAAGCCACTGAGCTGTCCCACAAACCACAAACCATCAAGGTTTAGCCTCCTCAGTAGCGACACCTGCAGGATACAGGTGGACTCACCTTGGTTCTGGGTCCTCAGCTGCTCCACAGCAGCCTCAGCGACGCTCAGCCGTACCTGCAGCCCTGACAGGAAACGCAGCTCATTGACTTCCTGTTCCGATGAGCAGAGGCAGCAGAGAAAGCCTCCGAGACAGACGACAGGTTACCTTGAGTTTCTCTGGCAGCCGCCGTCAGTCGCTCTGCAACAGCAGCAGCTCTCATTAGAACCTCAGCACATCACGCATCACCGTGGCAACAGAGCAGGAAGTGAGGTCACCTGAGTGCTGCGTCCTCAGCCCGTCCACCTGCTCCTCCGTGCTGTTGAGCCTCAGAGTCACCGCTGAGAGAACACCTGCCCCACAGGAAGTGACACGGCCATGACACCAGGAAGCACTCCCTGACACTCAGAGCTCCCCTGAAGGCAGCAGAACAACCTCCAACAACCATCCAGGCTTCCCATCATCCTCAGAGCCCATCAGAGTTCCTAGAACCCCCCCCATTGACCAAAGCTACAAGAAACTCAAGGAACCTTACAACTTCCAACCCGAACTGAACCTCCTAGACACCCAGAACAAAGCAAGCAGGCAAAAGTGAAGCCTGGCTCTGAGGAGGTGAGTGTTACCTGCTGCTCGACTCTGCAGCTGCTCCAGCTGCTCCTCAGCCACAGTCAGTCTGGCCTCCACCGCTGCCCAACAACCACAGTTGACTGGTCAGTAAGCAGGAGCATAGAGGCAGATGTGTGCACAGGTGTGAGTCTACCTGTGGTGCTGTTGCAGCTGAGCATCAGTCTGGACTCCATGGATGAGAGCTGAGCCGAGTGAGCTGGGAACAACAGCAGCACAGACAAACATCAGGAGAGCTCACACGCTCAACCACAGAGGAACCAGCTTCAATGAGGACGCTGCAGGGCCACGTCCTCAAGGCGCAGTCTTGGATCCTCCGTCGTTTCAAAGACTGTGTGCACCTCAGACTGGACTCCAGAGCTACTGAAAACTGATTTTATGATCTTTGTGCAGCATGCCTCTGATCAATGACCAAAGCGATTAAAGCTGTAGAGAGAAGCAGCAGCTTCTCCTGCTGACCAACGTTGAGCTACTGATGGATCATTGATTAGCTGATCACTCACTAGCTGATCACTGATTGACTGGTTGACTGATTGGTTGATTAGTTGATTGATGAGCTGATGTGAAAGAACAGGAACAATGAGTAACTGCAGTAAAAATCTTGGTCTAACGAGGAGCGCTCTGACCTCTGCTCACCTGTGGTTTGTGTGTGCATCTCGTGTAGTTGCTGTTCAGCAGCGCTGACTTTGTGGCTCAGACCTGGAACAGACGAAGGGGAACACAGACTCTCTGAGGCTGCTCAATAACACATGACACTTGTTCAACGCTTTCAGTGAAGTTAAGCCAAGCCACAGAGACAGTATGGTGGATGGTTTCCAATGAAGAAAGCAGGTCTGGAGCTTCGTCCTCGTGGACTTAAGGGTGAATCTGAAGATGTGGTGGTGGGTGGGGTGATAATGGGGAGACAGGTTACTGAGGTTACAGGGGCTGATGTGACTGACTGAACTCTGAACATGTTGAAGATGTTCTGGTAGTTTCTTACCTGCACTCTCCTCCTCCAGCTCTTGCACACCACTTTGCACTGACCTCAGACCAGCCCACTGCTCTGAAACCCATGAGGACAGCATGAGGTCAATGCATCATGTGATCCCAGGCCGTGCTACCTAACCCTAGCGCTAACCTGCAGCACTGCTCCTCAGCTGGTCCAGGTGCAGCTGGGTGATGTTCAACCTGCCGCTGGCCTCCAGCAGCAGACCTGAGATCAGCAGACACAGAGACTCCAAAGTTCAAAGACTGAAGAGAGTGAATGAAAAAATGAACGAGAGAGTGTTTACCCTGGAGGACGTGGAGCTGGGCTCTGTCAGCTGAGGAGTTCAGCCGTTCCTGTAGCACATCTAGACGACTCTGCAGAACTGTAACAACACAACCATGCTCTCACATTTGCATTTAGCTATGCTAAACAGATGCTTTTATCCAAATACACATGAAAAACATTCAAGCAACATCCCAACAGCGACTTCAGTCAGCAACTTATACTGCTCTACCTTCTTCAGATGATCAAAGGATAAGAGCACAATAATGTCAGTGCTGATACAAGGGCAGAGTTTAAGAACTAGAGAAAAAGAGGCAGCAGGAGAAATGGGTAAGGGAGAAGAAGAGCCATGATGGGTAGGTGAAAGTTTGATGAGGAGGTGTTCTGTGAACAGTTGTGTCTTCAAGACCTCGTTGAAGATGTAGAGGAACACCTGCGATGATCACGGACCACACGGAAACCCAATCACACACACACACACACACACACACACACACATAAACATGCATCAAGGTCAGTTGGAGACAAAGCAGCCCGTAGGTCTGAATGGCATGTGTGCTCTGTGATGGACGGGGGAGCTGTGCAGGTTGTATCCCCTGCCTTCGCCCTGTGTGAGCTGGAGATGGAGCACGCACACCCCGGGGGTCATGAAGCTGAATCAATGAATGCTTTGCTTTCCTACTGAAGACCACATGATGATGTCAGGTCTCAGGGACATGGACTGCGGTGCTTCCAGGATCTGGAGTTCCTGTGCCAGTCGACCAGAGTCAGTCAGGAGTCGTGCAGTACTCTGGGCAGGAAAGAGATTCTGAATGGTTTCTGTCGCCACATTTCAGTCGACGTGATGATTCTCTTCTGGAGAAGCTCATTCCTTCCTCCTCAAGGCTTTGCGCCCCTGAAGGTGTCCAAAGGTGCTCTCTGTTCCTTCATCTAAGCGCCTTCTCTACAGCATTAGCCATTCCTCAATTGTCTGTTCTGTGCTGGAGATCCAGTTCTTGTCTGTCAAGGTAATATCATACCTCTTCCCACGACACTTGATTGCGTTCCCTTTAATGTTTGGTATCTCTTCCCCTTGAGAAAGGAGTTTGAACCTTTCAGTTTTCTCTTCCTTCTGGAGGTCTTGATTTCTTGGGCTTGAAGGTCCTCGTTGTGTGTCCTTTTTACTACAAAGTGGAAAGCCCTTTTCTTAGGTTACTAGTTACCATGCCTTGGGTCTTCTGTGCGATGTGATAGCGCTCCATCACATTTGAACCAAATTATGGGGGATGGACTCATATGCATTTGCGAAGTCTAGCTAAACAGTTGCTAGGCTGCCTTTCTTCTGGGCTAGATCCCTGTGTGTCAGTGTGGATTACTGGGTTGCCTACAGAGGGAACTATCTGAAAGGAGACAGGAGATGAGAAAATAGAGGCGTGGGGTGGAGACTATCTAGTGGAAATTGAGGTCTATGATGGCCCACAAACCTTGTGTGTTGGTGTGCTGCTCCTCCAGACGGGTGTTCACTCGTTTCTCCAACTCCGACATCTCAGATGGAGATGAAATGTTTGATGCAGGAAATGCTGGGAAATAAAAGTCTGTCAGATCTTTATTCCTCTATATCCTCTATATGATCTATATGCCTGCCCAGAGGGCCCGCGCCTGTGATCTGACCTGAGCTCTGCTTGGTCAGCTCTTCCACCTGTGTCTCCACGCTGCACAGCCGCACAGCCATCACTGCAACACAGCAACAGCCCAGCATCAGGGCTGCTGCAGACACCAGCCACAGGGGGCGCTGTTCTACACACTGTAACGTGCACAGTGATGATGATGACCATGAGGTGACCTGCGTTCTTCCTCCTCAGCTGCTCCACTGTGCTCTCACTTGCCCTCAGTCTCGTCTGCAGGAACGGCAGCTCTGCCGCCAGGGCTGCGGAGATACACGGTTACCATAGCAACGGCACACAGATACACACATGTACACGTGTATCTGTGCACCGTGTGAGTTGAGGGTCATCTTAATCTTCACTGACAGGCTCAGAGCATTGTGGCTGTGATTGGTTCCAGACCCACAGCTGAAGCACTAACTGGGCGTGCAGCTGCATTAGGCCACGCCCCCTTCTCACCTGAGCTCTTCTTCTGCAGCTCCTCGGCTACGCCTTTGCTGGCATTGAGTCTGGACCAGAGCGTGAGGCTGTGAACTGCAGAACAGGTGACTTCCTATCAGCAGTGCTAGTACGCTAATCCTCACCATTGGTAATGTCAACTGTTGACTAGCACTACGAACAGACTAGCTGTCCAATGCTAGTACGCTAACGCTTATTTTGAGCATGTGATCAGGCCTACATTTGCTGTTGGTTCTGAGACTAAATTGATGTTAACAAACTAGCAACAAAGAGTGAATGTGAAGAATGAATGTGTGGCTCACAGGTTAAAGCTAGCATGCTAGAATAGGACCTGCTTTTGTTCATCCCACGGCAGTTGACAGCACAGTAGAGGTAATCGAGGCAAAACAAGAGTAATATCAATTTGAAAAACTGATCGATGGCATTTCTCCCTCTGCAAGAAATGAACAAAACAGCAATAATGAGTGAGTGAGTGAGTGGATGAATAAACATGTTGAACCTCAGCATGTGCCTGGATGGTCTGGGAGCTAATGCTAACATAACAACCAATCAGGGGAGGTGTTAGTGTCTTCATTTTGCATCACTTGTTGATTAAAATTCAACAGCAGCACCACCCACCCCTTTTCTGCTCCTCCAGCTCCTCCACCCTCCTCTCCAGGCCTGAGCTCTGCTCCTCCAGCTCCTCCACCCTCCTCCCCAGGCCTGAGCTCTGCTCCTCCAGCTCCTCCACCCTCCTCCCCAGGCCTGAGCTCTGCTCCTCCAACTCCTCCACCCTCCTCCCCAGGCCTGAGCTCTGCTCCTCCAGCTCCTGCCTCAGGCTGTGTAGCTGCCTCTCGGCCTCCTCCTCCCCGTCCTGCAGCCTGCTCTCCATGCCCCGCAGCGCCAGCCGCTGCTCCACCTCCACCGCCCGCAGGTTCAGCACCAGCTCCTTCAGACCCCGCAGCTCGTCCCACAGCACCGCCAGGGGGGGGGCGTCCTCAGTCAGGACGGCGCCCCCCGGAGGCTCAGAGGCCTGCAGCCGCCAAACTGAGCAGCACAACAGCAAAAACACCAGCAACATCCTGCGATGAAACCTGAGGCCACGCAGCAGCCCAGGGCTTATATACACTCTCACACACACACACACACACACACACACACACACACACACACACACACACACTCACTAATCTTCACAGAGGCCTCTGCAGGGATGAAGGCCTCCATGCAGTGTCACGCAACAAATCATTAATTTCTTCATTAGCTGAAACTTTGAAACATGTTTACCGTGTTTCTCAAAAGCCAAACAAACACACAGAAAATGTCCATTTTGAACATATAGCAAACACTTTATTAAAAACATACAGGGAAACATACAGGGAAATATGCTCCCATCCCTAGGTTGGTGAGCAGAGCTGAAGTCTGTTCCAGGAGTTTGCGTGACCTCTGACCTCAGCGAGGACTGGACACAGCTTCTTTTCAGTGTGAAGTAAAGATGAACGAATCCCTGGATCTCGGAGCGCTGCAGCTCTGACTCGCAGGTCTCGTCTCAGTGGAGCCGGATCAGTCGCTGCATTCCTCACGTAGTTGCCGAGTTAATCTGGAGCTCACGCCACACAGCCACGTGCACATCAGCCCCCCGCTCACTCACCTCGTTTGAGGCAACAAATACATCTTTTCATGGTTATTGACAGCCACAGTGTCTGTGTGAGGTCACTCACTCAGAGTTATAGATCTACAATAAAACCACTTTCTTCTTGGTTTTGTCGAATGGTGTGTTCGTCAGCTCCTGAAACATCATGTCCTCATTCAAGTAGAAAAGCAGCTACAAAGCAGGTGAATGAACAGTGAAGATACATTCTTCACTGTTGACATGACACACACTGTATTATTCCTACAGCTCAACACAGAACTGTGAAAGGCTTAGAAAACAGCATCTGAGGCATTTTTAATGTAACCAGTGTTCAATAGCTCCTATATTTACACCACAGAACAACGATAAACACTCAGGTCAACCATCATCTTCAGAGCTGCCTGACATCTGGGGGGGGGGGGGGCGCACATCCGTCCCAGCCAATCACAGAGCTGGAAAAAGTACGGTTGGAGCTGGTGGTGGGGCGCAGGTCCTGCACAGAGGAAAATGGGCGGAGTCGAGAGGCAGAAACAGCTTTTATTAGAACTCAGTTTCCATGGCAACACAGAGGCGGAGTCAGGCACAGCGCCCCCTGCAGGCGCCTGCTCCTGCTGCTCCTCAGCTTTGCGTAAACAGGTTTGTATTCAGCTTGGGGGGGGGGGGGGGGGGGGGGGGGGGGGGGCTCTCCCCTGTCAGGCTGTGACATCACAGATCCATCGTACTGCAGGCCCCTGAGCCCTGACTGGGTGGTTCACCAGTGACCGTCTGTGATTGGCTGCTGGGCTGCAATGAGTGTCCTGGGCCTCTGGGCCCCGCCCCAGGGGCGAGCAGGTGGAGGCGCGCGCGCCTGTGTGTGTGTGTGTGTGTGTGTGTGTGTGTGTGTGTGTGTGTGTGTGTGTGTGTGTGTGTGTGTGTGTGTGTGTGTGTGTGTGTGTGTGTGTGTGTGTGTGTGTGTGTGTGTGTGTGGTGGGGTGGGGTGTCAGCGCTGGCCTGTGTAGGCTCTGAACCAGGAAGTGACGGAGGCAGCGGCAGATGAGATCATTCCTCCAGTGTTGGCGGAGGGCTGGGAAACCTGCAGCGCACTCTGGGAGAGGTCCATGGGCTGCAGGAGGAGAGGAAGAGGAGGAGGAAGAGTGAGCCCTGACGCCCCCTGGTGGGAAGGTCTACTAGCACGAGGTCTCAGGGTAAAGCAGTCACCACAGATGCAACCACTTCAGGAGCATCACAGACACCAGAAGGAACACTCGTCTGCTGCTAGTCATATCTTAAGTCCAAGTGTTTCAGATACAGATTAGATTTTTACTTTACTGCCATGTCGTGCCATGTAAACTGAGTACCTGTGCTTATTTTTCACTGCTCTCCATCTCTGTGGTTTGTTGTTTGTTCTAACTTGTTCTAACACTCTATGATGTCACTACGTGTGATGGGTGCCAGTTTTTCACGCCCCCCCACCTGTGAGGGGATGTCACAGAAGCGAGGACTTGGCACCGTCTCCCAGTCCGTCCCCAGGTCCGTCTCTTCGTCCGACACCGCCTCGTCCCCGCTCTCCTCCGCCGGCCCCGACGCCTCCGGCTCCACAAACTCCATCGACTCCTCCAGGTCAGCACTCACCTCGAAGGGACCCGTCCTGCACCACGACCAGAGCCAGGACCAGAGCCAGGACCAGGACCAGAGCCAGGACCAGAGCCAGGACCAGAGCCAGGACCAGAGCCAGGACCAGAGCCAGGACCAGAGAACAGTTAACGTCTGACTTTTTTTGTTGTTTTAAAACAAAGGACAGACATAAAGATCTCACCTGCCCAGACTCTCGTTGTCTGGAGAAACCAGAAACATGATGTTCCTCAGAGTGTGATGAGGGTGGAGCTTCTCACTGTCCACATGCTACACACACACACACACACACACACACACGCAATTCAATAATGCTTGTACACTTGTCACAATTGGCACAACAGTGTGCCTGTGTGTATGTGTGTGTGTGTGTGAGAGTGAGTGTGTGACCTGGGAGAAGCACAGGTGCAGGATGTTGGTGTTGAGCTTGCTCAGAGCTCTGGTGAAGCGGTAGCGGCTCAGGTTCTCTCCACAGAACTCACTGAGGAACAGAGGTTAAAGGTCAGACTGAGACGCTGCGTTTTCCCACGGTGGGCGTGTCAGTGAAGGCAGCAGCAGCTGCTTCCTGTCTGTCCCACCTGTTGCACAGCTTCTTGGGCAGGTTGACGTCCAGGATGTGGGACAGGATGGTGACGAGCTGCGTGGCGTAGCACAGGGCGGCGCTGATGGTGTGGGCCGGGTTGATGTGGTCCAGCTCTGCAGCACAGAGGCCAGAGGTCAGAGGCCAGAGGTCAGAGGCCAGAGGTCAGACAGTAGGAGGATCGTTCTCCTTCTTAGTAAAACACCTGTCACAGGACACAAGTCATTCACTCGCTCCCACCTATGGATGACTTAGTTTCCAAGGGGCCGTGATGCAGGTTCTGGGACTGTGGGAGGAAAGGAACCAACGCCAGAAACACTCCAGACTGTCCAGAAAGACTTTCACTACCAACTAAATGCAATGATTGATGCTTTTTCAAACTTTTGGGGGGGGGGGGGGGGTCTACATTTTCACACAACTGAGCTATCCACTAATACTCTGAAGAGAGAGCAGCAGAGCCGCTCACCTGGGCCCTGGCTGCTGCTCTTCTCCTCCACCCAGGTGTAGTAGGCGGAGCAGTCTCCGTTGCTGGGCAGAGTGACGGGCGGCCCGGTGATGCTGATGCTGGTCTCTCCGTTCTGGTCGTCCCAGATCCAGCGGCCCGACAGGTAGGTGGTGCGACGCGCCTCCGCCAGCTCGCTGACCGTGCTGGAGGTCAGCGCGGGGTCACACTCTGCCACCACATCTGCAGGGTCTCTGAGGGCAGGAGGAGGAGGAGGAGGAGGAGGAGGAGGAGGAGGAGGAGGAGGACAGGGGGCTTAGAGAGGGATGTCCCACTCTCATGGCGTTCAGACAATACAAACACTATTTTAATTTTGCCACTGCATCATTGCTATCAGTGAAAAATGCCTGCAGGAGTGTTAGAGAAGTGGAGCGTGACCCCCGTGCTCTCGGCTCCATCACTGTGAATGTTTCCTGCTCAGTCGCACCGTTTCACATCAGGAAGAGGAATGCAAGTCACAGAATTCCAGTCAAACTAATGACACGATGTTTACAACAGCTCATAGCAACTCTAACCATGTGAGATGTTCAATCCACTAATAATTCTGACATACACGCTGATATTAAACGAGTCATTAACAGACACGTTTCTTTGAATTTCATTACATTTGAATTCAACTTCCCAGTCACACTGCAGCTGCTCTGAACTTCAAGACTCCTCTGCTCTGTTCTGACCTCTGAGCTGCCCCGGTGCATGCTGGGAGTCCACACCCACCTGCCCTGCTTCTCCTCCTGCATGGGGAAGATGTGTGTGCGTAGCTCCAGGATGTGCTCGCGCCGCAGCGCCCCCAGCTGGCCCAGGCGCAGCTGCAGCTCGTGGCTGCGTCGCTCCAGCAGCTCCAGCAGTTTGCGGTTGTGACGATCGATCTTGTCTCGCTTCTCCTGGTGGCGTCCGGCGCGGCGCTGCAGCCGCAGCACCTCCTCCTGGGAGCGCAGCAGCAGCTCCTTGTCTGAGCAGAGGAGTCACAGAAACCTCACTTAACATTTGATGGCGATGAGTAAAATCAGAGCCATTTGTACATTGCCGCAAAGCGATGAATGATTTAGATTTTGTTCGATTTGATGATAATCAATACTAATCCACAGTTTATTGCACACTGTTACTGAGTGTTTCTTTAAGACGAATAATAAGTCGTCTCTGACGTCTTAGACGTATAATGTGACGTGCTCTTGTGTTAGTTGAGCTCTGGAGCAGTGAGAGCACGCTACCTAGTTTAGACGGATCACTGTCAACTTACTGTAGAATTTTTGTTTTTGTAACTAAAAGAAAAATAGTTGAGTAAATTTTACTAAGATCACAGACGTTAGTGGACATTTCAGTAATTAGACAGAGCCACACTAACACAGCAGGATCATCAGAGCCAGAGAGAAAAGGTCAGACACCTGAGGAGATAAAACGTCACAGAAAACGGCTGAACTTCAGCCACATCGATGCAGAGACCAACTCACCGCTCTTCACCTCCTCATTGCCTGCAGCAACCGCCTCCTTCAGCTGCTCGATCTTCATCTTACATGACATGATCTTCCATTTCTGAGGAAACAGCATCAGAGCAGGTCACTCAATCTGACCTCAGGTCCAGGTCTAAGTCCAGGTCTGAGGCTAGCTCTGAGTTCAGGTGTGAGTTCTGCTTCGGTTTGGATCTACTCACCACCTGGTCAGCCTGCAGCTTCCTGTCCATGGCCTGGATGACCCTGAGAGCAGAGAGCAGAGACAGGTCAGAGGGGACAGCAGCTGAGCTGGTGCAGCAGCCTGCTCCTCTACTCCAGAAGCATCAGGAGGGCAGACAGGTGTGCAGCTGAGGTTACCATGGCAACAAGAGCAGGTCGATGAGTGACTGAGATCTCCTCATCAGCTGGAGGCGGCTGCACTCACCTCTGCTGCAGCTGCTCCTTCTCCTCCTTCAGCCTGTGCAGCCGCTCCAGCTTCTCTGTGTACCTGTAGACAAGGCAGCGCAGATGACGTCACGCTAGACACGGAAACAAGCAGCAGCTGCAGAGCGAATCAGCCCGCAGCACACAGCAGCTGGAAACCAACAGGTCAGAGTTATTCTGGGACCCTCGTGATGTGTAACTGTAGCAGGGATGGGACCTGGCTGAAATAGCACTGAGGCATGCTCTCTCTCTCTCTCTCACACACACACACACACACACACACACACACACACACACACACACACACACACACACACACACACACACACACACACACACACACACACACACTCTGCTGGGGTAATATTTATCATCACTAGTTGTAAACTGGAGTCAAAAAAGCTTCCTGAAGGCTCCAGTGTGTGTGATGTGTCAGGTCTTGTGTTTACAGACTTAGATATAAGAAATCTGGACAAATCTGAACACTGAGCTCATGATTTCACTTCAGCAACCTAGATAAACCGGACTGATTCTGGATCAGAGCCAGTCAACATCACTGTGGGCCGAGCAGAGGTATGTGTGTGTGTGTGTGTGTGTGTGTGTGGTGGGGGGGCATTGTGCCCCGGGCCCGCATCGGTCCAAACCTTTCCGTGTTCCTCCCGTCGAAGTAGACGAAGTCCCCGGCCTGGACGCAGCGGGCGCAGGTGAGTCTGCGGCGGGACGAGCTGCACAGCGGGCACCGCTCCACCGCCACAGACAGACCCTCCGCGTCGTCCACCGACTCCACCATCACACAGCCCGGCCCGGGGGCGCCCAGCAGGGCCTGGGAGGGCCGCAGGTGCGCTCTGGCCCCGGACAGCAGCCCGCAGGAGGAGGCCCGGTCCGGGCCGAGCGGGGGAAGCCCCGCGGAGGCCGCCATGGAGGTAGCAGCTACAAGCTAGCGGAGCGAACTGGCTACAGAGCTACAAAGCCACAGCACTGCGAAGATACAGAGCAACAGGGCGGGAGACCATACCCTGACACCCCGCCGCTAGCACTCTGGGCCCGGGGCCTGCTCCGCTGGGTCTGGGCCCCTGGTCTGGGTCTCTGGGTCTGCCAGAGCACGGAGCTGTTTGTTTGTTTTGAAGAACAGAGGATGAATCCGCTACTTCCTGTTTCCCCTCCGAAAGCGCATTCTGATTGGACAAATGGGTTTGTTTATATCGTGACGCCGACTGTGGGCGGAACCGTGGAACAGCGGCGTGTTTTTCCGAGTACGGAGGCCGGAGTGGCCCAGTGTCTGATGCGCCTCTAACGTGTACACGCTCGGTATCTCGGTTTTAAAATGTGCAGAATTATTCTCACATTTTGCTTATTTTGCCGTTATTTGCCACAGAAATTCATCCTATCCTAAATATCATGATATATTTGACATTTTGATAAAATATTTAGTTTTTTAACATTTAAAATGTTAACACATGTTTTATGTGTAACAATTATATATAACAAATTGTTGATATTTCATATGATATCAGTTTCGTTTTTGAGTATAAAGTTAGAAGGATTTTGTACTTTGTTGTGTTTTTGTCCTGGAGATATTGGAGAATGAAGTACAGAATCTGTTTATACTGAAGAGAACTGTAGAAAAACATTTATTCTCTTTCACCAGGGACAAACTCAAACTTGACCTATATTTATCTTAGAACACAAAAGAAAACAAAGTGCAGGCGTTCCATCGCTGCATGTGTATGAAGAGGAAATGACATCAGCAGCCTGGCCTCAGTGTTTCCTGAAGCCCTTCAGGATTGGGTAAATATTCTCAAAGGCTTCATAGATCTCAGTGCGCTCCTTTGCTCCTGGAAATGAACAGGACAGTGCAACATCATTAAAGTGCATTCAGAGATGCCGTAGACACAGGACCAGGATCACACAGCATCTCACACATCTCAGTCACAGCTGGTCCAGATCCCCTAATGCCCCATCATTATTCATTATTTCATCTTCAGCCTCCTATCCTGATCCAGGTCCCAAGGCAACAGTTTGATCTGGAAGTCCAGACTCTCTTCTCCCAGTAAGATGTTCATTCCCAGTTCCTCTGATTGTCTCTGTGAGTGAGGTGAGGTTGTGGATGGCATGTGTGAGCTGCGGCTGGAGGGCTTACCTGTCAAAACCACTTTCCCAGACACGAAGATGAGTAGCACGATGCGTGGCTTCACCATGCGGTAGATGAGGCCGGGGAACAGCTCCGGCTCGTAGCTGTGGACCAAACACAAGACAAGGACAGCGCACTCTGCTGCACACCATGCATGTAGAGATCTCTGGGGATGGATTATTACAATAATAATCTACTGGATCATCCAGATTGACTTTGATGGGATAATAACCACTAAAAATCCATCCCAACAGAGATCTTTGTGCTGGTCTGCAGAAGAGAGCAGCGAGTCAGGACTACCAGGACTGAGGCGACGGGAGACAGGAGACAGGAGACAGGAGACAGGCGACAGGCGACAGGCGACAGGCGACAGGAGACAGGAGACAGGCGACAGGAGACAGGAAACAGAGCGAGACAAGGCTGGCGTCTAAAAATCCATCCCAACAGAGATCTTTGTGCTGGTCTGCAGAAGAGAGCAGCGAGTCAGGACTACCAGGACTGAGGCGACGGGAGACAGGAGACAGGAGACAGGAGACAGGCGACAGGCGACAGGCGACAGGCGACGGGCGACGGGCGACGGGAGACGGGCGACGGGAGACGGGCGACGGGCGACGGGCGACGGGCGACGGGCGACGGGAGACGGGAGACAGGAAACAGAGCGAGACAAGGCTGGCGTCTGTCGCACGGCTCAGGGCGCTGGGTGGTGTGGGACAGTGGCCTGAGGGCTGGACGGCTGAGCGAGCCGTACCTGCTGAACTGCTGGTGTGTGAGGACGAGCCCCTCCAGCCTGATGGGGAAGAAGACGTCACAGCTCGCTACCATGTTCTGGATGGTGAAGTCCAGGAAGCGAGCGGGGAAACCCAGCTTCTGCACCACACGGGCATACTTCCTGGCTGCCAGGCGAGAGTCAGCCTCGCTGTGCAGACAGACAGGCAGACAGACAAGCAGACAGGCAGACAGACAAGCAGACAGGCAGACACACAGATGCAGACAGACAGATAGGTAGGCAGGCAGACAGACAGGTGAGGTGCTGAGGGAGCAGCAGGGGGCGCTGTGGGCAGACCTCTTGGCTCCTGTGCAGACCATCTTCCCCGAGCTGAAGATCAACGCTGTCGTCCTCGGCTCACGGATCCTCATGATGACAGCAGCAAAACGCTGGAAGACAAGAGGACAGGGGACACTAGAGGACACTAAAGGACACTAGACGACAGAGGGACATTAGAGGACGGGGGACACTAAAGGACACGAGAGGACAGTAGAGGATGGGGGACACTGGAGGACACTAGAGGACACTAGAGGACGGAGGACACTAGAGAACACGGGGACACTAGAGGACACTAGAGGACAGGGGAAGAGGACACTAGAGGACAGGGGAACACGAGAGGACAGGGGGAGAGGACACTAAAGGACAAGTGGACAGCCTGAGAAGCTGAGCCGGTCCCTGCTGGAGCTGTCTGTACCTTTGGGTTGTACTCTGCATTTCTGGCCTGGAGAGCAATAAACTTTAGATCCAATGGACAGCCCAGGTTCACTGTGGAGACAATGTTCCTGCGCGCGCACACACACACACACACACACACACACACACACACACAAAGGACTGTAACAGGGGACATGCTGTGGTTCTCGAGCTGTGTTACGGGGGTGTCTTACTGCAGCTGGGGAGTGATTCCTGACTTCTCTATGACTGGGGCCATGGGGGTCATGGGGGTCATGGGACAGAAAGAGGAGGAGCCTGTTTCCAACCCTGATGTGGACGCCCCCTGCTGGGAGTCAGCTGCTACTGCTGTGGAGTCCTGGGAGTCGAGACAGACTCCACTGTCCTGAGAGACACCGAGACTGTTCCCTGTCAGAGCACACCCAGTCTGACGGTTGTGCTGGAGAAGCCATGCCATTCATTTTGTCTAAGTGTTGCAGACGTCCTCCAGCTGTGATGTCCTACCTGAGACGTCATGGCGCCCTGGCTCCTCCTGCGTGGACAGCTCATCAGGCAGGAAGCTGAGGTCCAGCTCGTCCACGGCCTCTTTGCCAGGCGCCTCCTTCTCATTCAGCTGCAGGTCAGAGGAGTCCTGCTGCAGGTGGACGGGGTTCTGGAGACCAAGTGCATCCTCCAGAATGAATTCCGACTCCTGAAGGAGAGCGAAACGTCAGTGAAACAACGGCAAGATCTGAAAGAGAACAAGCAGTGGCTCAGACGAAAGAGGAGGTAAATATAAACCAACACTGATGCTGACAGCATTCAAACCTGGGTGAAAATAGTTTCTTATAGTTTCTGGTGGCACTTTCTAGTAGTTTCTGACTTTTAAAGTTGGTATTTTAAAATGTGACTATTCTTATCAAAGGTGTCGCTGTGAGGACCTTCTGTTGATCTGTTGACGCTCACTCACATTTGCAATGGAGTCATCAAAGTATCTCTCCAGCGCAGACTCGTCCATGCCCGAGCACATCCAGCACCCTCTGTGTTCAGGCAGAGCTGCACAGCTGCATCCAATCCTGGATCACTCTCCCTCACACACACACGCACGCACACACGCACACACGCACGCACACATGCATGCACACACACACGCACACACGCACGCACACACGCACACACACACACACGCACACACGCACGCACACACACACACACTACAGCTAACAGTTCTATGAGCTTGTTAACTACTGCTCAAATCTAATTAATCTAGATTGGCACAAAACTGCTTCAGTTCTACACATTTTATTCCCAAAATCCTGCAGGCACATGCCACTGAAGCACTCCTGCTTCACAGAATCATTTTAGTACATTTATGGTGAAACAAAAAGAAAATAGAATCCATTAAAAGATGAATCACGGACATGATGAAGGTTTGTATTTCCTCTGCTCCCAGACTGGAGACCTCAGTGCAGCCTCCCTCCTGCAGGGGGAGACCTGCTCCCAGAACCCGCGCTCTGCGCATGCGCCCCGGGTGTAAACACAGCAGCATGGCCTCGTGAGGTCTGGAGGAGTTTGACAGTGACGGATCCATCGATTATCGCTGGTGATCGGGTTTCTGATGGCGTCTCTGTGACGCATCGATCCTCTGGCAGTCAACAGGATGGAGTCTGTGAGGGAGCGGCTGGCAGAGTTCAGCCTGGAGGCCCACGGTGAGACGCACTTCTTCAGACTGGGAGTAGCACTGGTAGCACTGGTAGTACTGCTACTGGTAGTACTGGTAGTACTGGTAGTAGTGGTAGTAGTAGTAGTAGTAGTGGTAGTAGTGGTAGTGGTAGTAGTACTGGTAGTAGTGGTGGTAGTAGTAGTAGTGGTAGTAGTAGTAGTGGTGGTAGTACTGGTAGTAGTGGTAGTAGTAGTAGTGGTAGTACTGGTAGTAGTGGTAGTACTGGTAGTAGTAGTGGTTGTACTGGTAGTAGTGGTAGTAGTAGTGGTAGTACTGGTAGTAGTAGTAGTAGTGGTAGTAGTAGTGGTTGTACTGGTAGTAGTGGTAGTAGTAGTGGTAGTAGTAGTGGTAGTAGTAGTGGTAGTAGTGGTTGTACTGGTAGTAGTGGTAGTAGTAGTGGTAGTAGTAGTGGTAGTAGTGGTAGTAGTAGTGGTAGTAGTGGTTGTACTGGTAGTAGTGGTAGTAGTAGTGGTAGTAGTAGTGGTAGTAGTGGTTGTACTGGTAGTAGTGGTAGTAGTAGTGGTAGTAGTAGTGGTTGTACTGGTAGTAGTGGTAGTAGTAGTGGTAGTAGTAGTGGTAGTAGTGGTTGTACTGGTAGTAGTGGTAGTAGTAGTGGTAGTACTGGTAGTAGTAGTAGTAGTGGTAGTAGTAGTGGTTGTACTGGTAGTAGTGGTAGTAGTAGTGGTAGTAGTAGTGGTAGTAGTGGTAGTAGTAGTGGTAGTAGTGGTTGTACTGGTAGTAGTGGTAGTAGTAGTGGTAGTAGTGGTATTAGTAGTGGTAGTAGTGGTATTAGTAGTGGTAGTAGTAGTGGTAGTAGTAGTGGTTGTACTGGTAGTAGTGGTAGTAATAGTGGTAGTAGTGGTAGTAGTGGTAGCACTGCTGAGTAACTCTTGTTCTGCAGCAGGAGGAGGAGGAGGAGGAGGAGGAGGAGGAGGGGGAGGGGGAGGAGGAGGAGGGGGAGGGGGAGGAGGGGGAGGATATATATCGTGTAAAAGGTGTTTTATTCAGGCAATTCAACATAAAAGGTGAAACTAATATATCTTATAGACTCATTACATGCAAAGTGAGACATCTCAAGCATTTTTTTGGTGTCATTTTCCTGATTATGATTTACAGTTTATTAAAACCTCAAATCCAAAAACTCAGAAAATTAGAATACTGTGAAAAGCTTCAGTACAGTAGGCTCAAAGTGTCACACACTCATTAGGTAAGTGATCCAAAACTACTGCAAAACCTTTAAAAGGTCTGTCTCGTTTGGTTTACAAGAATTCTCAATCATGGGGCAGATGCTGATCTGACAGCTGTGCAGAAAACCATCAGTGACTCCCTGCACTAGGGGGGAAGACACAAAGAGTGATGCTAAAAGAAGCTGGGTGTTCTCAGAGTGCTGTCTCAAAACACCTGAGTGGACAGTTAAGAGGAAGGCAGAAGTGTAGAAGAAACCGGTGCACAAGCCGGAGGGATGACGGCAGCCTGGAGGAGGAGATGGTCAGGAACGGGCCATTCAGAAGTGAGGGAGCGTCATAAGGAGTGGACTCAGCTGCTGCTTCACGAGGAAGGACAAGCAGGCGGATGCTGGACATGGGCTTCAAGGCCAGAGGAGCCTTAGCTGGGCTGGAGAAAAGCAAGACGGGACTGTTCCCCGGTGGTCCAATGTCCTCTTTCCTGATGAGAGCAGGCATCGCATCTGGCAACAAAGGTCCCAGAGTCTGGAGGAAGGCCGGAGAGGTGTGGAGCCCAGTGTTGATTTTCCCCAGTCTGTGATGACGTGGGGACCCAGTTCAGCTGCTGGAGTCCAGTCCATCCACGCAGCGTCTGCCAGGACACTTGCTTCAGCAGACCAGCTTCATGGGGATGCAGACTTCATCTCAGCACCGGCCCACACTGCCCAACGTACAGCATCCTGGTTCTACAACCATGGCGTCACTGTGCTTGATTGGCCTGCAAACTCCCCAGACCTGAACCCATAGAACATCTGTGGGGCCCTGCCAGGAGAAAGCTGAGTGGGACCAGACCAAACCATAAAGAGGAGCTCAGGGCCGCCATTGCAGCATGTTGGTCTTCCATAATACAATATGTCTATAATATGTACATTTCACCTTTAAAGTTGAGTTACAGAAATGCATGCACTTTTTCAGAATATTCTAATTTTCTGACTAGTACCTGTACAGTATTCAACTATGTCTATTATCCAGGTACGTACATCCAGGTATATACATCCATCCATGCTTGGATGGTTGTGTTAGTGCTGGTCCTGGTCCGGGCTGATCAGCTGATCCATCACAGAGATGGTCGTGCCTCTCCCCTCAGACCTGTACCTGAGCGGCTCGGTGCCGTACCTGGAGGCCCCCCCGGAGCCGCTGCAGTTCTACCGCGACTGGGTGGCCCCCAACAGGCCCTGCATCGTCCGCAACGCCATGGGCCAGTGGCCCGCGCTGAGCCGCTGGAGCCTGGCCTACCTCAGGTGAGGAGCAGTCTGTCCTTAGCACTCAGGCAGTTCTAGGTTCTGTGCACAAAGATCAGCTAAGTAGCAGCAGGTAACACCACCTATGACCTATGTTAGTCCATGGATGCTGTTGTCAGTGCATAATACTTGATACAAATCAAAGTGTCAACGTTTCACCAGAAAAAAAGCAGCAGCTCCATCAGAGCAGAGCGACTGTGCCTGTGTCTCTTCTACGAAGCAAACAACGTCTGTCTCCTGCAAATGTTTTAAGATGATGTTGCAAATGGTTTTCGATGAAAACAAACTGGACCAGAGGATTTCCATGTCAAAGCCAGTCTAACCCGTGACAACAGGAAGCTCTGCTCCCTTCTTCTCTGTCTGCAGGGAGAAGGTGGGGTCAAAGGTCATCAGCGTGGCCGTGACCCCCAACGGCTACGCTGATGCCGTGAGCGGAGACAGGTTTGTGATGCCTGAAGAAAGACGCATGAAGCTCTCCTCTGTGCTGGACGTCATCGAGGGCAAGGTGAGAGGGGCAGGCAGCAGATGAGGGAGAGGGGGAGCACACACACACACGCACACACACGCACACACACGCACACACACGCACACACACGCACACACACACACAGACCTGCACAGTTGGTGACGCAAGTTACACATCTTGTGTGTGTCTGTGTGCGTGCGTGCGTGCGTGTGTGTGTGCATGTTTGTGTGTGTGTGTCTCTGTGTCTGCGTGTGTGTGTGTTTGCGTGTTTGTGTGTGTGCATGTGTGTGCGTGTGTGTGTGTCTCTGTGTCTGCGTCTGTGTGTGTGTGTGTTTGCGTGTTTGTGTATGTGTGTGTGTGTCTCTGTGTCTGCGTCTGTGTGTGTGTGTTTGCATGTGTGTGTGTGCAGGTGCAGGCCCGGGGTGTGTGGTATGTCCAGAAGCAGTGCTCCAACCTGCTGCAGGAGCTGCCTGAGCTGGCAGACGACGTGGAGCCACACGTCCCCTGGATGAGCTCGGCTCTGGGTGAGACAGCGTCCCTGACCACACCGTCCCTGACCACACTGTCCCCATCACGCCTCTAACACGGCTCTAACACGGCTCTAACACGGCTCTAACACGGCTCTAACACGCCTCTAAAACGCCCCTAACACGCCCCTAACACGCCCCTAACACGCCTCTAACACGCCCCTAACACGCCCCTAACACGCCCCTAACACGCCTCTAACACGCCCCTAACACGCCTCTAACACACCCCTAACACGCCCCTAACACGCCCCTAACACGCCCCTAACACGCCTCTAACACGCCCCTAACACGGCCCTAACGCACCCCTAACACGCCCCTAACACGCCTCTAACACGCCTCTAACACACCCCTAACACGCCCCTAACACACCCCTAACACGCCCCTAACACGCCTCTAACACAGCTCTAACACGCCTCTAACACGCCCCTAACACGCCCCTAACACACCTCTAACACCGCCCTAACGTGCCTCTAACACGCCCCTAACACGCCCCTAACACGCCTCTAACACGCCCCTAACACGCCCCTAACACGCCTCTAACACGCCTCTAACACACCCCTAACACGCCTCTAACACGCCCCTAGCACGCCCCTAACACGCCTCTAACACGCCTCTAACACGCCCCTAACACGCCTCTAACACGCCTCTAACACGCCCCTAACATGCCTCTAACAGGCCCCTAACACGGCTCTAACACGCCTCTAACACGCCCCTAACACGCCTCTAACACGGCTATAACACGCCCCTAACACGCCCCTAACACGCCTCTAACACGGCTCTAACACGCCCCTAACACGCCCCTAACACGCCTCTAACAGGCCCCTAACACGCCTCTAACACGCCCCTAACACGCCTCTAACACACCTCTAACACGCCGCTAACACGCCTGTAACACGCACTAGCACAACACGCACACACGCCGGACAGCTGGGAGCAGCGTGTGTGTCAGGCTTTGGGAGCCTCAGGAGGTGGAGTTTGATTCTGTGTTTCCTTTCAGCTTGTTTCCTGAGGACAACTAGTTTAATGCTTCAGGATCTGATCTTGAGGCCTGAGCTGTCTCTGTTTCCTTTTCCCTTTGATTTCTGGTCACAGTGTCTATGCAAGCTCCATGTCTGACATCATCACACCTCACTCACTGCTCGATGCTACAGTCAGTAAACACAGTTTAACACACCAACTCTTCCTCTACCCAGGAAAGTTACCAGATGCTGTCAATTTCTGGCTGGGAGAGGCAAGTGCCATCACTTCCAGTGAGTCCCAATGTCAGCACTGTGTGTGTGTGTGTGTGTGTGTGTGTGTGTGTGTGTGTGTGTGTGTGTGTGTGTGTGTGTGTGTGTGTGTGTGTGTGTGTGTGTGTGTGTGTGTGTGTGTGTGTAATTGCTGTGTTTTGTGTCTCAGTGCACAAGGATCACTATGAGAATCTGTACTGTGTGATTTCTGGAGAGAAAACCTTCATCCTGCTGCCACCCACAGACCGGCCGTTCATCCCCTACGGTAACCATAGCGACCGCAGTCCAGCCTGCGGGTGTCCTCGGCAACTGCTGTGTCTGTTACTGTGATGCTCCGTCTGATCTCCATGGTAACGGCCTTGGCCACGCCGCAGTAACCATGGTAACGTGTGTCTCTGCCAGGTCAGTACCAGCCGGCCGTCTACCGAGAGCGAGACGACGGCCAGTTTGAGGTGGTGGACCAGAGCGACGCACACACGGTTTGTCGTTGGGGAGGGAGGGGACCCGGGACGGCTCTAGGAGCTCTGGATCTATCTGAGCCTCAGAGTCCATTTGACAATCCTGCCTGAAGCTGTGGGAACATTATGCTCTGCAACCACACTCTGGCTTCACAGCTTTCCATGACTGTGACCTCATGTGACTACAGAATTATTCAAGTTTAGGGTCACAAACACTTGAGTTCCTGCTTAATTGTGGTATGATTAATGATGTTTCCTGCACACCATCAGAGATGGCGGAGGCAAACAGGCAGTTCAGATCAACTCAACCAAAACAAAGCAGCCTCCTGTGAGGGAATGTGCTGCTTTGTCTCGGTTCCTGTGAGGTTCAGCAGAGACGTTCCCCCATCTCGTCCCACTCAGTATTCACTCCCAACTGGAGTTAAAGCACTGAGGAAGAGTGATTCCCTCCGACCAGGTGCCGTGGATCCCTCTGGACCCCCTGGAGCCAGACCTGGAGCGCTTCCCCCAGTACGGGCAGGCCCGGCCGCTGCTCTGCAGGGTGAAGGCCGGGGAGATGCTGTACCTGCCGTCGCTGTGGTTCCACCACGTCCAGCAGACCCACGGCTGCATCGCAGGTAGGCACGCTGCACCTGAACGCACCGTGGCCTCAGACCCACGGCTGCACCGCAGGTAGGCACGCTGCACCTGAACGCACCGCGGCCTCAGACCCACGGCTCACAGCGGCCGCCTCTTCTGCTGCAGTGAACTTCTGGTACGACATGGAGTACGACATCAAGTACAACTACTTCCAGCTGCTGGAGACGCTGAGCCAGGTCAGCACGTCGACCTGACTGGGACTACGACTGTTGTGAATAAAGTTTTATTTGAAAAAAAAAGTTATTTTATGGAGTAAAAATGTTGGTCTGTTTCAGAGGAATTCCCCTAAAACCACTGAACCATTATTAAGATGTAAAAGATCATTCAGTCAGAGACGAAAGACAGAGTCCAACACAAGAAAGATCTTTATTAAAGCGAATATACTGAGCAGAGAAACTGCAGCAGACAAAACAAAGCTTAAAAACGAAAACAGAATCTCTGAAGGTTGAAGGCCATTTGTTGCTTCTCTTTTTTTCCTCTACACTCTTATTATTGCAGCGTCTCTGAGCCTCAAGGCCACGTTTCCTCTTTCAGACTCACACACACTCTCTGCTCTTAAACTCTGTCATTCCTGTACAAATGTAAACTCTATCAAGGTGCAGGTGAAGTGCGGCAACAGGTGGCGCCCTCTGTAGCCCCGCCCCTTTCGCTCGCATTCTGATCTCATCTTCCTGACTGGCTCCAGCTCCATCACCTGGCAGCACGATCAATCGATCACTTGATCCAGGTTTAGCTTCAGGAACAAAAGGACATGAGGGGAACTGTAGGGGAATTGTACTTTTGCTTAGCAAAAGAAGCAGCTAAGGAGGAAGAAGAGGAGGAGGAGGAGGAGGAGGAGGAGGAAGAAGAGGAGAAGGAGGAGGAGGAGGAGGAAGAAGAGGAGAAGGAGGAGGAAGAAGAGAAGAAGGAGGAGGAGGAGGAGGAGGAAGAAGAGAAGAAGGAGGAGGAGGAGGAGGAAGAAGAGAAGAAGGAGGAGTAGTCGTGGTCAGGACACTTCCTCTCTCCAGATGTCAGGTGGAGGCAGCTGCAGCCTCTGATTGTCTGCTGCTCTGGAGCGTCTGATGGGCGGGGCTAACAGTGGGCGTGGTCAGTTGGGGCGGAGCCAGCAGGGGGCGGAGCCAGCAGGGGGCGGAGCCAGCGCAGCGGGAAGGCTCAGACGCAGGTTGTTGTCCGATCCTTGCAGGGCGCCACCTGCTGGAGCATCGTGCGAGCCACGCACACTCACACGCAGTGGGTGCTGAGGTTGCGGCTGCGCCTGTAGATGGGCGCGTTGATGCTGTGGAAGGCGGGCACCCAGCGGTTGTCGTGGAGCCCCACGTTGCAGCCGGGCGCGTCCCTGTGGGCGCCGTGGCAGCACATCCAGTAGCCGGGGCCGTAGGGCAGCGCCTGGCAGTACGGCTTGTGGTGCCAGCGGCACAGCGACACGTCGCCGCGCCCGTACCGCCTCTTGCACTGTTTGCAGGGGTCGTCACGGTAACGGGGGTCGGACACCCACAGCGAGTCGGCGGGCCGCACGCCGTAGTTCTCGATGACGAACTTGAAGTAGCGGCAGCTGAGCTGCAGCGCGGCGAGGCTGTGCGTGGGCAGCAGCCGCAGGATGTGCAGCAGCAGGTGGTGCGGCAGCAGACACAGGTACGGCTGCGGCTCCAGCAGCTGCTGCAGCCGCTGCCGCAGCTCCAGGAAGTCCTGCGACGCTGACGCACGCCGCCCCGGGGACGCCGCAACGCCGCCGCCGCCAGCCTCCTCCTCCTGGCTCCGCCTCCTCTCCCCAGCTCCGTCCTCCGATTGGCCGACAGCGTGGGGACGAGCAGGAGGGGGGCGGAGCTCAGGCTCGGCGGCGGCAGCAGACAGGAACAGTAAGCCGGGCGGCGGCTCCACCTCCTCCGCAGCGGGAGGCGGGGCCTGTGAGAGGGGCGGGGCCAACGCTGCAGCCTCAAGCAAGGCAGTGGGCGTGGTCCGGGCTGGTGAGAGGGGTGGGGTCAGGGCTGGGCCCGGAGTCTCTGAGCAGCTGCTGGGCTTCACTGATGATGTCACTAGTGATGTCACAGGAGGCTGGCTGTGGGAGGGGCTCTGGGTGGTGGCGAGCAGCACACGACCCACCGCCCTCCTCAGGCTGCTGCTCCGGGACACGCCCCCCTCCGTCTGGCGCCGCAGGCACTCCGACTCCAGCCTGGCGACCATGTCCGACACCCGGACGCTCTCTGGCTCCTCCCTGACCTCTGACCCCTCCCGGAGCAGGGGGGGCGGAGCTCTGGACAGGGTGATGGTGGTGCAGCTGCGCTGGGGGCCGAGCACTGGTTTGATGTCGTGTGACTTCTCGCTGACTCTCTGCTCCAGGAACGCCACCATCTCCCCCACCGACACCGTGGGCTCCTCCTCCTCTCCCGCCGTGGCGTCCAGGTGCTGCGGGGGCGTGGCGTGCTGCGGGCCGCTGGGGGCGTGGCCGCCGAGGTCAGCGTGGCCGCCGAGGTCAGCGTGGCGGCGTCCGGAGCGGCGGCGGCGCTTGGCGCTGCTCTCCTCCCAGCTGCTCCTGGCCTTGGCCGCGCGCAGCAGCGCCGCAGACGCGCTCTGGCTGGAGCAGGCAGGAGGCGTGCTGGCTCCGCCCCCCGAGCCACCGGCCGAGAGGCGCTCAGCAGCTCTGTCTGAGGCGAAGATGGCGATCTTCTCCCGGACGTGTCCGGGCTTGATGACGGTCCAGACGTCCAGCGGGGCCTCGGCGGGCTGGGCGTGCAGCTGCAGCGCCTGGCCGCCCGCCGCAGGAAGCAGCTGCAGCGCCTGGCCGCCCGCCGCAGGAAGCAGCTGCAGCGCCTGGCCGCCCGCCGCAGGAAGCAGCTGCAGCGCCTGGCCGCCCGCCGCAGGAAGCAGCTGCAGCGCCTGGCCGCCCGCCGCAGGAAGCAGCTGCATGCTGCAGCTGGGGGACAGCACGCCGAGCGGGAGGCGGCTGCCGGCCGCGCTGACCCCAGCGGCGTCCAGCCGCAGCTCTGAGCGCAGCGGCTTCGGGTACGACTTCATGTCCTGGAGGGTTAGGAAGAGAGTCTCAGCGGGTCCATGTCACACTGCTCCACTCAGCTTCACTCATTCTATATCAACGCTCTGACAAACACGCCTGTCTGGAGTCACTGGGAGTCGTAGTAGGCGTCAGGATTTTTTGTCCTGCGTTCACACAGCTGCCTGTGACTCCGCGACCCCAGAATGAGGCTGAAATCATGTAGTGTGCACCAACTGGACCAACAAGTCGAGCTGTGATTCCTGAAAGCCCACATCAGGCCTGAGTCCAATACTAGCTGCACTTTGAGCCTCTTACAACATTCACACACATTTCTGGAATCAAATGCTCACATCTCACACCTGCTCTGAGCTTTACTTCCAGACTGCGTGCTGACTGGTTGCTGGAATTAGGAGGCGAGGTCCCGGTGTGATTGACAGCTCCTCCATTCCTTCAGGCTCACATCTCTGAGACGCTGTGTTTTCACTCCTCCTCCAGAAGAAAGGGTGTGTCCTCTGGCTGTGCCCCGTCCACACACAAACAGTCTGCAGGAACACACACACACAAATACAGTCACTTTCAAAATTCACATTTTCATGTTCTGTGTGACACAATTTGTTTTCATTAATTAAACTGCGACTAACTAGTGTACTGTTCATAAAAACTAGATAATATGATCAATACAAAACTGGCTGTGTGTGTGTGTGTGTGTGTGTGTGTGTGTGTGTCAAGCAGTCAAGCTGCCTGCACAAAGTGATACAGAGCAGCTACTGTCAGTCTGAGCTCTGCTTACACTCTGTGAGTGTGTGTGTGAGAGTGAGCCAACAAGCCAATCAGCTGCTTGGACTCTCTCCTTGTGTCTATATAAGGCAACAGGTAATCAATAGGTCAGGAATGCCGGGCATTGCTGGTGCAGGGTGTTGCCGTGGTTACGTTGGAACAGGTGGTCCAATCAGCAGTCAGCACAGAGCAACCAGGAAGGGATCATGTGACCACGTTACCATGGTAACCGACAAGCTGGTTGATAAGCATATTGACAACAAAGGTCAATCAGACACCTGTGATCAGACTCATGTGTGACTCGTGTGGCCTATGATTGGTCTGCAGCCTACACTGTGATGACATCACACACACACACACACACACACAGGTCCCCGCAGGAATCCTGTGACCTCTGACCTCGCTCTGCCGTCCAATCACAGCCAGGATTAATGAATGTGGAAAATCACCAGTGCTAAGTCAAGTCACTCCCAGGTGCATGATGGGAAACGTGGTGTGGACTGAGGAGCTCTGCTGCTCAGTCAGCTGTGCGGGTCATGTGACCTTGTTTACAGGGCTGTGATTGGCTGGACTGGAAGGAGCCGCCGCTCCTGAGTGAGACAGTCTGCAGCCTGCTCCAGCCTGTTGGCCAGACGACCACACCCTCCCCTGACCCAACCACAAAGCATGCTGGGAAAACACCGCTGCACTGTCTGTTTTTCTAAGTATTTTTGAGCTTTTTGAGGCCTTTATAGATAGACAGGAGGAGGGGAGAGACAGGGGGACTAACATGCATTCTGGGGCCCCTGCCGTGAGGACTGTAGCCTCTGTGCCCACGGAGCTACACGACACCCTGTGTGTGTGTGTGCACGTCAAGGCAAAAACAGATCAGAGAGTCAAACGCACTGAGCTTCTTCGACTGACCAAACTGGTTTCCTCAACATAAACAGGACACACAAACACACACACGCATGCACGCACGCACACACACAGCAAGTTGAAGCAGGTATGAGCTAAACATCTTAAGTTGTTACAAAAAGAAAAACTTTCCAGAAACATTTGATCATCCTTCTGGATGTGTGTGTGTGTGTGTGTGTGTGTGTGTGTGTGTGTGTGTGTGTGTGTGTGTGTGTGTGTGTGTGTGTGTGTGTGTGTGCGTGCGTGTGTGTGTGTGTGTGAGACCGGCGATCATGATGTTTCTAAATGTCGAGTGGATCTGATTGGTTTGCTACACAGAAGATTCCAGGACATCTCTTCTGGAACATGATGCTATGTGTGGATGAGTTTTTCAAAGGTGTGTTTTGTTCTGCGTTCAACTCACTCAGTATCGTTTACGCTGTGACAGACACAGACACACACAGACACACAGACACACACACACACACACACACACACACACACACACATAGAGTTTATCTCAGGACAAAGTTCAAATTGCAGCTCCTGAGCAGATCAATCCACCAGGACGTCTGGGACGACACAGGGACCATCACAACACATCAGAGCATCTCCAGCAGCTCAACTGACCTTCACTCTCACACACACACACACACACACACACACACACACACACACACACACACACACACACACACACACACACACACACACACACACACACACACACACACACACACACACACACACACACACACACACACACACACACACACACACACACACACACACACACACACACACAGGGATATGATCAATCAAGAAGGCAACCGCAGATGTTGTTATTTCAGCGCGACACTCCCGTGGCTGCATGTCCATGGCTTCATTCTTCCACGGAGGGACGTCTGTGCTACTCCATGCTTTCAGTTATTTGTGGCAGCTTTCTGCACCGTGAGGACTTCCTGTGCTGCTGCTCGGTCACAGGGATGATTGACTTGTTTGTTTTAGCTGCTGCAGCTGACTCAACCTGACCAGTCCGTGTCCACATACATAGCAGTAATCTGAATATTGAGCTTAGCACAAATAAAACAATAACACCGTGCTGGTGTTTCTTCTAGAATCATGTTTATGGTTCTTGCTGCAGAGCACTTGTTCTTCTTCTTCTTGTTCCTGTTTTCATGTTGCTTTGGAAATGACCCAGAACTTTGTTGTCAAACAGTCGACAGCTGCCAAATGTGTCAATATGCTGCAACATCGATCATGTGACCGAGACTGGAATACTCCACATGTCTCAGCCTGACATGATCCAGATATGATCCCATCAAACATCTCTGTCTACATGTGACGTCTCATTCAGATTGGAACATCAGCCTGGTTTGGAGTATTGATGTCTCCATGGAAACGTATTCAGTGTTGACTTGATGGAGGTCAGCATCATGTCACACCAGCAGACGTTTGGAGAACTGTTGAAACCACCTTCGATTTGCAGTTTTATCCTGAGACAAAAGCTCTTGTTCACAAAAACGTTTTGATTCAGAGTCCTGGGTGAGTCTGGAGTGTGGACACAAAGGCTTTGCTCAAACTGTTGCTCTGTTAGACCTCCAGCACCATCAACCCTCTCAGAGCTCCTCCAGCTCCAGTCTCCCAGACACACTCAACTGCATCTCACAGCATGCTTCCATCGTCCTTGTTACAATGTCTTCCACCACATCTGCACTTGTCTCACTTACTGTTGTTGTTTGGAATTGTTTACAATAGTGGGGGTAAAGTATACGACATACACACTGGTCAATCATCTCAAAGAGATGCTGAGCTCAGGTTGGACAACCTGCACGGAGCAGGTCAGTGGAATATATATGAAGGTTATGAAGGTCCTGGTGGTGAACGTGATAAACAAAAACAACCGGACTTCTGTTTGGTTCTTGAAGGCGTGATACCAGAACCAGGCCCACAGTCACACCGAGCTCGAGCCCTCAGAACAAGGTCCGTGGTGGGTCCTGACCCAGCTCGAACCCTCGGGACCAGGTCCGGGCCTCTCGGCCTCAAGATGGGTCTCATCTCCAGCAGCTCTGACCCCATTAGCATGAAGCAGTAGACACGGTGTATACCGCTCCGATTTCCACCTCATACGAATCAAGATCGAGAATCAAACAAACAAACAAACAAACAAACAACCCGTGAGAAAGCAGCGTCAACTTCCGGCTCCATGAGACTACTGTTATCCCCTAGGCTAACTAGCATGCTACCAGCCGCTCCTTCTGCAGCAATGTTACACCTGGCTAACAGACTAGCTTCTGGAGCTAACATACAGTGAGCAGGGAAAATAACCCCGAGGCTAGAGGCCGAGACCGGACCCACTTGAGACAGGAGGCCGGAGGAGGAGGCAGGTCAGAGTGGGAGCAGGCGCAGGGGTGGAGGGTGGAGGCTGGAGGCTGGAGGCTGGAGGCTGGAGGCTGGAGGCCGGGAGCTGGAGGATGGAGGTCGGAGCTCCGCCGAGAAGTAGCCGCTGTCAACTACAGCGATGGACATGTGACGTCACACGACGCATCTGCGTCATGACGTAGTGGCAGTCAAAGATCGTCTGTTCCATGATCCATGGTCATTTGATACTGGGCCGTAAAGAAAGAATAAATTACATATTATTTGCATTTTGTTGATTATCAGCGTGGAAGACGCTTAGTTTTGTATGAGACAACAACTCTTCTATTTCTAACATCACACTTCTGGGAAGCGAAGTTTTCTACATTGAGAAAACCAAAACTAAAATAGGGGGTAGACTGAACAAACAGAACATTCATCTCCAGAGTCTCTGTCTTCTATCACCACCCCAGAGAGGTGAGCTCAGGGCTCCCTCTGATTCAGCCTTGTGGTGAGTTGTTTTTTATGCTGGTTGTATGATGTTTTCACCACACCTTAAGGGCCATCCTTGAAAATATAGGTTGGGGACAAGTAGTCTAGTCAACAAAAATGAGAAGAACATGGGCAGGTGCATTGTTAAATGTTCTAGTAACCTAGGACTTGGAGCCTAGAACGACATCTGCCTGTCCCCGCCCTAGGGGACAGGCAGATGTCGTTCTAGGCTCCAAGTTGTGCTGTTGTTGTTGGTGCAGGGGTCAGACAGGGGTCAGTTGGTGCAGGGGTCAGTCACTGCAGGGTAGGCCTAACCCTAACCCTGGCCCAGTGTCAGAACTGGGGTGCCAGATCATGGTCTCCGTACCTTTTCCGTGGTGGGGATTATATATCTGTGGTGTCGGTCGTCCAGGTCGTCAATATGCTCCAGCGTGTTGTGCATGTGTTTTTCAAGAGCTGTTATCCGAGCCTCGGAGGCTGCCGCCGTACTTTCAACATCAGCTATGCTGTAATGTGTGGCAAATCCTTGCAACTGCGATGTCTGCTCTTCAATGGCCATGGTAACTTTGGTCTCAGTGACTTTTGTGAGGTTGTCAGTTATCTTAAACAAAGCTTGAATAAGACATGGCTCCATAGCTCTTGAGCTAGCATCGATTAGCTCACTTCCAGCAGTTTCTATTTTCTTATGCTGTCTTATGTTTGCAGAAAGGCTCTTGGTACAATACGTCCTGTTCAAAATGTTGTAATTTTACTACACAAATAAAGAGAATTCATACATGACGTGGTAAATGCCACTGGAGCTATATAATGATATATCCTCTATGCTATCTTGGGTCCCCGCTTCACACTGTCTTAAGTACTTTTTCATTGCTATAAATGATTGGCCTTCAATCAATTTTATACTTGCCAGTTGGCAAATTTTGACGTTACTGGGCTGCTTGATGGAGCAGTGGTCAGCCTCACAGGAAGGTTCGAGCCATTTCTGTGTGCAGTTTGCATGTTCCCTGTGTGTGTGCATGGTTAGTCCTGTGCTTGTGTGATTCATGAGGATATTGTGGAGTTATATGTGGTAAGAAAACAAACTGTCTTTCACAAACTCTGTCAGACTATATCTGAGCTACTAAGGGAGGATCCGTCAGCAAAACTGTCCCATTGCAGAAGTGATGATATCAGCAGAGGTCAGAGGTCAGAGGTTTGCTCTGTCTGTCACACATTCATACACACACAAAACTCCAGAGGATTCAAGACATCTTTATGAAGTGAAGAAGAGCAAACAAGAACAAGAAGATCCATGATCAAAGATGTTGGATCTATGGTGAATACCTTAAAATACAAGACCTATGAAACATGTCCTGGTTTCGGGCAATGAGTACACATAAGGATGATCTCCTGCAGACCACCCTGAACAGATCTCTGATTGATCCTCATGAAATCGTATCTAGTCAATCTCTAATGGCGCTCCTGTAAATCTCCAGAGGAGCTAAAGTAAATGACTGAATGACGTCCTGTGGTGTTCTGGAGAATCTCTTTCTCTTGTGGACTAACTGCTGAGCCTTCTCCTGATGTTTGTGGATCTGGAGCCTCACTGAAGAGTCCCCACGTGGACCCTGGACAGCGTGAGGTCTTTGTAGACGCCAACTGTCTTGATGGATCTCAGGTCTGTGATCCGGTGTCGGTATTCCAGTAGGTGGGAGTTGTTGACGGCCACCTTAAACTCTGAGCTGGTGCAGAGGATCTTCATCTACAACAACACAACCACAACCTAGCATCAAAGCACTTACTCTGGATCAAAACCTACTGGGGCATTCAAGGACACTTCTCACCGATGGGCCTTTGGCTGGAGATCTTTAGAAGTGTAAAAATCACAAACCTCAAATGACTGCCCAGGGACGAAGGGGAAGGCCTGGAGATCTTTCTCCTCTACCCCCCAACAACCAGCGATGCAGCTGTTCCTTACAATCAGCTTCTGGCCGTGGTCGTTGAAGCGAGGGTTGAAGTGGAAGGCCAGATCTTTGGCTGTGGTCAGGTCCACCGTAAACCTGAGACACAGCAGACGCCAGCAGTGATTCCAACAGATTCCCCAACAGTTTTGAAGGACATTTAAGGTTTTAGAATAACCTGTAACATAGTCATGCATCCAACTGACAGAATGGATTCTGCAGAATCAGAACAAAAAAATCCCATTTTCAGGTAAAGGGGAAGTACAAAAAAAGAGGGGAATATAAAGTACAAATGCTGAGCATCAACTGCAGCCATTTTACACCAGTTCACATCTTCTCTCCATTCCTCACCTCTAATCTGTTTTACCATCCAGGAAAGTGGAATAGGGTACAGACAAGGCAATACTATCTACCCCCAACCCCAGTCTATCCACCATAACCAGTCTGAGGAGTCATACTAACATCTCAGCATTTGGTTTGATGGTTCCAGCAATGGTGATAAGCATTTTGTCATAAACTCCATTTGGAAGATTCTGGGTGAATGGAACTTTCTGTAAGGGAGGAGACAAATGTTAGTTTCATCACTGCAACCACACTCCCATCCACCCATCCACCCATCTATCCATCCATCCATCCAGCGCCATCTCTCACTAGATTCTGATTAGGAAGGGAGGGAAAGCCGGGTGCAGGACTGGGCCATGGACCTGCACCCCCAGACTGGCCTCCAGGCCAGGTTGGGTTGGATGCTGGTTGACCTCCAGGCCACATGGGGTTAGTTCCAGAGGAACCTCCAGGCCACATGGGGTTAGTTCCAGAGGAACCTCCAGGCCACATGGGGTTAGCAGCTGGTTGACCTCCAGGCCAGGCAGGGTTGGTTCCGGAGGTACTTCCAGACCAGATGGGGTTAGCAGCTGGTTGACCTTTGATGATGAAATAATACAGGATAATACAGTTGTGTATCCTTACAGGATAGACAACTAGGACAATGATGATAATGATGACAAAACAGTACCTGGATTGGTGGGATTGGTGGCTGGTCCAGGCCAGATCATGCCTCCCGGTTGGTTTGGAACGTTCCCCTGCTGCAGACAGTAAATATCGATCAGATGCTGCTGTGATCAAAGTGAATGACTTCTTTTTGTCTCTGTTATCAGTCTGCTGAGCTTTAGCCTCTTTGACCATGTAGGTTCTCTACCATGAAACATCTGAACAGTCTTCTGACTCCTCCAGCTCCATCATCAGGTCTTGAGATCACAGTGTTTACTGCTATAGTACTGCTGTTAGCGTGTTTGTGTTAGCATGTGTGGCTAATGGACAGACGCCCCCCCCCCCACACACACATACACTCTGCTGTACACACCCTACACAGAGTCCCTGAATGCAGCTCATGCTGTGTATGAATGTCAGTAATCAACTCTAAAGTCAACACAGTCATACAGAACATTCCTGATGGGTGAGTTTCCAACACACCCTGAATCCAGCGAGACACACACACAAATTACAGAGGGCAATACAATGTATGTAAGTATAAAACATTACACTATGCTCTCATTGGCTGCAGAAAGTGGCACTAGTTCTCCAGTTGGTGCATTTCAAGCTTTGTGAGTGTGTGTGTATGTGAGAGATGTCACTTAAAGAGAGAACATCGATCTGAGGTGAAACATCAGGTGAAGGACCAGAGTGAAACACACGTAGTGATGGACGTCAAACAGACTCACGTTCATGCTGCTCCTCTGAGACCTGAAACAGCAGGAGACCAGCGTGAGGGTGTGGAGGACAAGAGCTGACACGATGGGAGTGTGGGGACAAAAGAGGAACACATTAAACACATCTAGTCTCCAATCAGCCTGTCAAAGCATAAACCCAGAGTAAACAATCAACCAAAATATGCTGTTGAAGGGATTGTCATGTAATGGATGCAGCCCACTCACATAGAGATAAAACAACTTCAGTGAGGAAGAAGTCCAGTCAAAAGACCTGACTAAAGTATTGCCAGCAGCCTCGGACTACAGGAAGGTCATTGAGAAGATAAATGGATAAAGTGGATAATATTCAATATAAACCACAAGAAAGGCTGGATTGAGTAAAAGGAAATGAGGTAACTCATATATGTGTTTTTTTGTGTTTATGTGTGTTTTCTATGTTGTCTTTTATTTTTATACATGTGTCTATACATCTATAAAAGCTAAAGAGACAAAAAAGCATTAACATATGACAGAATGACAGAAGAGTCTGTGTGGGCGGAGCTAAACTCCACCCGTCACACTGTGAAAGTAAAGAGGAGCTCTGCAGCTGCTCCCAGCTCTGTTAGTACAGGTGGAACAAACCACACAAATCCACTTCCTGTTGCCTGTCCTGTTGCCTTTCTGTCTGATGGACGCTGAGCGCAGGCTGAGCGCAGGCTGAGCGCAGGCTGAGCGCAGGCTGAGCGCAGGCTGAGCGCAGGCTGAGCGCAGGCTGAGCGCAGGCTGAGCGCAGGCTGAGCGCAGGCTGAGCGCAGGCTGAGCGCAGGCTGAGCGCAGGCTGAGCGCAGGCTGAGCGCAGGCTGAGCGCAGGCTGAGCGCAGGCTGAGCGCAGGCTGAGCGCAGGCTGAGCGCAGGCTGAGCGCAGGCTGAGCGCAGGCTGAGCGCAGGCTGAGCGCAGGCTGAGCGCAGGCTGAGCGCAGGCTGAGCGCAGGCTGAGCGCAGGCTGAGCGCAGGCTGAGCGCAGGCTGAGCGCAGGCTGAGCGCAGGCTGAGCGCAGGCTGAGCGCACAGAATCAACATGTTAAAGAGCAAAGGAACGTTTCACGCACCTGAGTACACCTGGATTCACCTGAGAGCGCCGCACACACCGTCTGGTCCCGAGAGAAGAAT
>CM055199.1:23779113-23821613 GCA_029224185.1 Karalla daura
CTTCCCTTCAGACTGCTCTGTGGGGTTAAAGGTCGTAGATGAGAAGTCATCAGCTGACCTCTGACCCCTCCTCCTGAGGCTGCTGTCTCCATCTTTGTTTCCTCCTCCTCCCCACGCAGCCTCCGCCCGAAATAGATCGACCTGCTTTCAGGATCCAGGTCTCTGCTCCTCCTGTGAAATGTGTGTAAGGGAGATGATGCTGTTTTAGGGAGAGGAGGTGAATACTGATTATTTGTTTGACAGTGGTTAGAAGACACTGTGCTGTGAAGGGACTCGATAACGAGACAGGAGGGACAGTCAGGCCGAGTGGGAGTGAGAGCCCTCAGACTCATTTTTTACACCTGGAACAAAGAAGGATGGCACAGAAATGTTTATGTTTAAGTTTAAATTATTTCAATGTCTTGAATTTATTTTTTAATTGATTCAATTTTAATCTTGAATGTATTTCCTTGCCTCTGTAAAGCACTATGAATGTCCCTGTGTAAGACGGCTGCTGTGCTAAGCCACTGGCCTTGATCAGACACAGAAAAGCTTTGCTGCCTCCAGCCCCCCCGCTGTGATGTCACACTGCTGTGATGTCACTGCTGTGATGTCACTCTGCTGTGATGTCACTGCTGTGATGTCACTCTGCTGTGATGTCACTGCTGTGATGTCACTCTGCTGTGATGTCACTGCTGTGATGTCACTCTGCTGTGATGTCACTGCTGTGATGTCACTCTGCTGTGATGTCACACTGCTGTGATGTCACTCTGCTGTGATGTCACTGCTGTGATGTCACTCTGCTGTGATGTCACTGCTGTGATGTCACTCCCTGCTGTGATGTCACTCTGCTGTGATGTCACTCTGCTGTGATGTCACTCCCTGCTGTGATGTCACTCTGCTGTGATGTCACTCCCTGCTGTGATGTCACTCTGCTGTGATGTCACTCTGCTGTGATGTCACTCCCTGCTGTGATGTCACTCTGCTGTGATGTCACTCCCTGCTGTGATGTCACTCTGCTGTGATGTCACTCCCTGCTGTGATGTCACTCTGCTGTGATGTCACTCTGCTGTGATGTCACTCCCTGCTGTGATGTCACTTCCTGCTGTGATGTCACTCTGCTGTGATGTCACTCCCTGCTGTGATGTCACTCACTGCTGTGATGTCACTGCTGTGATGTCACTCTGCTGTGATGTCACTCCCTGCTGTGATGTCACTCTGCTGTGATGTCACTCCCTGCTGTTATGTCACTCTGCTGTGATGTCACTCTGCTGTGATGTCACTCCCTGCTGTGATGTCACTTCCTGCTGTGATGTCACTCTGCTGTGATGTCACTCTGCTGTGATGTCACTCCCTGCTGTGATGTCACTCCCTGCTGTGATGTCACTCTCTGCTGTGATGTCACTCCCTGCTGTGATGTCACTCGCTCAGTGATGACATCACAGTGCAGGATGCCACAGCCGTGGTGCTGCTTATCAGCAGGAACATCACACACACAAACAACAGTCATCAGTATCAGTTTTTGCGGGGGCTCGTCCAGAGCTTCCTCATCTTCATTGCCTGTTTTCAACACGTTGATGAACAGCTCATCAACGTCCGGCTGGAACTGATGAAGGTCATAAGGTCATAAGGTCCACCACAGGTGACCTTTGACCCCTGGGGTCAGCTCTCTTCATTGTCTGATGTTGACGAGTCAGTGACTTCCTGTGAGGTCACATGGTGCAGGTTGGCGGATGTCCTGCAGCTGTGATTTCACCGTAGCATGTTAGCAGATAGATAGATAGATAGATAGATAGATAGATAGATAGATAGATAGATAGATAGATAGATAGATAGATAGATAGATAGATAGATAGATAGATAGATAGATAGATAGATAGATAGATAGATAGATAGATAGATAGATAGATAGATAGATAGATAGATAGATAGATAGAATTAATTAACCCCATCGGTAAAAGCCAAGGGGCACAAATGCCTCTATTCTGAGGTTGCTATGGAGATGGAGCAAGAGATTGTATATGTGTGTTTTAAGGTTGAATGAGAGTGGGAGGTGTGTGTGTGTGTGTGTGTGTGTGTGTGTGTGTGTGTGTGTGTGTGTGTGTGTGTGTGTGTGTGTGTGTGTGTGTGTGTGTGTGTGTGTGTGTGTGTGTGTGTGTGTGTGTGTGTGTGTGTGTGTGTGTGTGTGTGTGGGAGTGTCCTTAGAGACACAGCTGTGTGAGCAACGCTTCACCTCGCGGCCATGTTGTTTTTGCAGAGAAGAGCTTCATTTGTTTAGTCAGATGGAGCAGCCTGCAGCCAGGTGGAGGTGTGTGTGTGTGTGTGTGTGCGTGTGTGTGTGCGTGTGTGTGTGTGTGTGTGTGTGTGTGATTCATGTAAACTCTTCTGCTATTTCTAGCTCATCTTCTCCGCTTCCAATTCAAATGAATGTCAGGAACATGTTGCCCACAGACAACAACACAGTCATTACTGTTTATCTACATCAGCACCGTGAATGGGAGCACCTGAACGCACCATTAGAGAAACATGGAGATCTCAATCTCCCAAATAACCCCCCCACCCCGCCCCCGCCCCCACCCCCACCCCCACCCCCTCCACAGCTCCTCCACAGCTCCTCCACAGCTCCTCCACAGCTCCTCCACAGCTCCTCCCTCTGTGGATAAATAAAGTTGAGTGAGTTTGAACAGCAGGAGCTCAGCGGGGTTGTAGGTTAAAAGCTGCACGGAGGAAGTTTCTGAAAGTACATCCTGCTTTTTCCCTCTGGTCTGTAGTTTAACTAAACCTTCCTCCTCCTCCTCGTCCTCCTCCTCCTCCTCCTCTTACTCCTCCTCTTCCTCCTCCTCCTCCATTCAGAGCATTTTGAAGGAGATGTGTTTCAATGGAAGTATTTACGTGTAATAGTAAAATGCTCAGTACATTGTGAATTAATTGCTGCCCTGGACATGTTTATTTGGATGAAAACTTGATCATGATCATGATGAAAATCATGACCATGCATGTGTGTGTACACACACACACACACAAACACACACAGCTGCAGAGTGTGAAGGGCAACAGGGATTTACTGTATCTGAAGGTGTTGAAGGAGGAGAGCAAATGGCTGCAGTGTATGTTTCAAGTGTGTGTTTCTCCTGGTGTGTGTTCCTCTGCGTCTGTGTGTATGTGTGTGTGTGTGTGTGTGTGTGTGTGTGTGTGTGTGTGTGTGTGTTTAAGGGCACTCTCAAGGATTTCCTGTGTGTAACACTGCAGTGATTTATTCCACTGGTCCCTCTAAGCTGACAGCCTGATTCACTGTGTGTATGTGTGTGTGTGTGTGTGTGTGTGTGTGAGTGTGTGTGTGTGTGTATGTGTGTGTGGGCCTCTTGCAGCCAAACCTGCAGCTTGGATGGAAAAAGTGAAAGAAGAGAGATGTTGTTTCAGAGCTGCGCTGCTGCGTTCAGGGCCTCCGGACATTGGAGCGCTCTCCCCTTCTGATGCATACACATCAGCCTGTGTTCAGCCCGCGTCTTCATCTCCAGGCTGCTCTATGTGCTCTATGTGTGTGTGTGTGTGTGTGTGTGTGTGTGTGTGTGTTTGTATATGTCTGAGATGGACCCAGGAGAACAGTTCCAGATGTTTGAACTGCAGCAGGATCAATAATAGGAATGTTCTAGAATGCTCGGCTGCAGCAACGACTGAGCTCAGGAACACGCAAGCGTCTGATATTCTGCTGACGCCTGTTTTCATTGTGTGTGTGTGTGTGTGTGTGTGTGTGTGTGTGTGTGTGTGTGTGTGTGTATTTCAGGGCCATTAGTCATTGTCTCTGGGAACATTAGCATAACGAGAGTCGACAGCTGAGAGATGTACTGATAAGAGCAGTATTAACACACACACACACACACACACACACACACACACACACACACCCATACACATATACTCACATACACACACACCCATACACATATACGCACATACACACACACCCATACACACATAGCTCTACAGTCTCAGTCAGATTGTCAGCTACGATAAATGTGATCAATAACCGTAGCAGTGTCTGAGTGGAACAGAGAGCGATGTCAGCATGTGGGAGAACAAGGTGTGAGCTGTAGCAGCCTCCTCCTCCTCCTCCTCTTCCTCCTTCAACCTCATGGTCTCTATTGGACAAAAATAGCTTAGCATTACAATGCTAATGCTACCAGTGGCTAAATGAGCTCGTCCCTGTGTTTTAATGGTTTGTGGCATCTAGCAGATTCATACAGTCCTGCATCCGTCTGAGGTAGATGAATGAGTGTACACACACACACACACACACACACACACACACACACACACACACTGCAGCCTGTGTCACTTTATCTTCATTACAGCAGTGTCATAAAAGTGCTGAATGCACAGATGGAAGCGCACCTCTGCAGCTCGTCTGGTTTAATTCTCTCCTCAGTTTGACGACAACAACGTGTTTGTGTGGACGATGCAGAAATCAGATCAGAGCAGCAGATTGAATTCCTCAACTTTCCCCTCAAATCCACAAAGTAACCATTCAGTGACATAACAGCTTTCATATGGTGAAGAATCAGTGTGTGTGTGTGTGTGTGTGTGCGTTTGTGTGTGTGTGAGAGTGAGAGAGAGAGAGAGAGAGAGAGATGAGCTGAACTCCCACTGAACTGTCTGAGTGTCACCATCAAGATTTGTAGCTGCACTAATTACAGCCAATAACAGTCGTCTCCTCGAAAACAAGGAGACACATAAAGCTTTTCACAGCCGACACGTTTCCTGCAACTGCACAGCAAGATGCAAAGAGACGCAGCGCAGCTCGAGGAGACAAGAAGATGCGCCAAGAGCCAATCAGACGCAGTCCGCTGGTCATGTGCTGCTCCGGCCCGGCGAGGTCACAACGCAAATATGCAGACAGAGAGGTTCCTGCTGCACTCACAGCCTGTGTGTGTGTGTGTGTGTGTGTGTGTGTGTGTAAGAAGCTGCTTAACACACAAACATCTTGTGATTGGGCTGAGCAGCAGGAAGTTGGAGCAAACTGGGACAAAACTGCCCCCAGTTCAGACTGTCAGGATCCAGGATTCAGAAGAAAACCAAGTAAACACTGATGTTAGTGTCCACGTTTAATGAAGCTTAGAAGGTGAAAGCACCAGGAGCCTGTTGGCACACACACACACACACACACACACACACACACACACACTTATACATACACCAGTAACAGTTGGTTACAGTTGCATATTGGGTCGTTTACAGGGCTCAGGTCAGTACCATCCTATCAGACGCGTCTCAGACGGAGCCTCGTCCTGAAGGTTTTTTTGGGCTGATGTTTTAAATAAAAATAAAAATCACATTCATCAAAACATCAACAACAGCAGCTGACAATAACAAAAGGCTGAGCGTGTGACGAATGCTCTCGTCCCGAGTGTTGCTTCCATCAGGATGTTAGCTTAGCATAGCACAGCACAAAGGCTAATGTCTGGCTCCCACTGCTCCCAGTCTCAGGCTCCTGGAGCTGTTTGATACATTTCACGCCTGCAGTTCATGTTGAAACTGACATTTGTAGAGTGTTTCAGCAACTTTATTTCACATCACGGAAGTTTCAATAAAGGTCCAGGAAAGTACTGAAACGTAAGACAAGCTTCTGCAAGAACATTGTGACTACGGCCACAGCGAGTTAGAGACACGTTGGTGTTAGTGTTCAACTGAAAACCTTCAGGCCGTCGGCACCTTGTATGCAGCCAATATAAACCACGCAAATATATTAGCTTTGAATAGCTTTAACCAAAGACAGCAACTTAACTCAGTCTTATAAAAGGAAATAATGTACAGCCAGAACACAGGTCATGGTAATAAATACAAAACAAGGTTCCACATGCAGAACAGAGTCAAACAGGTTCCACCGCCGCTGACGGCTTCTTTCAGTCTCAAAGTGCAGAAAACTTTAACCTTCAACCCAACTCAGGAACGTTTGAGGAACCGTCACAACAACCTGCTGGAAAACCTTCTGGAGACACCAGGAGACACCTCAGAAAACCTCCGAGGAACGCTCTGAAGAACCTGTCCACAGCCCAGAGACCGAAGACCCCAATGCCATGAATATCAGCTGTGATTGGCCAACTGTGACAAAGTGGGCGGGGCTTACACGCAACAGTGAAGATTGAATTGAATGAGAATGAAAAACCGACTCAGACTGAGACACAACAGCTACAAAAGTTTTACAAACTCCAAAACCTCAGTCTGTGATTCTCTTAAAGATTCACTGACTTGGTCCTACATTCACTTCAACTACTTAAGGAGGACTCAACCTTCACTTCCCCTCTCAGATCTCAGGTTTCTGGTCTGGTTCCAGCCGAGGGCCAGGGCACTTAGGGTCCATCAAAGACCGAGAGGTGGAGGAGGCCGAGCTCAAACAGAATGTTTGAAGGTCCTAAGAGCATAAACAGCGTGTCAGTGCTGAGATCTTTGGAGGTTGGAAGCTTGTTGGACTGGCTGAACCAGAAGTCTGCTGATGTATCAGGAACACAAAGAGGTGTTCAGAAGTCTGTGTTCTGCCAAATTCTGCCACAGATCCTGCTACCAATCAAATTGTGCTTCTGTTCCACCAATAAATGCAAAGAACCTGTGGTGGACACGCCGACACCCCCCCCCCCCCCCCCCCACTATAGCATTTGTCCACCACAGGATATATGATTGCTTTGCTATGTGTTTGAACCAAACAGCAGAATATGACAGAACACCAGGACTCACCAGGACCCAGCCGACCCAAAGCAGCTGAAGCCAGCTGAGGAGGAGCCAGAGGAGGTGAGAAGGAGGCAAGGACACTGCAGCAGGGTTAGTAAAAACAACATGCAACCAACAAGATTCCTCCTGGCTCCCTTTCCTCTGAGCTGCAGCGTGACAGACACTCGAGATAAACCTCAACGAGTCGCAACATGTCAGTGCCACGAGACCAAACCAGCTCCTGCACTCACAACCAGCTCAGAGCCGGGTCACTCAGACAGACTCAGTGACCGATCCAGGAGAGAAATGGACCTCCTGATAAACAATACAATGGTTTTGAAAAACTCAAGATTTTAGTTTTCTATTTTTGGTTGTAGATCAGTTTGGAACAATTCTTGAACAATCACAGGCAAGCTATAGGATTGGTCTTCATATAGACAGTGTTTGCTCATTTCATTGTCTCCTTTTTCAAGGATAGTACCAACATCACCTCCACTCACCTTTTTGGTTTCACATTGGTTAAATCTGGTACCTTGTTGGCAACACTGGGTCAAATATTTGCTAACCCCTTGTCTAAGGAATAAGAGTAGAGAAGAGACAACGTGATACCATGTGGTGGAGACGAGGCCTGAGTGAACCTGGCAGCACAGCTCAGGTGTAATGAACCCACACAGATAAGGCATCCCAACTAATACTGAATGGTTCTGGTCCAGTCTGGAAGGGCCTCACACTGTGGTCATGAGCCTGAGAGAACCAGACCTGAACCGAAGGATCTTCTTCTTCAGGTTGTGTGAGGCCTTGATCTTCACACAGCTCTTTGCTTGAGCTGGACTCACACCCTGCACTGCAGCTTTAAATCCAGCTGCTCCAGGTTGGCTCCGCCCCCTTCCCGCCCCGCCCGGCCCACCACCGGCCCCGCCCCCTCCGCTCTCCTCTGTGTCGCTGGTGGTCGTGCTGCCCTCTACATACTCGTCCTGGCTGGACTCGCTGTCTCCGAAGCAGTTGGTGGTGTAGTTGGACCTCTCGTCCTCACTCGTGTCCACGATGGTGGAGTGGAAGAGCGACGCGCACTCTGCCGAGTACTCCGAGTCACTTCCTGCCACGTAGGCGTACGGGCTGCTCAGCTGCACCGCTGCAGGCAGCAGCTCCCTGCGCTGGCGCCGCGGGCCGCGTCTGATGACATCATCATGCGGCGTCTCCGTGACGGCCCGCAGCCGGCGGTGGTCGCTCCGCTTGTGCTTGGGTTTGGCAACGACCACGACCTGGTCGCGTCCGTGGGGCTGGTGGCTGTGAGGGTGCGGGACAGCGCCGCCCTGCTGGCCCCCAGAGCGATGCGGTCTGGAAACGGCTCCACGTGAACTCCTTAGAGTGGAGGGTGTCTCTCTGTCCAGAATTCGGTCTTCAGGAATAGACGCTGGGAGGCGCTTGGTTCTGGAGGACGAGCCGCTCGCTCTCTTGAAGACCTTGGTGGTGCGGGGGTGTCCTCCAGACTCCGTCAGCACAGGCTTCGACCTGTGGTGGGGTTTGTCTGCTGCTCGCTCTAACGTTGTGCCCGGCTTCACTCGGACCATCTTGACTGTCTTGGTACCGCCCCTGGACAGTTTGTTGTTGGTTTTGCCGTTAACCATATGACTCCCTCTTCCACCTCCTCCCACGTTCTGGCTGTGGAAGGAGGAACCTCCACCAGCAGACTTCTCTGTCGGACCTTTCAGGAGACCGTTGACGGGAGCAGCTGCTGCAGATCTCAGTATCAGGTCCTGGGTGGGGGCAGGATGAGACTGCGTGGTCCCTCTGGGGGAAGAGATGGTTTTTGAGCTGGAGAGCTCCCTGGAGTCTTTAGGTAGAGTCGCTGTGGCTGAGTGTGGGGGAACTCTTGTGTTCCTCTTCTTCAGGAGACTGTTGGTGCTAGTATGGTTCCCATCCACTTGAGTCTGAGCAGAGTCAACGTTCGTCTTGAAGCTGTGAGGTGTGGCACCAAAACTGCTGTCAGGGAACACAGCAGCGTCCAGCTCCTCAGGCGTGTTCTCCACAGAGAGCTGCCTCAGTGGGGACGCGGTGGAGGTGCCCTCCACCACTGCTGCAGGCAACCAGGAGGGTTTCAGGTCCGAGCCCCTGAGAGTTCCCGAGCCAGAACCAGACCTCACGCAGAGGCTGGCCTGCCTCAGGATGCTCTTGGATGGGTCAGTGCTGATGCTGGTCCTGGGCCTGGTGGTTCTGATGGGCATGGCCCGGCGCTGCAGCAGACCCAGGATGTAGCTGTCCAGACGCTTATGGGAAGAAGAAGAAGAAGAAGAAGAAGAAGTCGTGGATACATGAGGAGCGGAGACAGAACCAGAGAGAGAGGAGGACTCTGGCTGCAGAGCTTCAGTTCCAGCCTCCGTCCCCTTCACAAGCCCTTCATCCATGCTGTGATCTCCATGACCCAACATCTGCAGGAAGGCGGGGCTCTGGACCGCCACGGCGTGCAGCGGGCTGGGGTAGCGGTACACGTCGCCACCGTTCCGGGACACGAAGTCACAGTGGTACTTTGACTGGGAGTCAGAGCCGCAGGCGGAGGGGACCGGGTCCAGAGGCTGAGGGGCCGAGAGAGAGCGGCGGACTGGACCACCGGCTGACAAGTCCTCCACGTGTCCTCCAATCAGACCGTCACACTCCAAACAGCTGGCAAGGTCATCTGAGGGCAGAGAGAGACAATAAACATCTGCACAGACACACTTTGTTTCACCAAATGTGTTTCCATGGACAATAATATTCTGACCATTGAGCGTAGAGTGGAATGTGATTATGGTCTTTACATGAGTTTCTTCTAGAATCAACATCGTAAAGTCTATTGTTACGCCCACACCTTGCTCCTCTTCTAATCCTGCTCCTCCTCCTGCTCTCCTCCTCCTGCTCTCCTCCTCCTGCTCTCCTCCTCCTGCTCTCCTCCATGGTCTGGACCATGGGACAGTAGAAGGAGCGTGGCCACTAGTGTTCTTCTGCTTTGTAGCAACACAGTACGTATCCTCCTCCTCCACTGGTTCAGACCAGTACGTATCCTCCTCCTCCACTGGTTCAGACCAGTACGTATCCTCCTCCTCCACTGGTTCAGACCAGTACGTATCCTCCTCCTCCACTGGTTCAGACCAGTACGTATCCTCCTCCTCCACTGGTTCAGACCAGTACGTATCCTCCTCCACTGGTTCAGACCAGTACGTATCCTCCTCCTCCACTGGTTCAGACCAGTACGTATCCTCCTCCTCCACTGGGTCAGACCAGTACGTATCCTCCTCCTCCACTGGTTCAGACCAGTACGTATCCTCCTCCACTGGTTCAGACCAGTACGTATCCTCCTCCTCCACTGGTTCAGACCAATACGTATCCTCCTCCTCCACTGGGTCAGACCAGTACATATCCTCTTCCTCCACTGGTTCAGACCAGTGCGTGTCCTCCTCCTCCACTGGTTCAGACCAGTACGTGTCGTCGTCCTCCACTGGTTCAGACCAGTACGTATCCTCCTCCTCCACTGGTTCAGACCAGTACGTATCCTCCTCCTCCACTGGTTCAGACCAGTACGCGTCCTCCTCCTCCACTGGTTCAGACCAGTACGCGTCCTCCTCCTCCACTGGTTCAGACCAGTACGTATCCTCCTCCACTGGTTCAGACCAGTACGTATCCTCCTCCTCCACTGGTTCAGACCAGTACGTATCCTCCTCCTCCACTGGGTCAGACCAGTACGTATCCTCCTCCTCCACTGGTTCAGACCAGTACGTATCCTCCTCCACTGGTTCAGACCAGTACGTATCCTCCTCCTCCACTGGTTCAGACCAGTACGTATCCTCCTCCTCCACTGGGTCAGACCAGTACGTATCCTCTTCCTCCACTGGTTCAGACCAGTGCGTGTCCTCCTCCTCCACTGGTTCAGACCAGTACGTGTCGTCGTCCTCCACTGGTTCAGACCAGTACGTATCCTCCTCCTCCACTGGTTCAGACCAGTACGTATCCTCCTCCTCCACTGGTTCAGACCAGTACGCATCCTCCTCCTCCACTGGTTCAGACCAGTACGCGTCCTCCTCCTCCACTGGTTCAGACCAGTACGTATCCTCCTCCTCCACTGGTTCAGACCAGTACGTATCCTCCTCCTCCACTGGTTCAGACCAGTACGTATCCTCCTCCTCCACTGGTTCACCTGCTTCTTCCACATATCTCCAGCAGCATCCAGAGCTTCATCCTGGTCTCCTCCCTCAACATCTACAGCAGCACAGCCCCAGGTTCAGCTCAGACCACAACATACACTTTTCATACACTTCTTCTTCTTCCTTGAGAGCTTCCAAATGTGTCTTGATGCTGCAACATCTCTCCAGTGTAGAGGGTGTTTCTGTGTGTGATCAGGCTCAGTCCAGATACCACCTGATTCATCAAACATCTGTTTACACAGTAGAATCTGAGTCAGACTCTTATTCCGCTCAAGGTCAGAATATCAATGTCCATGTAAACCACATCAATGTTCTCTAGGATCAGCAGCTGACAGGAAGTTGACTCTGAGCGTAGCCGTTCCTGGCAGCACAGCTCTGATGAAACAGTCGACTGAACGAGCTAACGACCCTGTTTGGATCGGCCGGCACAGCCGACCAGCAGCAGGCAGCGGAAAATTCTTTCCTGTGGAGAATGAGTGGAACGTTAACTCTTCACACTCACAGCTGAGCATGTGTGTGTGTGTGTTGGAGGTGTTAGCAGATTGGCGTTTGAGTCGTATTATCTGAGGTGTGACAGTTTGAGCCTTCTGCAGGCAAACAGCTTCCAGATGTTTCTTCACATCCAAACAAGCAAACAACTCCTCCAGCTCACACACACACACACACACACACACACACACACACACACACAGCCGATTGGTTGATTGTCCCCCTCTTTCTTCTCTGTAAATCCTTGGATAAAAGCATCTGCTAAAATGACTGGACGTGAATGCAAATGTCTTTCAGCTGCTTTGTGAAAAGCAAAAAATGGGAAATGTTACAAGACTGATACTGGTCAAAACAGACTTTTACTTTGCAGGCCAAGATTCAAGCCCAGCCACCAAAAGGATTCAAGAGACATCAAAGAGGAGGAGGAGGAGCAGGAAGAGCTCCTATCCACTCTTTAACTCAGCCCTATCCTTTCTGATCAGGTAATCAATGGATGGATGGATGGATGGTACCTGCAGACGGGAGGCGTCCATCAGCGTCAGCCACCGAGCAGAAACACTCACTGAAGACAGAGTTGGAGGAGTTAGAGAGAGAGACGGATGCCCCGTCACTCAGCTCATAGAAACCTGACAGACACAGAGACAAAGACATGTTACCAGGGTCTGTTCTGTTCCCTGAGTCCACTTCTAATGGACCTGGAGGTATTGGGCTTCCACAACACTCTGGTACCTGAACTGGGGCGGCTGTCAGTCTCCAGCGGGTCATGTGATGCCTCAGTGTCCAATCGCAGGTCACTGATCTGTCGGTCCAGCTCCTGCAGCTGAGACAGGAGGCCGGCGTCTCTTCTCCTCAGACAGTTCTGGTGGAACGCAGACACAGAGGGTCAGAGAGAACCAGCAGAACCTTCAGGACCAGCAAAACCAGCAGAACCAGCAGAACCTTCAGGACCAGCAGAGCCAGCAGAACCGTCAGAACCAGCAGAACCCTGATCCTCTGTTTTCATTTACAGCTGACAGATGAGTCGACAGAGGCTGACTGGCTGCTGCTCAGTGTCACAATCAACACGCGAGTTCCACATCATCACGCCACAGTCACACACACACACACACACACACACACACACACAGCTCTCAGTCATGTGCTGCATTCCAGAGCCTGATGCTGGCAGCGACTGATCCTCCGACCAGCAGGAGGCAGCAGCTGCAGGACACACTACGCTCCCCAGGTCAGAGACCTGATTCGCTGTCAGCAGCCAATCAGAATCACTGATGGTGGAGCGTCAACTTGAGACCGCCTTTGGTGTGTGTGTGTGTGTGTGTGTGTGTGTGTGTGTTTGTGTGTGTGTGTGTGCAGCTGCTCTCAGGAATGAACTGCATGTTGCTGTTGCTCCTCCAGCTGTTTGTCTTGTCAATCAACCATCTCACTCCAACACGACGTGATGTCATACATGTTGCCTGTTTCAGCTCATGCCCAACAACAGAATGACCTTTGACCCTTCCCTCTTAGACCGAGAGTCTGGCAGGACCTGGTCCGGGACCCGGTCCGGGACCCGGTCCGGGACCTGGGAGCTGAGGCTCAGCTGCTACGTCACTGAGCTGAAAGTTGATCTGCAGAGTTTCCAGCAGGAATCTCCATTTGTTCCTGTTGAAGAGGGGGAGGGAGGAGGAGAGAAGAGGGAGGGAGGGGGAGGGGAGTGGAGGGAGGGGGAGAGGAGTGGAGGGAGGGGGCACTAATCTGATCCAGATTCAAGTTTAGAGGTTAGAACTGCAGCTGCAGCTCGACAGAGCCAAGAACACAACGCACACTCCCAATATCAGCCTACAAGTAACTGAGAAGAGGAGAGAGGAGTGAAAAGGAGGGGAGGAGGAGAGGAGAGCAGGAGAGGGGAGGAGGAGGAGAGGAGAGGAGAGCAGGAGAGGGGAGGAGGAGAAAGAGGAGCAGAGGAGATGAGAGCAGGAGAGGAAAGGAGGAGAGTGGAGAGGGGAGGAGGAGAGGAGATGAGAGCAGGAGAAGGGAGGAGAGGAGGAGAGGAGAGCAGGAGAGGGGAGGAGGAAGAGAGAGGAGATGAGAGCAGGAGAGGAGAGCAGGAGAGGGGAGGAGGAAGAGAGAGGAGAGGGGGAAAGGGGATGAGGAGGAAGAGGAGAGGGGAGGAGGAGAGGGGAGGAGGATGAGTTTCTGTTGCTCACTCATCCACAACAAGAAAGAACAACATGAAAACAACAAACTGAGGAAAACTGTGTAACTGAGCTGCTCCAGACTACAGTCTCACCATACCTCATAAACACACACACACACACACACACACACACACACACACACACACACACACACACACACACACACACACACACACACACACACACACACACACACACACACACACACACCGCTCCTCTGGCTGAGCCTGTCAGAACTTCTGGTCTGTGACATCACCTGAGGATCTGCTGCTCTGATCACTGATTGATCGGCTGGTCGTGATTGATCCCTGCAACATCTCCCGCCTCTGCCTGCCCCCCCCCCCACCACCACCACACACACACACACAGACACACACATACTCCGACCTCTGACCTCACTGCACACCTGAGTCTCTGGGGGGTCAGAGGTCATTGAGGATGTGTCTGCACCTACCAGCTGTTTCCTGAGCAGCAGGATGTTCTCCTCCAGAAGCTTCTCCTCGCTGCTCCTCCGCTGCTCCTCCTCCTCTTCCTCCTGCTCCTCCTCCTCCTCCTCCCGGAGCTCCAGAGCAGCTCGGACCAACTCCTCCTGCCGCTGGCGGAGCAGCTGCAGCTCCTCCAGGCCGGACACGGCCGCCTCCAGCCGCTCCCTCACCGAGCCGCGCTCCCTCCTGGAGGCTGCACACAGCCGCATCTCCCCGGACCTGGGCTCACCACCAGGACCACATCCGGACCAGGACCAGGACAAGGACCAGAACCAAGAGCTCCAAGCAGTAGAACAGAGCCGGTCAGAGGGACCAGGTGAAGCCCTCACCTGGACCAGTCTTCTGATCACCTGATAAGCCCCCTGGATCAATCAAGTGATCAATCACTTGATCAATCACCACCAATCATCAGCTGAGCCTGTCAATCCAGGGTCTAGACTGTCTCAGTTGTTGGCTCCGCAGGGTCCGGTCCTGCTGACGTCACAGGGCTCAGTTCGGGTGCAGCAGTCCCTGAGACCCCGGGTCCAGAGCAGACCAGACCAGACCAGAACAGCCCGGACCACGTCGCAGCTGCTCCTGCCGCTCCTGCCGCTCCTGCCGCTCCGCTCGGACTGAAGAGACGCGGCCGCGGCGCGGCACGAGCGTTGTGGCGTCAGCGAAGCCTGAGACGAGTGGTTCCTGATGGTCCTTTCAAAATAAAACACAACCCGGCTCTGCCCAATTTGGCGCCCAAGGCAAGATTACTCCTGCAAACACACACACACACACAGAGGGAGAGGGAGACAGAGAGAGGGTGAGCCTGTTTAGCAGGCATAGAAGGAAAAATATTTTTTTAGGTAAGATGTGTATCAGTTGTGTGTAGGTAGAGTCAAATGTTCAAGTGAATGCAGTTTCGCGTGTTTAAAAGTTGACTCGTGGTCATGAGCAACTCTGAGAAATCCGGCTGCATATGTCAAACATAAGACTTGACGACTGTGATAGTCTAGGAAAGGGGATTGATTGAGGTTGTTATAGTAGAATAGTCTTTGAGGCATTTCTAATGAAACCGGCATTCCATAGCTTCTATATCAACTTCTTCTATACTGACATTAACGAGGACTGTTCTTGGTCTATTTTCAAGTCCCACGCCTCATCTGTAGTTGGACAGCAAAACAAAAAGATTATTTTGGAGGAAACTTTTGCCACAATTTCCTGTGTGATTGCATTGACTTTTGACAACTTGACGCTCCGCCCCTTAGACCTTCCTCGGGAGTCAGTCTTCCTCCAGGTCCTAACGCCTGCCCAGAAACACCAGCAGACTCCACAGGCTTTACTGGAACACACTGGGAGAACTTGTACACAGTGGGAGTATTTATACACAGGTTTAATACGGAGCTGCAAGGATCAGATTCCAGTTGAGGTGAAAAACAAAGATTTGCTGAGCAGTGAAGAGACTCTTCAACTCCTCTCCTCTTTCAAACTGAAATACAACAACAACAACAAACATCTGTGCAGTTCACTCAGAGCAGATGGACAGTGATGGTCAATGAGTGAGAGGGAGAGTGATTATTGTTATTGTTGTGAGTGATAAACAGACCTGATTGTGTCTGTCTGGTTTTTGGGTCAATCCCAGTTCACTGCTGGGACCGCTACTGGTAATGAGGTCACACTGTGAGGGAGTACAGCGCCCCCTGCTGCTGATCACCCCCCCCCACCCCCAAAAAAAAAAAAAAATCTGCACTTTATAAAAACTTTAACCGGAGGATGAGGAGACAAAGAAACGATGAAGAATTCATGAAGCATCCAACAAAGAGCTCTCTGCTGCATATATATAGACTTTGAATGCGCGCACACACACACACACACACACACACACACGTGAAAGCTCTGTTAAACCTGATCAGAGGTTAATCCTCTGTCTGAGAATATTGATCATCACACACTCAGATCAGCAGACAATCAATACTCAGACAGAGGTGAGATCCTGCCAGACTGTGTGTGTGTGTTCTGCTCAGCGTCAGTCTCACTGTCTCCTGCAGCTTCACTGATCCCATTTCCTGCTTATCTTATCTACACACACACACACACACAGTGTGTGTGTGTGTGTGTGCTTTACACAGTTTTCAGTGTGTGTGCTGACAGCAGCTCACTCTATTGTTATCTCTGCATGCGAGTGTGTGTGATGGCAGAAGTAATGTGTTCCCACAGTTTGGACTTTCAGGCTCAGCTCAGAACTAAAGAGAACCAGAGAACAGGAGGAGCAGGAGCAGGAGGAGGAGGAGCCGCAGAGTCAGGCATGATGTATGTTCATGACTGAATGTGACAAACTACAAAGAGACTCAAACACCTGAATGCAGATAAAACATTTATTAAAACATTTTCCCATTTTGATGTAAAACGTGTTAAAGCGTGTGTGTGACATCATCCCAGCACCCGTCTGGTGACAGAGCTCATGATGGATGCCAGCGTGGTTCCTCAGTGGACAGCGTAGATGGTTCAGGAGCTCCAGTCCTGGTCTGATGGACGGCAGCTGAACCTCCAGCCTCAGGGTCCCTGCTGAAGAGGCCAAACCACCTGATCAGACCTGGACCTGGACCACACCTGGACCACACCTGGCCCAGGAAAAGGATCCAGACCAGACTTGGATCAGGTCTGTATATGGGATTCTAGTTAATCTCTTTCAGCTCCTAAAATCTCTGTCTCCATGGCGACAGACTGACAGCCTCCTGGTTGTCACGGCTACCACCTCCTCATTACAGAGGCCTGGTACACACCTGTAGAAACACGTCTGATTGGTTGCTGACATCACGTTATACTTCTTTGTTATTGTTCTGATCGTTTTCACATCATGTATTTTCCACAAGCACACACACACACACACACACACACACACACACACACACACACACACACACACACACACACACACACACACACACACACACACACACAGCACAGGATTCAGCCGTCAGCACATTCACACACTGACACACACACACACACAGCTCAGTCAGTGTAAACATTGCCATGTATGGAGCTGGTGTGGGATGTGTGCAGTCTGTGGAGCTGCTCTGCCCCCCCCCTCCACACACACACACACACACACACACACACACACACACACAACATAATGTTGCCTTCAATTCTGTGTTGAATGTCTGCATGTTTCTGCAGCTCAAACCGTTTCAGTTTCTGATGTGAACATAGCAGACACACAGCCCCCCACACACACATACACTCAGACAGCCTCAAGACACACACACACACACACTCGAGAAACGCACACACAAATTCTGGCACTCACACACACAGAGGACGACTTGTTCTCAAGCTTTAATAGAGCTGGAAATAGAATCAGCTCAACAGAGAACTATTTAACTCACACACACACACACACACACACACACACACACACACACACACACACACACACACACACACACACACACACACACACACACACACACACACACACACACACACACACACACACACACACACACACACACACACACACACACACACAGTGAATGATGGAGACACAGTGCCCTCTGCTGGACAGTCTTTGAAAAGCTTCCTAGCTGTTTGGGTGTCAAACTCTCACAGACACAGACAGACAGAAAGAGAGAGAGAGAAAGAGAGAGAGAGAGAGAAAGACAGACAGAGACAGAGACAGAGAGACACAGAGAGAGAGACGGAGAGAGACAGACAGAGAGGCACACACAGAGTTACATATGTTGTGGTGTAGCTTTTGTCATGACAGTAATATGACATATTGAAGCCACATTATGTCATTACATGACGTAATAAAGCGACTGGTTCATCTCTCTACATCCTCTGAACTGCCCCTTGGTGTGAGTGTGATGGGAGGGTGTGTGTGTGTGTGTGTGTGACTCGCCTGTGTTGCAGCGTGTGTGTCTTCCAGGTGTGGAGGGGAACACAGGGACAGGTCAGAGGTCAGTGTCGCCCCTGGGTCACCCATCAGGTCACCCATGGTAACTGAGCCCTGAATGGTTGCTTCAAAACTGCCGTCTGACACATCTGGAGGGAAGGAAGACGAGAAGACATGCAGTCGGCTGAGCTGCACACACTCACAGTGGAGGCAACTCTGTGTGTGTGTGTGTGTGTACCTGGGCCCTGGCTGATCTGTCCAGGTGACCTCTGACCCTTGGGATCTGTAGTTTGTTGGGGTTTTGTGGTCCAGGTGTCTCTCACCTCCCCAATGCTGACCTCCTCCTCCTGACCCCCCCCCCCAGGAGCCCTGAGGACACAACAGGTCAAAGGTCAGCAGGGAGCAAGTGAGTGTGTGTGTGTGTGTATGTGCGTGTGTGTGTGTGTAACCTCTGGCTGTGGTCTTTCTCCTCTGGCTGAGTGTGTCCCTCCCTGCTCCATCGCTGCCAGCAGCAGGTCATGACCTCTGACCTGCCCTTCACTGGGGGGGTCAAAATCCTGTAGGAAGTGACAAAACATGCAGCGAACTGTAGCACTGCTGCTTCTAGTGACTCGTGTGTGAGGTTCAGGAAAACTGCAATAAATGAATTAATGAAACGTTTAATTTTATTAACATCAACCTTTGGTCACAACCAGTGACCAGTGGTCATGACCTCACCATCTCCTGCAGCTCCTGGAGAGAACTGGAGAAACTGCAGACCGGCTCCTCCTCTGAGAGACGCACGCACACACACACACACACACACACACACACACACACACACACACACACACACACACACACACACACACACAGTCTGTTCAGGTTCATGTCACCAGATATGAAGCTGGTGATGATGTTGCACAGACCAGCAGATTATATGTGCTTTGTATATTTGTCTCTGATCTTGAGAAGAGAACTACGTGGTACTGGCTCCACTCGACTTGACCTTTTACCATTTCCACTAAAGTACCTGGGATCTGGTACCTGGGGGTGTATCGGGTGAAGAGGGGCGGGCACTCTAAAGGCTGACTAAACTACCCTGTAGTGGAAACGGTCCCAGGAGCAGTGTGGAGGGGAGGAGCTACCTGTCCTGGCCTGCTGGTTGATGCTGAGGAGCAGCTCGCCCTCTGAGATGTGGCGGAGTGCCGCCTCCGTCCCAGCTGTCGCCTCACTGCTGCTGGAGGAGCTGGAGCTGGAGGAGCTGGAGGAGCCAGAGGAGCTGGAGGAGCTGGGAGGAGGTGCTGATCTGGGCTCAGGTGCAGTGGGAGGAGGAGACAAGGGAGGAGGGAAAGGAGGAGGAGGAGAAGGAAAGGAGAGAGGAGGGTCCTCCTCTGCCACTGACATCAACCTGCAGGAAAAATAGAGTGAATAAGTATGTGTGTGTGTGTGTGTGTGTGTGTGTGTATACATACAGTGTCTGAGGGTGTGTGTGTGTGTGTGTACGTACAGTGCCTGAGGGTGTGTGTGTGTGTGTGTGTATGTACAGTGCCTGAGGGTGTGTGTGTGTGTGTGTGTGTACGTACAGTGCCTGAGGGTGTGTGTGTGTGTGTGTGTATGTACAGTGCCTGAGGGTGTGTGTGTGTGTGTGTGTATGTACGGTGCCTGAGGGTGTGTGTGTGTGTGTGTGTGTGTGCGTACGTACAGTGCCTGAGGGTGTGTGTGTGGATGTTCCTCTGGGTTCTCCTTGTCCAATGGCAGCTCAGCATCTTCCCATGTGACATGGGGCGGGGCTCTGGGCTCCGGGCTTGGGGTGGGCGTGGCCACAGGCACTGAGGTCACAGTCACATACAGAGTGAGGAGGGGCTAACAATGCTAACACAGCTGTATACAATGCTAACACCAGTCTGACCTGGTGCTGTGATTGGCTGAGGCTCCTCTGTCTGCAGGCTGTTGGGTTCAGAGGGAGGGGGCGTGGCCACGGGTGTGGCCTCTCTGCTGGGCGGAGCCAGGCTGGGAGGAGGCGTCGGCTCTGGAGTGGGGACCAGAGCTACCAGTTTATCCTGGAACAGAAGGAGGATCAGACTCTGAGGGGATGGAGGAGGTTCTGCTCTTACTCTGCTGCGTCTGCACCTCCTGCTGAGCTCCATGCTCCGGTCTTGCTGCTCCTGCTGCTGTTCCTGGTATTCCCAGTGTTCCCAATGTTCCCAGCACCAGGGAGATCTGCTCGCTCAGGACCTCGTGGACCAGCTGTCGGATCAAAGCCGAGTCCTCAGGCATGCAGGAGTCGAAGAACAGCTGGAGACCGGCACCCCCCCCTGCCTCCACTACACACACACACACACACACACACACACACACCCCCCGATCAAGCCTGGGTCTTCACACCAGTGGGACCCTGCTCCTTCTTCTTGCTCACCGATGTCTGAGGTGTCACTCTGCTCCTTCAGCTCTGATTGGTCAGTGGAGCTGCTCTGGGCAGGGTCACAGGGAGGGGGCTGGAGCATCTCTAAAATCATCCTGGACATCAGCTGCTGCTCCACCCTGGAAGTTCACCAGTTCAGACCAGCAGAGACCAGTTCAGCCCAGAAGAGACTAGTTGAGCCGCTCAGTTGAGCTCAGAGGAGACCAGCAGAGCCCAATTCAGACCAGTAAAGACTCACCAGTCCAGCAGCCGCTCCTCCAGGTCTCTGTGGTTGGAGGCCTGGACGAGGACAGGGGGAGCATGTGGCACCTGGGGGGGGAAGACTGGACCCTGGTACTGGACCAGAGGAGGACAAGCAGCTCCCTCCACTTCCACCTGCTCCTCCGCCACAGCACTCAACTCCTCCTGCAAGACACAGAGGGGAAGGAGATAGGGGGTGAGGAGGAGGATAACGAGGATGGATTAATGGAGTCACAGGAAGAAGATGAGAATAAGGAGTAGAGGGAGAAAGCTGAAGAGGAGAAGGATGAAGAACAGGAGGAGGAGAAGGAGGAAGAGGACCAGGGGAATGAAGAAGCAAAGGAGATAAAGGAGTAAGAGAAGGAGGAGGAGGAGATTACCTGCCCCATGTCAGCTACAGACAGGAAGTCGGCTCCAGGGAATATGACCTCCTCCTCCTCCTCCTCAACCTCCTCTTCGATGCCCCTGGTCTGGATGATGTCAGCTGGGGGAAGAAGAGGCGGGGCCTCATCATCATCCAGTGGCTCCGCCCTCTGCCCATATAAAAGGCAGATAAACGACATGATGTCATCAACAAAAACCAGGAGAGGTCAAAGCGGGGGAGGCCCCGCCCCCTGAGGAGGCTGGTAACCATGGTAACTGTTGACTAGCTCACCACTGGCTGACTGACAGAGCCTCTGTCGTCAACGGCAACCATCCCGGGTGTGGGCGGGGCTACAGGTGGTGATGTCAGCTCGCAGCAGTGCATCCTGGGACGACCTGCAGACAACAGGCAGAACTGAGCGCCGCCCTCTGATTGGTTCAGCTCTGAATGGAACATTTCAATATATTCAGCGTCCAAACTTGTGCTGCAGATATTGATTAATTTAGGAATAAATAATGTAAATGTATTCGAATAACAGTGAACTTTAGATGGTCAAGTAATGTCTTTGGAAATGAAATGGTCTTATTCCTGGACATGTTTATATAAGAAATATAGCAGCTATGTCAGATTTAAAATGAACTTCGACAGCTTGTTCAGGTCAACATGAAGGAGCCACTATAATGTTCTGAAATAAAGATTTAAAGATTAAAATTTAAAAGAATTAGGAAATGATCACGAAATGATCAAGAAATGAGTGCTAATGAGCCTGAAAATATATAGCATCTATCTAGCTGCAGCCTCCAATCCTATGAACCACCAGATATTTTAGTATATCTCATGTTTGATGCTGGCACTGAGGCGCAAGAGGGTCTGCGTGTGTGTGTGTGTGTGTGTGTGTGTGCGTGTGTGTGCGTGTGTGTGGACGGGGGTGTAGGCATAGGTGTGTTAGGTTGTCAATCTCACCGACTCACCTACAACTAAACATGGATTAAAGTAACACAGCAGCGTTTCATCTTGTTTCTTTGAGTTGGAGTTAGCATTAGCATGGTAGCTAACCAGCGTTCTTAACTCTCCATCACTAACTACCACAGTAATTACCACGGTAGTAGTCGCGTCATTTGAATAACTCGAGTAACCTGGGACACACTGGGCAAAGTTAAAACATTACGCAGTGGGATCGCCATGGCAACAGGGTAACTGTCCGCTGGGGCGACTGTGAGGGGGGCGGGGTCAGCAGGGCCCCGCTGAGGCTGTACAGGTGAGCAGCTGGGGGGCGGAGCTAGACAGGTCTGAGTCTTGCAGGACTTCACCTTCACACCTGTGGGAGAGCAGATGGTCAGACAGGAAGCAGCTGTGGAGTGGCAGGAAACGGATCCGACACTGACCTCTGACACTTTCCACCAGCCGGGGGCGGGGCCTCCTGCTGGGCGGGGCCCCAGGTGAGCTGAGCCGCAGGTACGGACTCTTCTTCAGGGTCCGCCTCAGGCCTTGGTGCGGAGCTCTGCCATAGAGACGCGTCAGGTACGACTCTCCGTCCCTCACTCCACCTGAGGGGTGCTCAGGCTCCGCCCCCTGCAGCTGGGGGCAGAAACAACCAATCACACGACTTTGGTCAGTTTAAGTGAGGGCATCACTCCCTTCACAGGGAAATCTAAGGAGGAAATATTTACTAGATACAGGGACATGGAGGGATTAAAAAAAGGTACGTAAATGTGAGATTTAGACTTCACACAGTGTGGCCCGTGTAGCTATGGCTATATATAGGTGTATATGACTAGACATCAGCACCTAGTGATCTATCTATCTCCACCTGCAACACTGATAACACTGATCACTGATCAACCAATCACATTGACTGCTCAGACTGACCGGTGCTAGCACAGCTGCTGGTCCATGACTTCCTCTTCCCACCAAGGTTGCACTTCCTGTTCCTCTGAGCATGCTCACTGGGCGCCGCCGGCCCGGGTGGGCGGAGCTCCCAGCAGCTCTCTGCTGTGATGTCACTGCTGTGTCTCTGCGGGCTGTGTGATTGGCTGCAGCATCTTCTGAAGACATCTCAGCCTGAAGAGGAGAAAAGGGGAAAGGGAAAAAGCTTTTCTCATGCCAGGTCGTGTACACAGTTCCATGTCAGCCGCCACCACTGGCCCCACGACACAACCCCCCGACTGACTCCCACTGCTCCTCCTGACAAGTCACGATTTCTTGGTCATATGCGAGTGACTCCCTGGGGCTGAAATCATGTAGTCAGTGTGCCCCCGGCCTGAGACGTGTCCACGGTCTCCAGGAGCCGCTGCAGGGGGAGGAGGCTCACCTGGATGTCTTGGCTGAGGGTGCTGATCCAGGCGTCCACCGTCTTCTTGATGTGGAGCTGCGTGGTGCAGTCTCTGGAGGACATGGGTCAAAGGTCAAAACTACATATATACATACAACTCTTACATATAAATAAATACTCTTACACACACACACACATATATATATATTCATATATGTATACATACATATATAAATGCCACCATTATCTACCTGTTACTGGCCAGTGCTTCCAGTCTGCAGTGCAGGACCTCTCCAGTCTGAGCTCTGAGCAGAGCGTCCAGGTTCTCCTCCAGCACCTTCCTCTGTCTCTGCACCTGGCGGAGAACCTGCCCCGCCTCCTCCAACAGGGACGCTCCTGCAGGCGTCCTCTGCACCCGCATGGACTGGGAACACTGGGGTGGGACTGGTTGGGACTGGGATTGGGTTTTATGTGAGTAAGTTTGATTGGACTCTATTTGAGTGGGCTGGGTTTGATGGGACTGGTGGAGGTTTTGATGGGATTGAATTTGTTGGGTCTGGGTTTGATGGGATTGAGGATTTTGCTGGAACTGGGTTTGTGGGGCTTTGATTTGATGGGACTGTGTGTGTTGGAACTGGTTTTGCTGGGACTGGTGGAGGTTTTGATGGGACTGGGTGTATTGGGTCTGGTTTTGCTGGGACTGGGTGTTGTGGGACAGGTGGAGGTCTGCTCCAGGGCTGGGGGTCTCCACAGGGTCCTGCTGAAGCACACGGTCACTGAGGTCACTCACTGGTCAGGTGAACCTGACTGAAGCGTCTGATGTCTGAACTTCCAGTCAGTCTCTACATTTTAGTTTCTACTAACTCACCGCCAGCAGCATTTTCATCTCAGTCCTGAGACGTCCCATCTCCCTCAGCATCTCATTGGCTGTCCTAGCCGCCGCCTCGTTGCTATTGGTCGGAGAATGCAGGTGACTTGTGGCAGCTGTCTGGGTGGCCGTGGACACACCTGTCTCTCCTCTGTGGTGCCGGTCACGCCTGCGTGTAGGGCGACAGTAAGGTCTCATAACTGTCCATGTTAATCAGATCACTTCCTACAGCTGCTGGCTGGCAACCACAGAGCAGACATTCCTTTTCACTCACAGCTCAAACGTTCCTGCATATTAGATCAAAACTTAACTCTGGACTCTGCATTTACAGCCAGAAGAGGGCGCCCTCTCTGCTGCTGTCACTGGGACAGACAGACAGACACACACACACACACACACACACACACACACACACACACACACACACACACACACACACACACACACACACACACAAGGGAGCGAGTCAGTGAAGCAGCCAATGACGTGTTCACTCTAGTCAGGAAACCTCTGACAGTGTGTGTGTTTGTGTGTGTCCCTTACAAAATGGCTCCAATGTTTTTATGCAGTAACCATGGTTTTACTATGGCACCTGATACTATGGTCTGATTACAAGTACTATGGTCCTACCCCTAGAACCACCATGGCTTATCTGTAGTACTTCATGGTGACTGGTTTTACCCATGTTGCTACCATGCTTTTCATGGTTACCCAAAAAAACAAGAAAAAAGGGAGACCACGGAAACCACGGTTATATTATCAGAGCAAAACCATGGTTCCTTTTTGTAAGGTTTGTGTGTGAGAGAGAGCTGTCAAATGTCAAATTCTCAAACAAGTGATGGGTAGAACGGCTGTGTTCTAACCTCCTGCTCTGTCATTCACACTTGGAGGATGTGGGCTGGGCTGCTGTTGCTAGGCAACACCTCCATTCCTCCTGGTGATGAGCAGAGATGATGAGGAAGGAAAGGGGGACGAGGAGGAGGAGGAGATGCAGAGGCTTCTCTTCTCTCCTGACTCTGGTCACATGACCACAGGTGTGTGAGTCTGTGTTTGTGTGTGTGTGTGTGTGTGTGTGAGTCTGTGTGTGTGTGTGTGTGTGTGTTCCACTCACTGATTCAGGTCAGTGCTGAAACAAAGAAATATGAACACTGCAGTGAGAGGGGAGGAGGAGGGGGAGGAAGGGCAGAGGAATGAGAGGAGAGGAGGGGGATGCAGAGGGAGGAAGAAAGAGACAGACATGGGGGAGACAGAGGTGGAGAGTGGGGGAGGGCAGAGGCTGCATCACACTGAGGTACTGGGGGATGATGGGAGGACTCAACACTGACATCGTCAAGACCAGTAAACACACACACACACACACACACACACACACGCACGCACGCACGCACAACCTGACCTCATCACGTTCTGATGATGTCACCTCTGTGATTGTGTCTTTGTCTCTGTCCTGACTACATGAAGCTCGTAACCACGGCAACCACAACATACTGCACGGCAACAGAGGAGGAGGAAACAGACAGAGGGAGGAGAGACAGGCAGACAGAGGGAGACAGAGAGGGACAGACAGGATCCAGGTCCATGCGGTCTCCACCTCTTACTCTGCTGCCACCCCCCCCACCCCAGTGCCACACACACACACACACACAGCAGTAAGGACTCCAGGATGGTTCCTAAAGGGTCCTAACATACGTGTGTGCATTAGCATGCACAGTGAGCTGCTGTGCTGAGCCAAGGGCACCTTAACCATCACTGTCCCCCCACTTCTCTTTCTCTCTCTCTCCCTCACACACACACACACACACACACACACACACACACACACACACACACACACACACACACACTAGGTGTGTGTTGTTTGTTGCTTTAAGACAAAAATCTGCAATGCAGTACAACAGCGTAGCTGAGCTGCAGGTGCTGTAGAATGGAACAGAAAGCTTTGGTTGTCATTGTACAAAACATGACAGGACAAACAACAAAACGGTGCGGTGTTGTACTACATGACGGTGCTACAGCTACTGTCTAGTACAATCTGTACTGTGACAGGCACACACACACACACACACACACACACACACACACACACACACACACACACACACACACACACACACACACACACACACACACACACACACACACACACACACACTCCAGAGGAACTGAACACACAGGAAACACACTCAACTGATTTATTGCAGCAGGAAATGAAAAAGTGATCAGTTGTACAGGAGTTTGTATAAAAAAATCAACTCAACACTTAAAAAAATACAAAACATCAAATGAAAAAGTTCAAAAAGATTCTGAAAAGATCAAAGAAACTTCTGTAAAAACCACAGCAACCCCCCACATTCACCCCCCACCCATGCTGTGTTCAGACTCAGGCTCACCTGAGCGGCTGACCCCGGCTGACCCCGGCTGACCCCGGCTGACCCCGGCTGACCCCGGCTGACCCCGGCTGACCCCGGCGTCACCTGGGCTCCGGTCCCTCCAATAAAACCAGTTTCACCATCACACCAGACACAGACACACCTGTGCTGTCGCCATGACGACAGTGACACGAGTAGGACGAGTGTGGGTGTTTACGTAGAGCTGCAACAACTAAATCGGAAGCACTCGACTTTTAAAATATTCAACAGCTATTTGACTAATAATTGACGAGCTTCGAGCAATGTGTCTGAGTTTGTTCAGTTCTCTGAAGATCAGCAGACAACAAGGTGTTCAGGCAGCATTTCATCAACCAATCCATTCATCCAGAGACTGCCCAACAGGTGAACTTACAGGAGTAACTGTTTGTTGCAGCTCCACGCGTGTGTGGGTTGGTTGATTTGTTTTGTTTACACGAAAAACACAATGGTCATCTTCATCATTTACATGAGACTGTGATGTTTGACCACCTCACGTGTGTAGAGTGAATATCTAACGAGAATCTCTCTCTCACACACACACACACACAAACACACACACACACACACACACACACACACAATCAATCCCTAACCCCTGACGAAGCTGTGGGAATGTTTCTTCAATGGTCCATGATCTGTTTCCATGAAAAGAGAGCTACTCCTCCTGCATCTCCTCCTCCTCAAGGGTCTCGCTCCTTCTTCACCTTCATGTCTCCAGCCAGGATGGTGGCGATCTCCCCCTGCATGAAGGCCCAGGGCACATTGGAGCCAAGGAGCGGGCACTTGTCTCCGGAGGGGCAGTACACCTCCCCAGAGGAGCCCTGGGCCTTGATGCTCTCCCTGGAGCAGGGGAAGCAGAACTTGTGGCTGGGGACGGACGGACACTGGACAAAGTGTGTGTCCTCCAGACGCTCGTGGCAGATGGTGCAGCACAGCGGGCCGCTGCTGGCCATGGGGGAGTCAGGCAGGCTCTGGCCGGGTCGGGGCTCCAGCGTCCCCCCAGGGTCCAGGCGGCGGGGTCCAGAAGGCGGGGACGAGGGGCTGCTGCTGGTCTGTCTGGAGGACGTGGAGTGGACAGAGTCTCTGTCCTTGTTGGGGGAGTGCGCACTCCCGAGTGTGTCCGCCACTGTCATGAGCGCAGCCATCGGGGATGCTCCACCCCGCGGGGCCGCGCCGGGCTCCGAGGGGGGCGGGAGCAGCCTGGGGGCCTCGGGGCCCCGGGGCCACGGTTCGGGATCCGGTTCTGGGTCTGGGGATCCTCTGCGCTTCCTGGGCCTGGGGGCCCCGGGCCGGGGAGGAGGCAGGGCCAGGCCGGGGGGCAGCAGCGGGGCCCCCCCCTCTGCCTGGGGCAGCAGCTCCACCCCCACCCCGGCCCGGAAACACCGCAGCGGCTCCGGCAGCAGCTCCCCCAGCAGCCGCCACGTCCCGGCCCCGGCCCCGGCCCCGGCCCCGGCCCCGGCCCCGGCCCCGGCCCCGGCTCCGGCTCCGGCTCCGGGCCCGGGTCTGGGCTCGTACTCCAGGTACTTGAAGCCGGAGCTGAGGCCCCGGGCCGGGTCCTGCAGACAGTCCTGGTACATCTGCCTGGCGGCGCCGGACGCGCTGCTGAACACGGTACCGGAGCCGCTCGGATACTCGATGAAAACCTTCAGCTCGAACTCGGAACCGGGTTTGGACACCGCGTCGAAGGCGCAGACCCGGCCCCGGAGCCCCGGGTCTTTCCGGAACCTCACGGTGAACGGGGTACATCCGGTCAGCGTCTGCAGCGTCTCGCGCACTGCGCGCGGCCTCCCGGTCCAGTCCTCGTGCCGGTTCCGAACACTCTCACTGAGCTCGGCCAGAACCTCCTGGTTCCGCTGCTTCTCTTTTACCTCCCGGTCCTGTTCCGACCCGGAGCCGGGCCTCCGGACACCCCCGGACTCCGCTGCTCCCGGGGGGGTCTGCGGTAGCAGGCTGGGCGGTACCGGCGGGACCGGACCCGGGGCTCCGTAGGCTCGGACACGTGAGTTTGGGCTCTGCCGGTTCAGTTCGGGGGGTCCGTCGTCCGGTCTGAAGCCGTTGGTCAGTCTACTGCTGGTCCCGCCGTGGTACCGTTCGGGACCCTTTCCGTCCTGGACCTGGATCAGCGGCTCCTTCCCCGGTACCGGCACTGCTACCAGCCCCGGCTTGACCGCGGCTCCGGCCCGGTTCTCCTGCAGATGGAGCCTGTTATCCTGCAGGGCTCGGTTCTCCTGCAGGGCTCGGTTCTCCTGCAGGCCGTGGGCCCGCTTCAGGTGCCGGGCGGTCTGCAGAACCAGCTCGATCCGGTCCGCTCCCTCGTAGTTGACGCAGCCCCTGCAGACGGGTTCGGTGAAGTCCCAGATCATGGCCCAGCTCATGCGAGGAAGGTCGCACAGGTAGCACGACTGTCTGCGGGGGGGCGGCAGCGGCGAGGACATGGTCCCGGTACCGGTCGGGTCCGGTCCGGTCCGGTCCAACTGCTCGGTCCGGTGCACAGGGAGCGGGAGCTGCACTGACTCCTCGGCTTATTGTTCCTCTCTCGCCTCCTCCCCCAGCTCCCCCCTCCTCCCCCCGGCTCCGTGCTGCGCTGCAGAGGAGGAGGGGGGGGGTTCCCTGCAGCTTCACTGACGCGGAGGAATTTGAACCCCCCCCCCTACACACACACACACACCACCACTGGAATGTCATCTGGAGACCGTGACGTCACCTCTTACACACCACACACGAAGAGGTGAGATCGGAGGCAGCGACTTCGATCAGATCAACACATCAATACTGAATCAGTGTGGCGTGTGACGTCATTGATCTGTTCGTGTCCAAACATGTCTGCTTCATGTTTATGTTTCTGTCTGATCAACATCTGATCATTACCTGAACCAATCACGTCCTGATGTGTCTGCAGCTACACACACACTCTGTGTGAGTGTGTTGCTAGGCGGGTCTCTCTCTCGCTCTCTCTCTCTCTCTGTCTGTTGTGCCTCTATCACCTCATGGTTGATTGATTGGCTATGGTGATGATGTCATCGACCACACAGGCGTTGCAGTGATGCATTCTGGGTAAAACTTCACACCAGTGAACATCAATACAGAGATCTTTAAGGTCTTGTGTGCGCACACACACACACACACACACACACACACACACACACACACACACACACACTAAACTTAGTGTGATGGAGGGGAGTGTGTTGCCATGGAAACATGCTGGGAAACCAAGGAGGAAGCTGCTGAAAACATGAAGAGCTGCAGCCTCTCTCTCTCTCTGTCTGAATGTTTATGCAAACGGAGCCTCTCTGTCACACACACACACACACACACACACACACACACACACACACACACCTACACTTGCTGTATCCAAATGTACACACCTGTATCAGCACCTGTATCTCCCCCGCCTCACCTGCTTTGCTGTGGCCATCGGTCATGATGTTGTGATGTTGTCATAGCGACCGGCACAGTCTCCAAGGAGGCGGTTGCCATGTTGGCTGGTGGCTGGTTGCCAAGCAGGTGAGCTGATAGAGACACAAGGGAAATTGGAGTGTGAATGTGTGTGTGTGTGTGTATGTTCACACATCCACAACAGTGAGGTCAGTTTTCATTCCACACCTGCAGTGTATGGCCATGCACACAGTGTTGACACAGACACCTCCTCACATACGTCTGTGGGACACGCAAACACACACACACCACACACTGACACACAATGCACTCTGGGTGAGCGGTGCTGCCACCTGCTGCTCACAGGGCTTCATTGTGCTGAGACATTTTTTCTGCTCTTTGTTGACATCAGGTTCCAGGACTTTTCCCGTGTTTACTTTCAGAGAAGCAGCAGGAGCTCTCAGGGATGACTCAAGGTTTTCCAGGACATATGACTTTTTCTCTCATTTTCCAGGTCTTTTTGGAGAGCCTGGTCTGGAATGATGTTTTGGAGTATGTGTGTGTGTGTGTGTGTGTGTGTGTGTGTGTGTGTGTGTGTGTGTGTGTGTGTGTGTACCTGCAGTGTCCAGGTGTGTGACCTGCAGATGTGCAGGGCAACCTAAGGCTGGGGGGTCAGAGGTTGTGGTGGAGGTAACATGGCCTGTCACCATCCTGAGGGCAGACTCCAGTAGCTGGCTCTGATTGGACAAGAGGACAGCCAATGAGCATGCAGAGTGCAAAGCAAGGTGGACAGGAGTGAGTGTGTGTGTGTGTGTGTGTGTGTGTGTGTATGTGTGTTCACCTGCTGTTGCAGCTGCTGGCTGTGCAGTGTCTCCAGGTGACGCAGCGTCTGCTGGCTCAGGCTCCGCCCCCTATCCCTGCCCTCGCTGACAACATAGTGATGTCACAGTGATGTCACATGCTACCCTGTGAAGCTGCTCACCTCCTATCTGTTTATTGATTTGAACACACACTGCTGCCCTGCTGCACAGCTTCTGGAATTTCCTCCGGGATCAATAAAGTTCTATCTATCTATCTGTCTATCTTTCTGTCTGTCTCTGTCTGTCTGTCTGTCTCTGTCTGTCTGTCTGTCTGTCTGTCTGTCTGTCTGTCTGTCTGTCTGTCTGTCTGTCTGTCTGTCTGTCTGTCTGTCTGTCTGTCTGTCTGTCTGTCTGTCTGTCTGTCTGTCTGCCTGCCTGCCTGCCTGCCTGCCTGTCTGTCTGTCTGTCTGTCTGTCTGTCTGTCTGTCTGTCTATCTTAAAAGTGTGTGTGTGTGTGTGTGTGTGTGTGTGTGTGTGTGTGTGTGTGTCTACCTGTCAGCCAGCAGCGTCTGGACACTTTGGACCAGCTGAGCGACTCGGGCCTCCAGGTGGGACGGAGCCTGAGGACACAGACGAGTTGTGGTGTCATGAGTGATGTCATCAGATGTTCTTTAATTTTAATTTCATTTAATTTCAACGTGAAACTGCAAACTGCTTGATCCTCAGCTAAAAGTGAATTCAACATCAGTCAACATCTTGTAGATGTGTTACAGATGCTCATCAAATCACAGATCTGGAATCAATTAAATTCAGCTTTGTCTAAAGAGCTGCCTCATTGGAGCTGCTCTGCACCAAACCTGGACGGCCTGCAGGTCCAACCGCAGAGCTGCTGGGAGACGCTCACATGTCACCATACATTTCTCATTCTGTCACATAGTTATTCCATCCTGATTAGTTTATGCAATTTATATTCTACATTTCTCCTTTTGACACTTCTAATGAGATGCCAAACTGCCCTCTGTTGTCCTGAGGAGCTGTGACAGTAGAGACTGGTCTCAGGTCAGACGTACCTGGAGCTGATCAGGGGATGATGCTGCTGTGTTTCCATGGTAACCAGAAGACAACGCTGCCTCCATCTGTGGCCCGGCTGCTCCTCCTACTCCTCCTGCTTCCAGGGAGCTGGCCTGAGGAGGCTCCAGCAGCTGTACCCTGACCTCCCTCCTGTGGGGGGCGCTGTTGGAGCTGAGCAGCAGAGAGGAGACACCTTTACTGTGAAGCTGATCCCAGGTCAGACCTGTGGCCCACTGCCTCAGCCATGGTTATTGCCGTTAATATAAACAAATGAAACAATGAAAACTAGAATGAAAAATTCACTTTCATTAACTGAAACGAAGGGAGACTATTATGTGTAATTCATGTTCGTCGTCGTCAGTGTTGGATTGATATGAAATCAGTTTATTTCACTCCGTACGGCGCTTCACAGTTTGTTTCCTTCTCGTTCCTTCTCTTCTACTACAGTGGTGTCTTTTGAGATTTATTTCACAATACGTACTCTGATCTTTTGAATCATGCATCTGACAAAGTATGAAAAACTAAAACTAATAAAAACTATACGAAAACTAAGCATTTGGCAAAAGATGAAAACTAATGGTAACTAGCAAACCTCTAAGAACTGATCAAAACTAACCGAATTAGAGGGAAAAAGTCAAGACTAACTAAAATTATACTAAAATGAAAAACCTAAACGATGACCACCCTGGCCTCAGCCCGTGTTCCTCACCGTTGTCTCAGAGCGGCGAGGACGGCTCCCCGAGAGCCGGCAGCGAAACGCGACGTCAGGAGCTCATGACCTGGGAGTGATGACATCATCAGAGGAGCATCCATCACGTCTGACAGGGATACGGAGAGATGTGAAATCGTCGCATATACAGTGTTAAAGGCCCATTTCTCCCTGTTAACATGGAAGCTATGGAGCGCTGCTTCCATCAGAAATGCCTCAGGCTCTCGTTCAGCTTTCTACCTGCTTGCACATTGTGTCCTGTATACTACCTCAGTTTCCCAACACCTTTAAACATTCAGCTGATACAGTATATGTATACACACATTGAATTGCTTTATGAGGAACATACCCAGTTCTCTATTTTAAGAGAATGCTTCTTGTCCTGTCATCCTAGCTTTGTTTTGTGTAGTTGATGTCTGTTGTGTTGCTTGTTGTTTGTTTTTTCTTGGGAGCATTTTGTGTAAATTCTGTACAATGATTATTTTGCTGTGGGAGCACCCCCAATACAATGACAATAACTATTCTGCTCTATTCTGTTCGCTTTGTAGCTGTGGGAGTGTTATGCTCTCTTTCTGCACAGATCTGGCCCCTTCATGCTGATCTGGCAACCATGCGAGGATGCAATCATGGACATGATGACGTTTCAGGACCTGCTGCACAGCTTGACCAGAACAGGCTGTTGATATTGAATGAAATTAGGGGAAAGGTGACTGTTCTGTGTAGCCTAGCAGCTTGGTGATGGATGGACTGATGGGCTGGCGAGTGAGCCCGTCACCTGGAGTGTGGCGGCTTCGCTCAGTGGGGAGCTTCTGCTCTGGACCGGACTCTGGACCGGACTCTGGACCGGACTCTGGACCGGACTCTGGACCGGACTCTGGACCGGACTCTGGACCACGCTGGAGACACAAACACAAACTGAGCCAGAAACAGGGGATGCTGCACAGCATCTGCTCCAGCTGTGAGCAGTACTGGCTGATTGACAGATGTCAGACGCTCGTCAGGCGCGCCTCTGGCTCTGATTGGTTGCTACGTGGCGGTCAGGGTGGACTTGGTCGAACACGCCACACTTTAACAGTCAAACTTTCTAAAATTAAATTAAGTTAAGGGGTTAAGTTGAAAAGAGTTGAAAAGGGAGCAGACTCACTCCTGTTGAGGGGGCTCTGATTTCTTTGGTTTGACCAGGTTTCCTTGGTAACAGTGCACCTACACACACACACACACACACACACACACACACACACACACACACACACACACAGAGTGTCAGGTCTCTTCCACCAGGTCTGTTGTACCGGCTCGGTATCGGTGATAATGTGTGTGTGGGTACCGGGCTGACGCGGTTCCTCCTTCAGCTTCTGGACCGTGATCTGGACCGAACCGGGTCCCGGGACCAGAACCCGGGTGGAGCGAATCAGGACGTCCCCGGTGTCCGAGCTGAAGGAGGACTGATCCGGAGCGGAGACTCCAGACTCCTCCGAGCAGCACAGCATCGTCCCGCTGACCGGGACCGGACCGGGACCGGTACTTTTAAATTTCCCGCCACAGCTTCAGGAAACGCGGGAGGAACCAGATGAGGAGGAGGAGGGTGTAAACAAAGACAGACATACAGAATAAGAAGACAGAGACAGTAGGAGACAGACCCAGTCAGGTATTGTGGTGGCAGATCCTCAGAAACAGGGTGAAACAACTGTTAACGACAACACCACACGTACTTCCGCTTACCGGAAGTTGGCGTGTGTGTGCGTGTGCGTGCGAGTGTAACCGTGAAACGTTTTTTTTTTCTATTTTTTCCTCTAAGAAAACCGGAAAACAAACTGTAAAAATGAACCGAATGATGAGCAGAGAATAACAACAAATGAGCCAGGGGTAATCCGGATTAAGCAAAGGGGCTATAAGAAGTACAATTATTACTACTACTACTACTACTATTATTACTGTTCTTACATACATGTATTATGTTATCATGAGCATGAGTATTATTATACCGTAATCTCTGTCACTGACAGTTTCCGGGACCGCGTCAGTCTCGGAACCTTGCGTACCTGCGTCTGTTTCCCCTCGAAAATTTCCGGAAGCTGAACAAACTTTTTCCGGCTCCGGGTCATCGCGTCACATTGACTCTCTGGATCGCGGAACATCTCGGTGTCAGAGCCAGGCCAGAAGCGGGTCAGAACCAGGACCAACCAAGAACCAGCTGTGATTTTGCGGCTCGCGCCCCTCTCACCTGTCCACGTGCTCCAGTGTGTCCCAGCAGCTCCAGGTAAGCTCCACACGGTCCAGTCCTCCAGCAGGGGCGCAGATAGAGGGTGGGATCAGCGCCGCTGCAGTCCAGGTGTTCAGTCAGAACCTGAGGCTGAAAACAAACAGCTGCTGGAGCCCTGAGACACTAGTCCTGACAGACTGGAGGACAGAGACAGAGTGGTAGAGACAGACAGGTAGAGACAGAGACAGGCTGGTAGAGACACAGAGACAGACAGGTGGAGACACAGAGACAGACAGGTGGAGACACAGAGACAGACAGGTGGAGACACAGACAGACAGGTGGAGCTGGTCTCAGACCTCGATCTGAATCATAGATTGTTCCAAATTCTGAAATGGTCTTTGCAGTCGTCTGGGGGGGTGGGGGGGTCTGGACACTTCCTGAGGACATGGTCTCTGTGTCCAGGTGCAGCAGCAGCAGCATGGCGGTGCAGGTGTCGGAGTCGGACCAGATCAAACAGGTAGGAGCAGCGCGCTCTGACCAGAGGGGGATATACAAACACTGAACCTGGAGTTCTCCAGATGATCAGAAGGAACAGGAACCTTTGAAAAAAGCAAAGATGGGAGTCTGAAACTCTTCCTGTGTGTGTGTGTGTGTGTGTGTGTGTGTGTGTGTGTGTGTGTGTGTGTGTGTGTGTGTGTGTGTGTGTGTGTGTGTGTGTGTGTGTGTGTGTGTGTCTCAGTTTAAGGAGTTCCTGGGGACGTACAACAAGGTGACAGAGAACTGCTTCATGGACTGTGTCAAAGACTTCACCAGCAGAGACATCAGGCCGGAGGAGGTGAGGCCTTCAGGGACACTGGGACATCTGAGAACTGTTACCTCAGATCTTTAGTTTTTTATATTTCATCCCCATGTTTGACCAGGCAGTACTAGAGTTTAGTACCATAAGGAATGTCATCCTGATCTGGCAACCACACAGCAAAGTAGGAACTGAACTGGCTGGTCTGGTGCACACGGCCATGGTGATAGGAAACAGACTGCCATCCCATAATACTCTGTATGTAGAACATGTAGAACATACAGAGTATACACATACATACGTGCTGATGTGCTGTTGTCACTGTGGCTGTTGAGATGTTTGTGGAGCAGCTGCTGACGCCTGGTCCTGTCGAATCGTTAGGCGATCGATCAATCATTTGATTGATTGATAGACTGATTGATTGATAGACTGATTGATTGATAGACTGATTGATTGTGTGTTCCAGTCCAGCTGCTCTGAGTCCTGCCTGCAGAAGTACCTGAAGATGACCCAGCGGATCTCCATGCGCTTCCAGGAATATCACATCCAGCAGAACGAGGCTCTGGCTGCTAAAGCCGGACTGCTGGGCTGAGCTGGACCTGGGCCTGGACCCGGACCTGGACCTGGACCTGGACCCGGACCTGGACCCGGACCCGGACCCTGGGCCTTGGTCCTGGTCCAGAATGCAGGAAGAGAAGATGGAGCCCAACGTGACCTGGAAGTTATTTTTTCTTTTGTGTACAGAGAAACAAAACCTGTGAAATCGTTCTCTAATGTTTAGCTGTTAAATTAAAGTTTGTGAAATCATTTTCCTCTTGATCATTGATCAGACAAAAATCAGAAAACTCACCTGTGACCTTTGAACCTGCTGACATCATCACAGCTGAGCTAAACCAGACTTCCTGGTGCTGAAGCTGCCGAGGGTCCCTGAAGGCAGCATGTCCACCTTTGGCTCAGGTGGACAGTCCAGGAAAGATCAGCTGTTCCAAACTAGCGCTCAGACTGGAGGCTCCCCTGGAGACAACTGAATATTTACTCTATAAATAGGACAGATATTACAACACTAAAGGTGTCTTTGTATGAACATACTGAGGGAATAAACACCTTCATTTGGGTTAAATAAAATTTGTTTTAACGATTCATGTAACTAACAGTGTCCTTTACTAAGTTCCTGGTGAATTCTGTGGCATCAGAAAACGTTTAAAGAAGAAATTAGAATGTGTGCAGAAAATCTGGAAAAATAAATATATAAATATAACAACATACACTCACCGGCCACTTTACTAGGTACACCATGCTAGTAACGGGTTGGACCCTTTTGCCTTCAGAACTGCCTCAATTCTTGGTGGCATGGATTCAACAAGGTGCTGGAAGCATTCCTCAGAGAGTTTGCTCCATATTGACATGATGACATCACACAGTTGGCACAGATTTGTCGGCTGCACATCCATGATGCGAATCTCCCGTTCCACCACATCCCAAAGATGCTCTATTGGATTGAGATCTGGTGACTGTGGAGGCCATCTGAGTACAGTGAACTCATTGTCATGTTCAAGAAACCAGTCTGAGATGATTCCAGCTTTATGACATGGTGCATTATCCTGCTGAAAGTAGCCATCAGAAGTTGGGAACATTGTGGTCATAAAGGGATGGACATGGTCAGCAACAATACTCAGGTAGGCTGTGGCGTTGCAACGATGCTCAGTTGGTACCAAGGAGCCCAAAGAGAAAATACTCCCCACACCATTACACCACCACCAGCCTGAACCGCTGATACAAGGCAGGATGGATCCATGCTTTCATGTTGTTGACGCCAAATTCTGACCCTACCATCCGAATGTGGCAGCAGAAATCGAGACTCATCAGACCAGGCAACGTTTTTCCAATATTCTATTGTCCACTTTCCATGAGTTTGTGCAAACTGTAGCCTCAGTTTCCTGTTCTTAGCTGAAAGGAGTGGCACCCGGCGTGGTCTTCTGCTGCTGTAGCCCATCTGCCTCAGAGTTCGACGTACTGTGTGTTCAGAGATGCTCTCCTGCCTACCTTGGTGGTAACGGGTGGTTATTTGAGTCACTGTTGCCTTTCTATCAGCTGGAACCAGTCTGGCCATTCTCCTCTGACCTCTGGCATCAACAAGGCATCTCCGCCCACAGAACTGCCGCTCACTGGATATTTGTTCTTGTTCGGACCATTCTCTGTAAACCCTAGAGATGGTTGTGTGTGAAAATCCCAGTAGATCAGCAGTTTCTGAAATACTCAGACCAGCCCTTCTGGCACCAACAACCATGCCAGGTTCAGAGTCACTCAGATCACCTGTCTTCCCCATACTGATGCTCGGTCTGAACTGCAGGACATTGTCTTGACCATGTCTACATGCCTAAATGCACTGAGCTGCTGCCATGTGATTGGATGATTAGAAATTAAGTGTTAACGAGCAGTTGGACAGGTGTACCTGATAAAGTGGCCGGTGAGTGTATGTTTTTGTAACGGTCTTTAAGATGTTCTTTCAAATGTGTAAAAATTCCGTTCAGTAAAAAGAGAAAAATGTGCAAGTGTTTAAACGTTGGTGTGATGAGCAACGGAGCTGCTGAAGGAACATGGACCATCAGCAGCTCTGGACCCCGGAGCCAGCCGAGCCGGACCCCGGACCCCGGAGCCAGCCGAGCCGGACCCCGGACCCCGGAGCCAGCCGAGCCGGACCCCGGAGCCAGCCGAGCCGGACCCCGGACCCCGGAGCCAGCCGAGCCGGACCCCGGACCCCGGAGCCAGCCGAGCCGGACCCCGGACCCCGGAGCCAGCCGAGCCGGACCCCGGACCCCGGAGCCAGCCGAGCCGGACCCCGGAGCCAGCCGAGCCGGACCCCGGAGCCCGGAGCCAGCCGAGCCGGACCCCGGACCCCGGAGCCCGGAGCCAGCCGAGCCGGACCCCGGAGCCAGCTGAGCCGGACCCCGGAGCCAGCCGAGCCGGACCCTGGAGCCCGGAGCCAGCCGAGCCGGACCCCGGAGCCCGGAGCCAGCCGAGCCGGACCCCGGAGCCAGCCGAGCCGGACCCCGGAGCCCGGAGCCAGCCGAGCCGGACCCCGGAGCCAGCCGAGCCGGACCCCGGACCCCGGAGCCAGCCGAGCCGGACCCCGGACCCCGGAGCCAGCCGAGCCGGACCCCGGACCCCGGAGCCAGCCGAGCCGGACCCCGGAGCCCGGAGCCAGCCGAGCCGGACCCCGGAGCCCGGAGCCAGCCGAGCCGGACCCCGGACCCCGGAGCCAGCCGAGCCGGACCCCGGAGCCAGCCGAGCCGGACCCTGGAGCCCGGAGCCAGCCGAGCCGGACCCCGGAGCCCGGAGCCAGCCGAGCCGGACCCCGGAGCCAGCCGAGCCGGACCCCGGAGCCCGGAGCCAGCCGAGCCGGACCCCGGAGCCCGGAGCCAGCCGAGCCGGACCCCGGAGCCCGGAGCCAGCCGAGCCGGACCCCGGAGCCAGCCGAGCCGGACCCCGGAGCCAGCCGAGCCGGACCCCGGAGCCAGCCGAGCCGGACCCTGGAGCCCGGAGCCAGCCGAGCCGGACCCTGGAGCCCGGAGCCAGCCGAGCCGGACCCCGGAGCCAGCCGAGCTGGACCCCGGAGCCCGGAGCCAGCCGAGCTGGACCCCGGAGCCCGGATCCAGCCGAGCCGGACCCCGGAGCCAGCCGAGCCGGAGCCCGGAGCCAGCCGAGCCGGACCCCGGAGCCAGCCGAGCTGGACCCCGGACCCCGGAGCCAGCCGAGCTGGACCCCGGACCCCGGAGCCAGCCGAGCTGGACCCCGGAGCCCGGAGCCAGCCGAGCCGGAGCCCGGAGCAGTGTCCAAAAGCACAAGGTGTGAGACAGCATGAATTAAAAATGGTGCAACGTGACAGACTGAGAAGTGATGCTTTCCCTCCATTTCACATCAAAGTGTGACCACAACCGGGAAGAAAAAATGAAAATAGCACAACGACCCTGATCAAGCCACACGTTATTTGTCTGGGCGCTGACAGATCATAAACAAGCTGGAAGACCTGGAGGGATGGAGAAGCTTGGAGAGGAAGAGTCCAGTAAGACAGGAAAGAAGGAAGAGTCGTTCACCTGCTCCATCCAAGAACGCTTCATGGAACAGCTGTGATTTGTTGCTTTGAAAGACTTTAGACACAAATGAAAACTGTTCAAAGAGTAATCAAAGTCTTGGGCTGTTTGAAGTGCCAGGATCAGGCCAGATCTCAGACGTTGTATTTAAAAACTTTATTAGAAACAGAGAGCAGTTCAATGTCCCACATGGCTTCTGCTGTCAGGAGGAAGAGTGTGTGAGTGTGTGAGTGTGAGTGTGTGTGTGTGAGTGTGTGTGTGTGTGAGTGTGTGTGTGAGTGTGTGTGTGAGTGTGTGTGTGTGTGTATTTACAGTCGTCGCTCTCAAACTGCCTTTAGCCAAACAGCACATAGAAAAAAACACTGAGGAGTTGATAATATAACAGTACAAAGAGTCTCTCTTAAAAAATATTAGAAATCATTCTTTACAGCGTGTAAAACGTAGCTCTCATACACGGCGCTTCATTCGGTTCTGTACAAAGAGACGCTCCAGCTCGGCCACACAGGAAACACCAGAGGAGGAACAGGAAGTACTGCAGCAGAGCTCCTCCAGGAGACCAAGGTTCAGCAGCACCAGAGCCAGAGGAGCCGGACCCCACCAGGACCAGGCCCAGGCCCAGGCCCCCAGGCCCCCAGGCCCCCAGGCCCCCAGGCCCCCAGGCCCCCAGGGCCCCAGGGCCCCAGGGCCCCAGGGCCCCAGGCCCACTCTGGCTGAGCGGTGGCTCCTCAGCGACCTCTGAACCTTCATCTCCATCACTGAATAAATAAGATTTCATTTCATTATTTTACAACGTGTTCACTTCCTGCTGCGACGTCACACTTATGGAGGTTTTTCTTCTTTTTACCAAAATAAAAGCTCTGGAAGTAGAAAAGAACCCAAACCCTCTCACAGCAGGAAGTCCCCACCCTCTCTGCTCCTCCAGAAACATGCTCCCCGTTTCCTGTTCAACAACAGAGGAAGCTCGCCGAGCGGTGACCTCTGACCCCGACCCCTGGTAATAACCGCTTGCTTTATTTTGAAAGGAGATTCACCAACAGGAAGAAGGAAGGTAGGAAGTGCTAGACAGATGACGCGTCGTTCCTTCTCCTCGACAGGAAGTCAGTCTGGAAGTGAGGGGGTGGGGCTGAGCTTGGGGGCGGGGCTGAGGCGAGGCAGAAGCCCCACCACCCATCAGCTCCCACTGACCTGGAGGTCGTTCTGCCCATTGCTCCGTCTGAGTTGAGGGAGTGGGCGGAGTCTGTTGAGGGGCGGGGCCTGGCCAAGAGTGGGCGGGCCTGCATGGGCGTGTCATCACCTGCACTCCACAGCGACGGTGGTCTGCGTGGGCGAGGCCGAGGACGGGCTCAGGGCGGCGTCGGAGGAGCCCGAGGAGGTGGAGGCCGTGGTGTTGGACACTGGAAGACAAACAGGACATGATGTCATCACAGTCCATCATCTGGTCACATGATGACCTCCCAGCATGCCCTGGGGCCTCCCACCTTCTCTCTCTTTCTTTTTTAGCCTCTTCCGGCGCCGGTCGATGGACGCCACCTCAGACTTGAGCGTCATGTAGTACTTCCTGATCTCCTGCAGCTTCTCCTGCAGGAACGAGATCCGCTCGGTGCTCGACATGTTGTCCAGCTCGTCTGGGGGGAGAGAGAAGGGCGGGGGGTGAGAGGTTGCCCAGAAGGCTCCAGTTACACCAGTTTAACGGTTTTTCAACCCTCAACAACAGGAGCTGAGGAAGCAGGTGAACCTCCTGGGGTGAGATGAGGAGAACAGACTGTTCAGACTGCCCCCCTCAGGCCGGAGGCACACAGGTGTGAACAGGACCTTCAGACCAAACAACTCTTTCTTCATCATCATTATTATTATTATATTATAACATGCATGTATATTGTAAGTATAAATGAATATATCCAGGAAATACATTCTCTACCACTGTTTACAACTCTGTCTTATCACTTTTCTATGACTGTTGGACAGAAGCAGCCAGGGAGACAGCAGAGACTTCAGGACCACTCTGCTGCACAGCTAGCTGAGCGTGTCTCACCGAGCTGGAGCGTCCACTTGTACGTCCTCTGAGGAGACGAGTTGTGTTTGGAGGACGGAGACGATAACGCAGGACAACGAGTCTTCTGAGACTTCTGAGACACACGAGACTGGTCCTCGCTGTCACTGCTGTGACCTGGGGGGGGGGGGGGTTAACATTTAGAACCACAGCCTGCTCCATCCACAGTACACACACACACACACACACACACACACACACACACACACACACACACACACACACACACACACACACACACACACACACACACACACACACACACACACACACACACACACACACACACACACACACCTGCTCCATTCTTCTCTGCCTTTCCAGGTGTGTGTGGTCGCTTCTGGCTGCGTTTCAGTTTCTTGCTGGTGGGGCTGGTACTGCAGTCCATCACCCTCTTCTCACCTGAGGGGGGGGGGGGGGGGGGCTAAGGTCAGCACACCGACTTCAAGGGAGTGACACACTTGTGTGCATGCATACACACACGCACACACACACACACACACACACTCACTCACCTCTGTCCTTACCCTCCTGCAGTGCCAACAGGGAGGTGACAGTGGAGGTGGTGGAGGAGGCACCACTGCCCTCCCCCCCGGGACTGGAGTCTCCTTCCTGCTCCTCTCTCACTGCTCCTTCCTCCTCAGCAAGGCTCCTGGGGGGGTGCAGCTCCTTTGGTCGGGGGGTGGAGCCTGGCGCAACAGTGGGCAGGAAGGGGTGGACCTGAGCCTGGGGGGGGTGGGGGGAGGGCAGTGGGTGGAAGGGAAGGTGGGGGGAGGGGAGGGCAGCGTGCAAGAGTCCAGCCGGAGGAGGCGGGGCCTGTTGCGGCTCCCCCATCAAAAGCAGGAGGTGCTCCGGGGGGAGGGCGGCCGGCTTCTCCCTCTCATCGGGCTCGTCCAGGTCGACCTCGTGGCATACGAGTGCCTCGGGGCCAATGCGCGGCTCCAGCTCCTCCGGGGGGGCGGGGC
>CM055199.1:23826613-23831613 GCA_029224185.1 Karalla daura
AGATCTGCTTCTGCTGGTTTCACACTCTCACCTCTTCCTTTATATGTCTCTTCTTTTTCTTCTCATCCTCATTGTCTGCGTCTTCATCACTCTCCTTATCCTCTTCCTCATCGTCGTCATCACTGGAGGATGAGTCCAGGATTTGACTCATGTCCATCTTCCACAGGTCTGGAACCTCCCGGTTCCTCAGGAACATCAGGGCATCTTCAAAACCTGAGGAGGAGGAGGAGGAGGAGGAGGAGGAGGAGGAGGAGGAGGAGGAGGAGCAGCAGAGAGTGAGGTCTGAGCTCCAGGGCCCCCGGCTGCATCGTGGGGCGTCGTGTCCTCACCTTTCCTGCTGGAGAACTCAGACTTGGCACCGATGGAGCCGACGGCATGGACGTGTCTCCTCGCCACCGTGTAGCTGCAGCGCCGCAGGAAACAGGAAGTTCACAAAACACTGATCAGTCGGATCGATACGGAGCAACTTGTTCCTATGAGACGACTGTCCACAGATCAAAGATCAATACCAACATAAAGAACTCACAACTTGGCGTCGCTGAAGGCTCGAACCAGACACTGATCCTTCTTCACCAGCAGCTCATCATTACAGCTGGGAGACACCACCTGCAGCACACACACACACAGCTCAGACACCGCACACACACACACACACACACACACACACACAGCTCAGACACCGCACACACACACACACACCACACACACACACAGCTCAGACACCGCACACACACACACACACACACACAGCTCAGACACCGCACACACACACACACCACACACACACACAGCTCAGACACCGCACACACACACACCACACACACAGCTCAGACACCGCACACACACACACACCACACACACAGCTCAGACACCGCACACACACACAGCTCAGACACCGCGCACACACACACACACACACACAGCTCAGACACCGCACGCACACACACAGCTCAGACACCGCACACACACACACACACAGCTCAGACACCGCACACACACACACACACAGCTCAGACACCGCACACACACACACACACACACACACAGCTCAGACACCGCACACACACACACACACACACAGCTCAGACACCGCACACACACAGCTCAGACACACAGCTCAGACACCGCACACACACACCACACACACACACAGGCCTGAGGCGTGGCCTGACCTACCAGAGCCAGGTACCAGTTTCCCGCTTCTCCGTCGTTCTCGATGCTGCAAACTTTCCCCAGCAGCTCATCGTTCAGCCTCCTCCGGTCCTCGTCCTCCTCCTCACTGGACGAAGACTCGTTCTCCTCATCAGCACTGAGAGACAGACACACAGTGAGACTGGGAGCACACGTCTGAACCAGGGCCCTGGACCTGGTCGGACCAACACTCACACAGCCTGCGACGAGCGCCGTCCTCCGCGGTTCGGCTTCTTCCCGATGACCGGAGTCCCAAAGTGCTCCGGGTTGGTCAGCGGCAGCTGGTCCAGCGTCTGAGGGGAGACAGAGCGAGCAGAGGTGAGACAGATGCAGGAGACGGCTGTGTCCGTCCTGAGGAAATAGTCCCTCCGTCTGAGTGTAACACTCACCTCACTCTCTGCAAAGTGACGCTCTCCCTTCAGACAGAGAGACGTGCGACGAAGAGTCTTCTCGTCTCCGTCATCAAACACTGAAACACACACACACACACAAATGAAGCAGGAAACAAGTCGCATGCACTTCCTGTCGGGCCACATTGAGCTTTGACCTCTAGATCAGAAGAGACTGCTCAGAGGAGAAGCCGATTAACAAACCGCAGGCTAGCATTAGCTATTAGCTGCTGCATGTGTGCACATCTGGATCAGACTGGCCTGGGATTGGTCAGACAGCCAAGAGAACATGTAACATCACAAGATATCTTCAGCTTGTTTAGCGAAACCGTTTCTCAGCATCATCACTCCAGCCGGACACCCACACATGTGTGTTGAAGACATGCTATGGAGCTGACACCCACCCACAGTGTAGAGGCTGGCGTCTGTCAGCTTACTGATGACGGCCTCGCTGGATAAACCCTCGTTAGTCTTCACCTCCACCGTGGAGCCCACCTGGAACACACACGGACAGTCAGCAGGGAGCTGGAGGCTCAGACAACACCTCCATTCTCCTCCTCCTCCTCCTCCTCTTACCCGCAGCGGTCCTTTGATCTGGTCGTCCTGCACCACCTGGGACGTGCTCTCTCCTTTCAGAGTCACCTGGAGACACAGGTGAGCGGGTAACAGCTGACAAAAGGTTGTGACGTCACAACTGAGACATCTTCTCTCTGCCCTGAACATTGTCTTTGAGGACCAGCTCCATGACAGGTCCTTGGCACAGAGCGGATCTCAGGTCAGAGGTCAGAAACCCCTCAGATATGAGCAGAGCTCCTGTCACCTGGCGCCCCCTCTAGCCTGAACCTGGGACACCTGTCTGCAAGAGAACTCACCTTGACCTTCACCATACGCTTCACAGTCTTGATCTTGGCCTCACAGAAGGCTCCTCTGTACTTGGCACTGACATCTGTCCCCACTGTCAGGTAGGCAGGCTCGTCTGCTGCCTGCAACACACACAAGTACCATCGTAACACACCTGAGCTGACCTGCAGCTGGGGTCCTCAACCCTGACCTCAGCATGAGTCCAGGTAACACCCATCACTGTCCCTCGTGAATAGCATAGACTCATCTGTGTGTTTTTCTTGAAGGTTAAGCTGTTTCTACAAACAAGCTACTGGTTTGACACAAGGTCCTCTAAAACAACAACAACAACAACAACAACGTTCCTTCAGTGTCCTCAGGTAAGAGGAACCTCCTGGACGCTGCCCGGGTGGCACTCAGACAGCTGGTGGGTGAGCACAGGTGAGCGTGAAGATGGCAGATACCACACAGCGCTCTCTTTTAGCCCATCCTGCACGTTACCACTGTCCTCAAAGGCTGTTTCATCTGCCGTGTTAGTCTGTTTGAGGAGGTACACAAACAGAGAAGTGATCGAGACCAGGAAATACACTGGAGTCTGAAGCTGCTTCATCCTCCATCTCATGTGGACAGACACGTGAGAGTTTCAGAAGGTCTTCACTTAACTTATCTTTGCCTTCTATTTGATCGGATTTTGAAGTGGAAGACATTTAGAGCACAGACATAACTCTTACAATGAACAGGGCTGCAGTGTTTCCTTATGGCTGCTCGCATTAACAGCCAGACTCGTTACTGACACGATTACAGGAGTTCTCAGATAGTTGTTGAGCGGATCAGCTGACGGATCGATAGTGTGACCGATCAGTGCTGGTCTGATCCATAACTCCGAGTTGCTCCTGCCCAGCTCCTCCTGACATGGAGGAGGAGCGGACCCGGACACACTCACCTTCATCTCTGCGGTTATTTGAGGGAGTCCAGCTCGAAAGGTTCCGGATCACTGTGAGATACAGACAGAGCGAGAGACGGAGAGACAGAGAGGAGCAGGTTAGAGGAGAACGGAGGACGACACGGTGTCAAACTAAGAGGTAATGCTAAGCTAGCAGCTAGCAGTAACTAGTGTTAGCTCAGACATTCTTCACCCCTCCCTCCTCCTCTTCCTCCTCTTGATCCTCCACAGGATCAGATGTGACATAAACGGCGACTCTACTTTGACCAACACTCCCCAGAAACCGGCTCCGAGTCCGGTACCGGCGGCTCCCGGGTCTGGGTGCCGGAGCAGCGGCCCGGAGCCTCGGGGCCGCGGAGCAGCTGTTCCCGCTCCGCCGCTGCTGCAGGAGGCGTCGCAGCTGCGCCATGGAGCCTCCTCCACCTCCTCCAGTGGCTCCTGCAGCTTCCCTAGCCCCGGTACCGGGGCCCGGGGCACCGTTCAACGACACTGGGCTGCCCCAGGCCTCGTCGCGGCCCCAGGGTAGCCCGGCGCGGCTCAGCCCCGAGCTCGGTTCGGTGTAGCCGCGGAGCTAACAGCCCGGACCGCGGCGGGTCTCTGCCAGGTTGAACCAGGCAAGGCCTCCTGCAGCAGCCCGGCGAGGTCGGCAGGTCACCGGAGTGGAGGAGGTGGCTGGACCCGCGGTGGTCCCCCGGAGCAGCTCGTCCTGCCCGGGCATCGATCTAATCCGCGGCGGCTCCACAAAGGCAGCACCGTCCTCTCGGGGCTCCGCGGCCCGGGGCCTTTCCAGTCCCGGACCGCGCTCCCCGACCCGGCCCAGAGCCGAGCCACCGCGGGTTAGGGGAGGTTCTGGGTGGGTTCGGGTCGGAACACAGTGTGATCACGGTGCGAACGATCGGTACTCACGGTCTGGGCCGCGGCTGCTTCCTCCGTCCGTCTGGAGCGATTCACGAACAACAAGCTGTTGAGCCCGAGCTCTGTTTCCTCACAGCTGATTGGCTGCGGAGTCAGCGACGGTCCGAACTGACCAATCCGGTGGAGCTGACAATTCCCGCATTTTGATTGGCCATTGTGTTCCCTGTGTTGCTATTGGTCAATACAAACGCGGCGCCACGAGGGAAATGACGCCATCAGCTGCGATGTCGTCCAATCAGAGGCGAGCTTCAGACAGAAACCCGCGAGCGCCTCAGCCAGGCGTGACCATTGGCTGAGCAGGGATCGTCATCAGTGACGCTGGAGGAGGCCGCGCCCCCGTACGTGCTGGGTCCCCGTGCAGGGAGCTGCACTGGGACCAGCAGGACCGGGCTGAAGGGAGGAGGTAACCGGAGGGCGGGGGCGGGGCTGGACTCGTACCGGTACCGAGGTCCGGAGAACCGGGGAAGCGTCAGGCAAGATTCAAAGTTCTATACCATTTTTTATGATTCGTGTGGCTGAACAGCTGCAGGACCCAGAGGAAGGGACAGCAGTTCTGAGGAGTTCGGGTCGTGGACCTGATCCACCGGGACTGGTTCCATGTCGCGGTCCCAGTGCTTCAGACGGATCCGTTGCTGTCTGACCGACCGGTGGCGTCAGCACATGTACGTCACAGGAAGAGCGTGACGACAGAGCCTTATTAGTCAGTTCCTGTGGAGGTCGGT
>CM055199.1:23834113-23876613 GCA_029224185.1 Karalla daura
GAGGAGGTCTGTGTGGAGGAGGTCTGTGGAGGAGGTCTGGGGAGGAGGTCTGTGGAGGAGGTCTGGGGAGGAGGTCTGTGTGGAGGAGGTCTGTGGGGAGGAGCTCTGTGGAGGAGGTCTGTGGAGGAGGTCTGTGTGCAGGAGGTCTGTGTGGAGGAGATCTGTGGAGGAGGTCTGTGTGCAGGAGGTCTGTGTGGAGGAGATCTGTGTGGAGGAGGTCTGTGTGGAGGAGGTCTGTGTGCAGGAGGTCTGTGTGCAGGAGGTCTGTGTGGAGGAGGTCTGTGTGGAGGAGGTCTGTGGAGGAGGTCTGTGGAGGAGGTCTGTGGGGAGGAGATCTGGGGAGGAGGTCTGTGTGGAGGAGGTCTGTGGGGAGGAGATCTGGGGAGGAGGTCTGTGTGGAGGAGGTCTGTGGAGGAGGTCTGTGTGCAGGAGGTCTGTGTGGAGGAGGTCTGTGTGGAGGAGGTCTGTGTGGAGGAGGTCTGGGGAGGAGGTCTGTGTGGAGGAGGTCTGGGGAGGAGGTCTGTGTGGAGGAGGTCTGTGTGCAGGAGGTCTGTGTGGAGGAGGTCTGGGGAGGAGGTCTGTGGGGAGGAGGTCTGTGTGGAGGAGGTCTGTGTGGAGGAGGTCTGGGGAGGAGGTCTGTGTGGAGGAGGTCTGGGGAGGAGGTCTGTGTGGAGGAGGTCTGTGGAGGAGGTCTGTGGAGGAGGTCTGTGGAGGAGGTCTGTGTGGAGGAGGTCTGGGGAGGAGGTCTGTGTGGAGGAGGTCTGTGTGGAGGAGGTCTGTGGAGGAGGTCTGTGGAGGAGGTCTGTGTGGAGGAGGTCTGTGGAGGAGGTCTGTGGAGGAGGTCTGTGGAGGAGGTCTGTGGAGGAGGTCTGTGGAGGAGTGGTCTTGATGGGAGCTGCAGCTGTAAAGTGACGCCCACACATTCTGTGGAATTTGGGGGTTAGACTGAAGCTGGCTCCAGTGCCTGGAACCAGTCCTCCCAGTTCAGTGTCTCTGGAAGCCAAAATCACCCGCAGCAGCCCAGACCACAGGCGCGCGCATGCGTGTGCGTGTGCGTGTGCGTGTGCGTGTGCATGTGCGTGTGCGTGTGCGTGTACACTCACATCTTGGCGACTTCTTTGACGAGTTCCCTGCACGTCATCTCCTTCATCTGACATACAAACAGAAAGTTATCTTAGCAGCGCGCGCACGCACACACGCACACACACACACGCACGCACACACGCACACGCACAGCTGTCCACCATCTCACTGATCCAGGATCAGACTGATCAGACACCATTCAGGAACTGTGTTCCAGGAACTGAAGGACTCACCTGAAGTTTCTCGATTTCTGTCTTTGCAGCTTGCTTTGCTTTCCCAATGGCACAGCCCCAGTAACCCTACACACACACACACACACACACACACACACACACACACACACACACACACACACACACACACACACACACACACACACACACACACACACACACACACACACACACACACACACACACACACACACACACACACACACACACACACACACACACACACACACACACACACACACACACACACACACACACACACACACACACACACACACACACAGTTATCTGAGCAGCACAAAGCAGAACAGATGTGAACCACTGTATCACCACCACATTTGAGTTGTGAGTATGACTCACGTATGAGATGCCAGACGGGTCGACCATGTAGAGCTGGGGACCGTCATCTTTGTCGTATGAGCCCAAAATGAAGCTGCAGAAACAGACGAGAGGAGAGGGTGACACGCGTGCGTGCGTGCGTGTGCGTGTGTGTGTGTGTGGATCTCAGCTCAGGAAGTGACCAGACAGCCAAGAGGAAGTGACATCACAGGAGGTGGGGCCAGTGAGTGAGCAGACTCACCTGCAGCCGAAGGGCCGCACGGCGCTGTACAGCGTGTAGGCGTGGACGTACATGGCCACTCTGTCCGACAGGTGCTGCAACACACACACACACATGCACGCACGCACGCACGCACGCACACACACGCGCACGCACACACGCTCCTGTCATATCGTGAACTATGCAAACACATTTTACAATAGAACAGTCTTTGAAATTCAGGGTGCTCCTGCAGAAAAATAACAATCATTGGACAAAATGTACATAATAGGAGCAAATAAATAAACCAAAGTTACACATCACTAGAAGGAAAACATGACAACTGCATTCTCTTAAAATAAACAACAGGATTATTACTTATAAAGCAGTTCTGTATGTGTCCATATGGTGTATCGGTTGTATGCTTAAAAGGTGTCGGCAGTGCTAACAGACACAGCTAATATCTCCACATTACAGCTTCCAAAACCAGGTTTAAGGCTCAGACCAGGACCAGGATGTGGTCCAGGTCCAGGACCGGTCCAGATCCAGGGCACCAACCTTCAGCGGGATGTCGTGTCCGTAGTTCGACCGGAAGCTCGAAGCTTCTTCTCTGGCAACGTCAGCGAGTGAGCGAGCATCAGCTAACAGGCCGGCCACCGCCTGGGGGGGGGGGGGGGGGGGGGGTGGGGGCGGGGGGGGTGTCAAACAAGCCAAGAGTCTCTCAGTTCTGTGTCTTCAGTGTCAAATATGATCTGCTTCCTTGAGTGTCTGCGGCAGGTGGTTGATGTAAACCCAACTACTTATCGCTTTATCAGCAATAATCAACTTGGTGCGTGTCTGGTTACCATGCCAACGTGTCTGTCGATGTTGAAGATGCGTTTGTTGGAACCTTCCTCGTACAGTTTGGACAGAACCAGCTTCTCCACCCCGAACACAACACCGTCCTTACAGCGGATCGCTATGGCTGTGCTGCTCACACACACACACACACACACACACACACACACACACACACACACACACACACACACACACACACACACACACACACACACACACACACACACACACACGCTCAGTCTGTGTGTGAACACACACATAGACAGACAGACACAGGTATGGTTCAGTTGTGCTGACCTGCTGTTCTCCACAGCCTTCATGGCGTACTCCACCTGGAACACCCGGCCGTCTGGAGAGAAGGTGGAGGCCGACAGGTCATACTGCAACACACACACACACACACACACACACACACACACACACACACACACACACACACACACACACACACACACACACACACAGATTGATCATATCATGACATGGTAAGGTTGATTCCTACTAATGGATTGTTTTGAAGACTTACGACTTCTCACAGCTTATCTATCTCTGACAGAAAAAAGCTCCAGCGAATTAATTAAACCAAAGGTAAAGTTTATCAAAATAAGGCTTTTGGTCACAATCAGTGACTCTGTCCATCATCACTCGAGCTTGACACACGAGCTTGAAAACCAACTATATTTAATACTTTACATTGGGATTTGAGTGCCTTTATCTTCCCAAAATCGATTTAGGAACGTGAACACCATAAACAACCCAGCAGCAAAATCTGGAACACAGTACACAAATTCCTAAAGCATGGACCTGGATCCATTCTGGACTGGGAGCCGATTTGTTATTAGTTTCAGTTCTGAGGTTAAAGCGCTAATCTGTCTCGGTTCTGCTCAGGTCTGACTGGTCAGTGTTCTGGTGGGTTACGACCAGTCTGAGGTCTGAATGGTGCGGCTCTGATCGGTATGGTTCGGTTCGATCAGTCCACTTCTGATCACTTTCAGTTCTCGCGTTCCGGCCTCGCTGTGACTCAGCAGGCTAGCATGCTAGCTAACGGCTTGGCCGGTTCCGGAGCTTCTGGGTCCGACTGCGGCTGCTTCCGGTCCGGACGGGGCCCGCGCTGGGCCCAGGACGGAGGCTGCGCCGGCCCTGGGTCGGTTCTGGAGGTGGTGAGGAGGAACAGGGTCCGGATAACTCACCCCGGTACCAATGGAGCTCATCTTCACTGTCTGAATCCTGTGGACGCGCGGCCGCCACTGCTACTGCGCATGCTCCGAGAGTTGTTTCCGGTCTGCGCTTTCAGGTTAAAAGCCTCGAGGATATTGGACTTTTTTTTCAGAACTTACACCGGCTTCTACAGCTAAAGTATTCCGTGCCAGCGTGTAATATTGTGGTCAATTAGCAAATAATTAACAAATAATAGGCAAATAATTCCATGATTAATATCTGAGCGTATAGAAATGAATGAATATAGGCGGGTCCATTTGATTGACAGGGGAGCCTCATAGAGGACAGAGCAGTCTATGGGAGAGAGAGAGTCACATTAACTGGACCAATAGACTGCGTTTACCTCTTTAATATGGCCGTGCTATTCGTTGATATCGTGTGGATCAGTGGGAGTGTTGAGGACGGAGGTGAAAAGTTATAACCCCCCCCACACACACACATACATACACACTTCTTTCAGCGCCCTTCACAAACCGATGGGTGACGTCACGGAGGGTTGGGGCCTGAAAGGTGACGTTGCAGAAAATTGTCCCCAGAGATGATGGCAGCAGACAGACAGGTTGAGGCTGCAGCGTCCAGGGTCAAATTGACTCAGCACTTTGTTCTTTTAGAACCAGTTTTTCCATTTTATTCTGATATTTTATCACTTTCTGCAGGAGCATTATTGTTGTAGAAACTGTAATGTCACACATTGTGGATTTGTGCTGCCATTTTAACCCTCGTCCTTTCTCTCTGTCTTGAATGAATGTTGTCCGTGGTCCGCCTGGAGGATAGTCATGAAGTTTCTGGTCCAGGAAGACTTTTAGGCCTTTTCTTGGCGCCTATATGAACCAGAAGCTGGCAGAATATGATCTTGCTCATGCTAGGGACACAAACTATTTTGAATGTAGAACATGTGATGTTTTCTACATGGATGGATGATGTACGAGTGTTACCTGCTGCCTCGCGCCTCTCACAGCTGTCACTGAGGACACCCTGTAAAACGGTCCTTGCATGTGAAGGTGACCGCTCATTTAACACCAACAAAGAAGAGCCTTTGCGTCTCTGGAAAGTTGGAAAACACTGTCTCCGCCATCCACTGGGGACGCATCTCTCTGAGCCCACCGTCCAATCAGAGGAGCATGGCCACACAGAGGACTTAAAGAAAAGTGTCCGTAAAGTTTTATTCAGTCTCAGTATGACCAGGGGTGGAGGGGGAGCTTTGAACAACCACAGTGCTGAGATTCACAGTCATCTTCGCTTTGATACCTCTCGTTTTTATTACGACTCCATCTTGAATCAGTTGTGGAAGCTTTGGTCACATAAGAGTGAAAAAACATTCGAGTACAGTGCACTTTAAAAAACGACAACAAAACTGTTTCAACTTTACAGGAAATCAAACGCAGCGACCGGTCGACATTAAGGCAGACAGACTGAAGCTCCGCCGTCAGAAACACGACTGAGAAACCAGCGACGTTAGAGATGAAGACGATTAGCATCTGTTAGCACGCACACACGCACGCACGCACGCACGCACGCACGCACGCACACACACACACACACCAACAAGGCTTCGCATTTAGTGACATTTAATAAGAACAGGAACCAGGAGCTGGACTCTGAATGCACCACACAGCAGCAGAACAGGAGGTGCTCTCTCTCTCACACACATTCATGCACGCACGTGCATGCACACACACACACACACACACAACAACAGAAGATGATGCAGACTGTGATGATGACGACGGCTCAAGTAACAAAACTAGAAACCCAAAAGAAAAGACAGATGGATATGAGCAGCTGGACTGAGCTGATCCAGGATCAGGTCCAGACCAGGCTGGTCCAGGATCAGGTCCAGACCAGGCTGATCCAGGATCAGGTCCAGACCAGGCTGGTCCAGGATCAGGTCCAGACCAGGCTGATCCAGGATCAGGTCCAGACCAGGCTGGTCCAGGATCAGGTCCAGACCAGGCTGGTCCAGGATCAGGTCCAGACCAGGCGGATCCAGGGTCAGGTCCAGGTGGACCAGGTTGATCCTGCATTGTAAAAACACCATGTGTTTGTGTCTGGTTTTTAGTCTCAAAGTCCAATTTTCAGGAGGTGGTCACAGCTTTTCTGTGATTCTGATTGAACCAAATATTTTTTGTAGAAATGAACTTTAACTTTTGACAGTAATGTTTGTCTTAATCACAGCTTCTGTATCTGTTACTTACAGAATGATGACACTAGAGAAAGGACTTAAAAACTACTCTAACCATAGAACATGGAATCTGGAGCAGTAGCCAACAGGTGCAGGACCAGTAGCCAACAGGTGCAGGACCAGTAGCCAACAGGTGCAGGACCAGTAGCCAACAGGTACAGGACCATTAAAGCTGGTCCTGAACCAGTAGAGCTGGTCCTGAACCAGTAGAGCTGGTCCTGAACCAGTAGAATGGTGCAGGGAATCTGGAGCAGTAGCCAACAGGTGCAGGACCAGTAGCCAACAGGTACAGGACCATTAAAGGTGGTCCTGAACCAGTAGAGCTGGTCCTGAACCAGTAGAATGGTGCAGGTGCTACTGGAGGGCGAGGACCAGGAAGAGGGTGGAGACGATGAGGAGGACGGTGAGTGATTAGTGATGAAGACAGACTTCTTGTCTGGGGAACCCTCATTGGTCCAGACTTCCGACTGTCTGTCCAGGCTCCGCCCAGGTGGGCGTGTCCAGTCAGTTGTGGGTGGGGTTGGGTTGAAGGTAACATGGTTAGGTGTTTCCTTTCAAGACGCCCAGACAGCTCTGCAGCAGCTGCAGGTTCCCCTAGAGGAGAGGAGAGAAGGGGGGGGGCCAGATGAGAGGGGGTGTGGTCAGATGAGATGGGGCGGGGCCCGAGGATAGGGGGCGGGGCAGAGGAGAGGAGGAGATGTGAGAAACAGAAAGTACACAAACACATTGTCCCACACTGAAGGCTCGTGGTCTGACCCCAGGGATCAATAAACTAATTCTGACTCGAAGATGTTTCACCTTCATCCCAGACTCTCCAACACTCTGGAGCTCTCCAACACTCTGGAGAGTCTCCAACACTCTGGAGAGTCTCCAACACTCTGGAGACTCTCCAACACTCTGGAGAGTCTCCAACACTCTGGAGAGTCTCCAACACTCTGGAGAGTCTCCAACACTCTGGAGAGTCTCCAACACTCTGGAGCTCTCCAACACTCTGGAGAGTCTCCAACACTCTGGAGAGTCTCCAACACTCTGGAGAGTCTCCAACACTCTGGAGCTCTCCAACACTCTGGAGCTCTCCAACACTCTGGAGAGTCTCCAACACTCTGGAGCTCTCCAACACTCTGGAGAGTCTCCAACACTCTGGAGAGTCTCCAACACTCTGGAGCTCTCCAACACTCTGGAGAGTCTCCAACACTCTGGAGAGTCTCCAACACTCTGGAGCTCTCCAACACTCTGGAGCTCTCCAACACTCTGGAGCTCTCCAACACTCTGGAGAGTCTCCAACACTCTGGAGCTCTCCAACACTCTGGAGCTCTCCAACACTCTGGAGAGTCTCCAACACTCTGGAGAGTCTCCAACACTCTGGAGCTCTCCAACACTCTGGAGAGTCTCCAACACTCTGGAGCTCTCCAACACTCTGGAGAGTCTCCAACACTCTGGAGAGCAGCTGAGAGGAACCACTGTCACTGGGGGACTCAATCCATGATCACCAAGATCTGGACCAATGAGAATCCACACACACATACACACACAGACACACACACACACATACCTTGGCGTGTTTGAGCTCCAGCTCCGCCAGCTCCACCAGGTTCTTCCTGAAGGCAGCGACTCGTCGCGTCTTGAAGTCTATGAGCTCTGATTGGAGGATAGACAGAGGGGGCGGGGTCAGCATGTGGGTGTGGTCAGTGTGTGCGTGTGTGGGGGGCAGTCTCACCTTGCTTGGCCGACTCAGAGATCTTCTCAAACTTGTGGCAGCAGAGCTGCTGGCTGGTCTCGGCCTGCAGGACGTCCCGGTTCTTGGCCCGAGCTTTGTCCAGAGCCTTGTTGGCGTTTTCATAGTCGACCAGAGCACGACTCCTCCGGTACAGCAGGTCCTGGCAGGACAGGGACAGTCAGTGCCGTGACGTACACGTTCCCACTGTGGGATGTGACTGGCTGAACTCACAGCCAGATGTACCACAGTCAGGTACCACTGAACACACACACAGAGGTCAGGTAAAGCCTCTGACAGCTCCAACTGGAAACATCTGAAATCATTGAGGGTTTAAAGCAGGAGGAGCCAAGCCAGTGTGGTTGCAGGTTGTGTGTGTGTGTGTGTGTGTGTGTGTGTGTGTGTGTGTGTGTGTGTGTGTGTGTGTGTGTGTGTGTGTGTGTGTGTGTGTGTGTGTGTGCACCTTGGCAGCCTGGGACTCCCTCAGGTAGTACTTGAGCAGGTCGGCCAGTTTCAGGTCCTCATCTGCCGCCACACGAGCTTCAATCTTCTGTAAAACAAGCGGACGGCAGCCAATCAGAACACACCACAGCCACCCGCTGCAGGTCACATGATGTGAGGAGAACGTACCCGTGTCTTCTCAAACAGCTCCGACACTTTGAGGAAGAACCTGAAACAGGACAGGAAGTGATGTCAGTGGGGACACAGAGGGAGACAAGGTGACAGAGCGGCGAGCTCGTACTTGCACAGATCAGAGGAGTCCTGCGTGCCCAGAGCGTAGAGCGACGAGGCGATTCTGTTGATGTCATCAGCAGCATCTGGACACACACACACACATTACACAGCCAACAACAAAACAGTAGACCCAGAGAGAGTGTGCGTGTGAGACACAGATGGAGCAGACTTACTCTTGTGTGCGCGGATCATCCTGTCAGACTTGGCTGAGGCGTCCTTCACACGGTTGTGATATTCTAACAGAAACGTCTTCTCATGCTCAAAGAAGTCATCCACATCCTGAGAAAGAAACACACACACACACACACACACACACAGTGTGTATATTCTGCCAGCAGACTGATCATGAACAGTTCAGAGCGTCTGTGGCCGGGGACGTGGAGACGTGTGAGATGCTGATGGACCGTCTCTGGAGGACACATGGACCATGGACCTCCACACCGTTAGAGGTCCAGGGAAATTTAATTCTGAATAATCGTTTCATTCAGAATGATGCGTTTACATGGTCTTTTAAAGTGGAATTAACTTTTAATCACATTATTTTTTATTCTTCTTTTTTTATGAAATTCTTTCCATGTGGAACTACAGCTCTCACATAGCAGCAGAGCCACGCGTCCTGCGGCAGAGCTGGGCCCGACTGGACGGGTTAGGGTTAGGTTAGGGTTAGGGTTGGGTTAGGAGAGAGGGTTAGGGTTGGGCTAGGGTTGGGCTAGGGTTGGGTTAGGTTAGGGTTAGGGTTGGGTTAGGAGAGAGGGTTAGGGTTAGGGTTGGGCTAGGTTAGGGTTAGGTTAGGGTTAGGAGAGAGGGTTAGGGTTGGGCTAGGGTTGGGTTAAGTTAGGGTTAGCGTTAGGAGAGAGGGTTAGGGCTAGGGTTGGGCTAGGGTTGGGCTAGGGTTGGGCTAGGGTTGGGTTAAGTTAGGGTTAGCGTTAGGAGAGAGGGTTAGGGCTAGGGTTGGGCTAGGGTTGGGCTTGGGTTGGGCTAGGGTTGGGCTAGGGTTGGGCTTGGGTTGGGCTAGGGTTGGGCTAGGGTTGGGCTAGGGTTGGGCTTGGGTTGGGCTTGGGTTGGGCTAGGGTTGGGCTAGGGTTGGGCTTGGGTTGGGCTTGGGTTGGGCTTGGGTTGGGCTTGGGTTGGGCTTGGGTTGGGCTTGGGTTGGGCTTGGGTTGGGTTAGGTTAGGGTGAGCTCACCTTGACCCCGGCCACCAGGACGCCGTCAGCAGACTTGACCACGTTCTTGAAGAAATCCTCGAGCTTCTCCTTCTTGTTCTTCCCTCGTACGCTCAGCTGAGGACAGAGGTCAGAGGTCACACAGGAGCTTCCACCCAGAGTGAGATCCAGAGTGAGAGACTCACGTCCTGGTTGTACTCCAGGAAGACGTGGAAGTTGAGGTCTTTGCGGAGGACTGGATGAGCAGCCACCCGACACAGGAAGACCTCGTGCATGGCAACAGTTTTCTTGAAGATGGCGAGGTACTCTCTGGACACACACAGGTCAGGGGAAGTCTCAGTAACACTGGCTTCAGCATACAGAGTTTAAAGGAGACCTAGACTGGATGGATGGAGCGTTTCTCCACCTCTTCTAGTTTTGACACAGAAGCAAACATCAGAAATGTCTCAGGGGTTTTATAATCCAGCCTGCAGCTGTGGGAGTTGACTTCACTGACTCCGGCACCTGAGTGGAGGCAGGTAAACACCTTGTATCACAATTGTATTTTGCATCATGTTGAACCGACGTGGTGATGTTTTAGGACCGGTCGATATACGACAATCATTTTTCAGTCGAGGTCTTAAACTGACAAAGCGCCACAGATCCTCCATCCAACCACTGCTCACTGCCTCGGCCTCAGACCAATCAGAGGCTGAAGGGTGGGGACTCACGCCTCCAGCTCCTGCTTCATCTTGGTGAACTCCTCCTTGGTCATGGAGCCCTCGCCCTCCCCGAGCTTCTGCAGCTTCTCCCGGGACGCATCAAAGTCGGGCCTGGGGGGGGCAGGGGGGATCTGCAGGGCACAGTAAGGTTACACCACGTAGGCCCAGTCTCTGTGTGTGTGTGTGTGTGTGTGTGTGTGTGTGTGTGTGTGTGTGTGTGTGTGTGTGTGTGTCTTACGATATATCCAGCATATTCCTCATTCTCAACGAAGGAGTCGTGCAGCCAGATGAACTCCTCGTGCTGTCGGACGACTGAGAACTCGTTCTGCTTGAAGTTGGGGAGCGTGCTCTGTGAGGACAGGAAGAGCCCCACAGTCAGCTGTCTGTCTGCCTGTCTGCCTGTCTGTCACACACACACACCCAGGATTTCTCACCTTGGTGTGGACGGTGAACTTGACCTTGTCTCTCTCACTCAGGGCGTCAGAGATGTCCACCTGCAGCGTGGCGTCCGTCTGCAGGTCCACATTCACTGCCCGCGGCTGCAACACACACACACACACACACACACACACACACACACACACACACACACACACACACTTTCATGCACTGTGCACAGAGTGACACTTGCTTCTTGTTATACTTGAGCTACAACAAGACGATCAATTATCCATCAGCTGAGCTGGAGGCAGACTTCTGCAGACCTGTCACCTGTTTAGGCTCAAAGATGATTGATGGATGGCTGACAGACCCATCCGCTACAACACTCGTCTCCAGCTGACACTAACCCTGAAAGTCTGAGCTGCTGAAGTCAGAACCAGAACCGGTCCTGATCGAGGTGACTGACCTGCTTCTTTAGATCAGATTCAACTTTATATACACTGCACATGTTACATATGCAAGGCGCCAAAATACATGTAACATCTAATCAGAAAGTGCAGAGAAGTGATAAATGTACAGAAGTGTAAGATAAATACAGTGTGCGCTCCATAAGTGTGTGTTGTGACAGCTTTACACAATATTAGTGCCACAACAGCTCACTCTGACAGAACTGAAAACACAAGGTGACACAACAAAGGTGTCACAGACATGAACCTGGTGGCTGAGCCTCAGCCAGACCTGCTCTGGCTCAGACTGAACCCAGACGTCTCCTCTGGAGTCACGAGCTCTGACCCGGTGACTGTGGCCGTCACGGATCGTCCAGTCCCAGCGGAACATGCTGACCGAGCACATGACACACTCAAACCAGCAGGACCAGCCCAGCTCCGGGCTCCACAGTGGGAGATCAAACACACACGCACATGCAGAGCTCCAAGCTGCAGCCGATTGGTCAATATGTCACTTTGATTCAGACCTGTCAATCACAGCTGATCGACTGATCCTAGGACCAGCTTCACACACACTCCTTAGTGGAACTTTGAGAATGAGCACGAGACCTGGTGATTCTGATCTGTCACGTTTCTTAACGGACTTTCATCTGTCAACAGCTGGAACATCCAACACACACACACACACACACACTCAGCGACATGAAAGACCTGCTCTGGTCCACACCGACCAGCCGATTCCTCCACTTGTGACTGATCCAACACACTGATCCAATTACCCTCAAAGTGTGTGTGTGTGTGTGTGTGGTCATGACTCATGTGACTGGTTGTTCCCAGCAGCTGATTAGCAGTTGGTATACGGTGCGGAGTTGTTAGCTTAGCGCTAGCTTGGTTTAGCTGCCAGTTGGAGGTTGTTTCCAGACTGTTCTACTGTTTTCACTGTTTGCTTTCTGAGCTGGGACCAGTTTCACGTTCTCAGAGACACGGCTTAGCATTACGTATAGCTAGCGCCAACTGCTAGTAGGGCAAACAACACAGCTAAGGCTAGCTAGCAGCGTTAGCTGGGTGACAGCTGCTCGGACAGGTGAGCAGACAGACAGGTGAGCGGGGATTGGGGGGGGGGGGGGGGGGGGGGGGGGGAGGGGGGCCAGACAGGTTGGGGGGGGGGCTCTACTCACCCCCCGGTCCTCCTCGGACAGGAAGTCGGGTCCGTCGTCCAGCCCTTCCTGCTGCGGACAGAAAAACTGGAGCGTTAGCCTCGACACACACACACACACACACACACACACACAGACAGACACAGACACACACGCACACACAACACCGGCACCAGCACCGAGCCCCCAGAGCCCGGGTCCGGTCCCGACCGAGAACACATAGAAAGAGAAACAGAGAGAAGGAGAGAGAAGAGATGAACCCACCATCATGGCTGCGAACGGGTGGAGACAGGAAGTGCTGTGACGTCACAGCGGATTTAGTGCAAAGAGAAGAAGAAGGAGAGGAGGGGAGAGAGAGGAGGAGCAAGAGGAGGAGAAGAAGATGGAGGCCGAGGGGGAAAAGAGTATGATGAAAAGAGAAGGAGGATGAGTAGAAGGAAGAGGAGCAGGACAAAGAGGAGGGGGAGGAGACGAGAGGAGAAGGAGAGGAGGGGCAGCAGGAGAAGAGGAGGAAGGAAGGAAGGAGGAGAAGAAGGAGGAGAGGAGGAAGAAAAGAGGATGATGAGATGAGAGACTTTGTTTTACCAAAGTTAATAAGTTGAAAATGGAGCAGAATGTGAGACTAAACTGCAACAAAACTATAATGTTTAAATCCAAGCACCTTTTCCACTTTATTCTATTTTAACATTTGCTAGGTGCGTCAGTCTCAGTGTTGATCTACGTAAACATTCTGGCTGAATGCCTCTCCTTATCTCATCTTTATCTCCTGTTTTCAGGTGTGGCATTTGGAACAATCGTCACCTCAAGGAGGGACCAGAGTTCAACTTAGAGTTTATTAATCTCAGCTTCTAAACATGATTCAACTCTCTCAGTGTAATGAATCTGTAGAACCGATGTGTGTCTGACTGCTCTGTGACCTTTGACCTGGTTACAGGAGGGGCAAAACAACACAAAATAAATAAAAAGCAACAGAGACACATCCTGTCTGTGCAGGCAGAGTTCATATAGGAATTTCTTTATTGATCCCTGGAGAGAAATCTGTGTGAACGGCTTTTTCACCTCTCTACTTTAGTATTTCATTTTGTATTTATTGCTGTGTTCCTGTTAGCCGTCCTGGGAGGGATGCTGTCAGCTGCTGCTTTATTGTCTCATGTCCAGACTGTGTCCTCCAGAGAGCTCTCTGGTCCAGCTGGAGGAGCAGATAGATGTTTTAGTGAAGAGGCTGAGAGCAGTGGTTAGGAGAGGGGGAGGAGGAGGAGGAAGAGGAGGTTCTGAAGAGATTCTGGAGGACAACACCAGACATTGGGAGGAGATCCAGCAGCAACCAGTAGCAGTGGGGGTCTATGAGGAGCAGCTGCGAGTGTCCTGTGTGGCTGGTTGGAGATGAGGCGTGCAGTGGTCCAGGGGGGAGGGGAACACTGCATGGTGTACTGAGTCCAGCAGAGTCCGGTCCAGAGTGTCTGAGCAGCTTCATCCAGGACTGGAGGTGTGAGGCCTCCATGCTGGAGCAGCTGCTCCCAGTCCATTCAGCCTGCAGCTGGCTCCTGTGTCTGCACTGGCCTTTTCTGGACTGGGGGGACTTGGAGAACTGTGACTAAGGGTGTTGGGGGACTGGGCTAGGAGTACTGAGGGACTGGGAGCACTGGGGGGACTGGGGGAACACATGCATGGTCCATTAATAGCAGCCTGAGGCTCAGGTTCCACAGCTGATCCCTGTCAGCAGCTTCAGCTCTGAGCTCTGCAGACACTGTCCAGCAGCTGCTGCACCATATCCAGGGCCTGGACCTGGACCTGGACCTGGACCTGGACCTGGTCCTGGACCTGGTCCTGGACCTGGACCTGGACCTGGACCTGGTCCTGGACCCGGACCTGGTCCATCCCTGGTCCTGGAACCACTTCAGGACTGGACTAGGGGCTGCTTACACAGGAGCAGATGCAGTGGATCTGGTCCAACATCATCTGAGACGTTTCCATGGAAACCAGAGGAGCTGCTGCTTTATGACAGCATAGTGGTTTTCACTCATCTGTACTGGTTTGTTCTGGTTGTTGGTGGTTTGTTTCATTTCATTTGTTTTGCTTTCTGTATCTCTAAAGGTTTACTGGTCACTCGTCTGTCTCCTGTTCTCAGTCTTCATCTGTGGGATGTGGACGGACGTTTGTGGACACGAGTCTCTGTTTTATTGTAGCTCTTTACACTTGATATGTGTTAAATGTTCAGAGGATGTACTGATTTTGCTCATTGACACTGATTGTAACTGACTTGTATATTGTATACTGACTTGAACTGTCAGTCACTGACATCAGCCTCTTCTCTGGTTCGGGCTGCAGCGTTCTTTATTTGGACTCTTCACCTGCTCTGCTCGTCTGGGACTGCCGTCTGCAGGCCGCAGTGTGTGTGTGTGTGTGTGTGTGTGTGGTTCCGGCGGGTTCTAACGCTCTCTGGGGCCTGCAGCTGACGTGGTGGAGGCAGAGACGAGGCGGAGGCTCAGATCTGCCACAGGCTTTTATTGCAAAGTGGCTTCCTGTGATCTCAGAAACAACGTTCACGTTAAGGCTCCAGATGTCGTCTGTTCTTCTTCTGTGGTGGCGGCGGTGGTTGTAGTAGTTGTCGTGCGGTCGTCTCTCACTGCTGGGGTCAAATCTGCTTCCTGTAGTGTTTCTTTACAAAATAAAAGTGCACGCTAACTAACTGGTGTGACGTTTACATTCAAACTGAAAGTAAGGCGACGACCGAACAGCTAGAATGGCGGCGAGTCCGACGGGAATGAAACTGAGGTAAACAAACGTCAGAGAATCGAGCGTCGGGACCTTTTCTGTCTCAACCTGTAGTGTTTCAACAAAAAGTGCCGGGTTCTAATCTCCTTCTTCTCTTCTGATGCATAGTCTAACAACACGTCAGCCTGGTTCCCGCAGGAACCACAGTGACAACAATAAATAAAGTCATATGTAAAAAGCTGTGGGGGGCGGAGCTCCGCGGCACCCGCCCCCCCACACGTGTGGCTGCTTCCTTCACATCGACTTTTTGGCAAAACTCTGGCTGTGAGAGAGAGACAACCGTCCTGGGTGGTGGGGTGTCGTCGTGGCAACAGACGGGAGGTGTTTGCATGTGGCTGTGTTAATGAGATCTCCTTCACGTGGGAAACAGCAAAGAACAAAAAGAAAACAAAGAGGCTACAGACGCTAACTCCTGGGACAGGACAGACAGAGCAGGCTGCTGCTGAAGCGCGGTGGTCGGGCGGGGGCGGGGGCGGGGCGGGGCGGGGCGGGGCGGGGCTTGGCTCCGGATGGCACGGCGTTGGCTTGGCTCCGCTGGGCTCGCCGCGGCCCCCACATCACATGGGCTTGCCCTCCAGAGACACCACCACGTTCCCGCCCAGCTTCTCAGCCAGCGTGCTGCGGTCCTGGATGTCGTCCAGTCCGTTCACCTGCCACTCGTGTTTGATACCTGGGGAGACGTGGGGGGGTCAGCGCCGCAGACACACGCTAAATGTACCTTGGTACATCTAAAGGTCCATTTCTATGCTGCAGATGTAGTCGTGTTTAGTACAAGTTACCCTGAGCAACAAAGACCTGCAGCGGTGTGATGGGCCTGGGTGGCAGAGAGCAGACCAGCTTCCACATGACATCCAGACACCTGCCTGTCTGCTGCAGACCCTTCTACTGGTACTCCACTACACCTGGGAGCAGAGCTCTGCTTCTAGAGTCATCAATGAAGTTTCTATCTATCAATCTATCCATCCATCATCCATCCATCCATCTTCTACTTCATCTGTGCTACAGGGAGGCAGCCTGAGGTCCCAGGTTTGAATCCCTAAACCAAGGCACATCACTAACACACAGTCAGCCGTTTACTGCAGACATGTGACCTCTGACCCCAGCAGGTCAGCTGACCGCTCACCTGTAAACTTCTTTTTGATGGCATCTTTGGAGCTGGCATAGATCATCTTGCTCTTCAGTGGAGCGCCATCTGGAGCCCTGGGGAGGACATGGCAACATGGTGAGTTAACGATCCACCAATCAGGGTCGTCCTGATCAGAGTGGGCGTGGCTCTGTGGGGCCGACGCCCTGATCAAAGATGGTGGTCATGGACTGATCAGACCACACGGAACGTTCTCGACCTTCTCTCTGATGTTCTCTGTCCACAAAGCAGGAAAGACCTGGAACACCATCCACCCTGGACGACTTGTTAAACTGTTTAACAGCAAAACTATTTGGAAACGCTAAACTCTTTGGACTAAACTATTTGAAAATAAAAATACATAACTATTCTCATACAATTGAGGATAAAATAATGAAATATAACATTATATGAGTAAGTATGATAACAATTAATTATAAAGAAAGATCTGTGTTAATAAAAACAACCATCAACTTTAAGGTCCTCTGTGAGGTTTAGAGTAGTCTCGCCTAAAACTTTTTATTCATATTTTACCTTTTAATTTATGAACTCAATTGTATATAACTTTGTCAGTTAAGGAAACTAAACATCCTCCTGAAGAGAAAATGCAGCTTATGATCTTATGCAACACGTTTTTTCTATATTTCTCTGGCCTTCTGTATTGATGCTTTTAGACATGTTGCATGAGCATGATGAGGGCTCCAGAACCTCCGTACCAGAAGATGAAGACCAGGTCCTCCTTCTTGGACTCCTTGGTCTCGTAGGTGGCGTCGTAGAGGCCGTATCTGCAGTCGTTGAGGGGGAGGAGCTTAACAAAGCAGGCGTAGGGGTCGTCCACCGTGTCGCCGATGTCGCCCACCAGGATCTGCTTCCCCTCCTCCACGATGATCTTCTTCCTGTCCTCGCTCAGGCAGAACAGCACCGCCTTCTTCCTTTTCTTCACCTCGTCCTGGGTGGATGACTTCCTCACCTTCATGTCGTTGAACACCCTGATGACCTCATCGTTCACTGTCACACCTGACGCCTGCAGACCAGGACACAGGTGTCAGTAACACATACATTCTGAACCTGGGGCTGTGCTGCTGTAGATGTTGAGGGAGGAGACCAGGATGAAGCTCTGGATGCTGCTGACAAGGGAATGGAGATATGTGGAAGAAGGAGGTGAACCAGTGGAGGAGGAGGATACATACTGGTCTGAACCAGTGGAGGAGGAGGATATGTACTGGTCTGAACCAGTGGAGGAGGAGGACACGTACTGGTCTGAACCAGTGGAGGAGGAGGACACGTACATGTCTGAACCAGTGGAGGAGGAGGATACCTACTGGTCTGAACCAGTGGAGGAGGAGGATACCTACTGGTCTGAACCAGTGGAGGAGGAGGACATGTACTGGTCTGAACCAGTGGAGGAGGAGGACACTTACTGGTCTGAACCAGTGGAGGAGGAGGACACGTACTGGTCTGAACCAGTGGAGGAGGAGGACACGTACTGGTCTGAACCAGTGGAGGAGGAGGACACGTACTGGTCTGAACCAGTGGAGGAGGAGGACATGTACATGTCTGAACCAGTGGAGGAGGAGGATACGTACTGGTCTCAAGCAGTGGAGGAGGAGGATACGTACTGGTCTGAACCAGTGGAGGAGGAGGTTACGTACTGGTCTGAACCAGTGGAGGAGGAGGATATGTACTGGTCTGAACCAGTGGAGGGGGAAGATACGTACTGGTCTGAACCAGTGGAGGAGGAGGACACTTACTGGTCTGAACCAGTGGAGGAGGAGGATATGTACTGGTCTGAACCAGTGGAGGGGGAGGATACGTACTGGTCTGAACCAGTGGAGGAGGAGGATGCGTACTGGTCTGAACCAGTGGAGGAGGAGGATACGTACTGGTCTGAACCAGTGGAGGAGGAGGACACGTACTGGTCTGAACCAGTGGAGGAGGAGGACACGTACTGGTCTGAACCAGTGGAGGAGGAGGACACGTACATGTCTGAACCAGTGGAGGAGGAGGATACCTACTGGTCTGAACCAGTGGAGGAGGAGGACATGTACTGGTCTGAACCAGTGGAGGAGGAGGACACTTACTGGTCTGAACCAGTGGAGGAGGAGGACACGTACTGGTCTGAACCAGTGGAGGAGGAGGACACGTACTGGTCTGAACCAGTGGAGGAGGAGGACACGTACTGGTCTGAACCAGTGGAGGAGGAGGACATGTACATGTCTGAACCAGTGGAGGAGGAGGATACGTACTGGTCTGAAGCAGTGGAGGAGGAGGATACGTACTGGTCTGAACCAGTGGAGGAGGAGGATACGTACTGGTCTGAACCAGTGGAGGAGGAGGATATGTACTGGTCTGAACCAGTGGAGGGGGAGGATACGTACTGGTCTGAACCAGTGGAGGAGGAGGACACTTACTGGTCTGAACCAGTGGAGGAGGAGGATATGTACTGGTCTGAACCAGTGGAGGGGGAGGATACGTACTGGTCTGAACCAGTGGAGGAGGAGGATGCGTACTGGTCTGAACCAGTGGAGGAGGAGGATACGTACTGGTCTGAACCAGTGGAGGAGGATACGTACTGGTCTGAACCAGTGGAGGAGGAGGATACGTACTGGTCTGAACCAGTGGAGGAGGATACGTACTGGTCTGAACCAGTGGAGGAGGATACGTACTGGTCTGAACCAGTGGAGGAGGAGGATACGTACTGGTCTGAACCAGTGGAGGAGGATACGTACTGGTCTGAACCAGTGGAGGAGGACACGTACTGGTCTGAACCAGTGGAGGAGGAGTATACGTACTGGTCTGAACCAGTGGAGGAGGATACGTACTGGTCTGAACCAGTGGAGGAGGAGTATACGTACTGGTCTGAACCAGTGGAGGAGGAGGAGGATACGTACTGGTCTGAACCAGTGGAGGAGGAGGATACATACTGGCCTGAACCAGTGGGGGAGGAGGATACGTACTGGTCTGAACCAGTGGAGGGGGAGGATACGTACTGGTCTGAACCAGTGGAGGGGGAGGATACGTACTGGTCTGAACCAGTGGGGGAGGAGGATACGTACTGGTCTGAACCAGTGGAGGAGAAATACGTACTGGTCTGAACCAGCTGTAAACCTCTGGAAGATTGTGAGAAGCAGCTGTTGTGTTACTACAAAGCAGAAGAACACTTGTGGCCACGCTCCTCCTACTGTCCCATGGTCCAGACCATGGAGGAGACCAGGAGGAGGAGACTAGGAGGAGGAGACCAGGAGGAGGAGAGCAGGAGGAGGAGCAGGATGAGAGGAGGACCTAATGCAACTACTCGTGTAATCACCATGATCACATTATCTGAGAATAGCTAAACGAAGCTATTGTGTGTGTGTGTGTGTGTGTGTGTGAATGTGTGTGTGTGGAGGTGCAGATGCACATCAGTGATCAGCTGACCTGATCAGCTGACTGTGCTGGAATAACAGACGTCAGCTGATCGTCACACTCTGAGTCTGCAGTCGGGCTCAGTGATTGGTTCGTCCTCTGATCAGCTGACAATGCCGCCTTCCCCGCCCCAGCTCATTGGCTCTTAGGGCTCACGTGGTTTCTGACATCACAATTAGGGTGTAGGCCATCTTTGGAGGGGAGAACGTTAGCTGGCAAGCTCTGCCTGTGACATCAGCGGTGATGTCACACCCTGCATTAACCAACAAGTGAGTCTGATCATGATGTCACAGCCTAATGTAGAAAATATTTTGTGGTGGGATCTATAGGGAATACTCTTCAGTATTCCAAGCTTCACATTGATTACATGTATATCTATGATCCATCAATCTATCAATCAATTAACTGAGCAGTTCCACTGACTTCCTGATCAATGGTTTCCACCTGTTCCAAACAGGTGAGACCTTACCTGACTCTTCATCAGTCACCTCATCTTCCTTGGCAGGAACACGATATTAACTTTGATCACGCTAACTCACTTGGCAGATGTTTTTATCCAAAGTGATTTACAACTGTACCAAGTCTCCCAGGGGAGCAGGAGAGCCTGCTCACAGGTCCTGCCGCCATGCGAGGACCCGAACCTGGCACCGGTGTGTCCTCCCCGGAGACACCGCCTGGCTGGCTGATTACCGATCAGCTCGATCAGGAAGTGAGTGAACGCTGCTTCTTGAACTCATTGATAGAATGTGACGTCAGCGCTTGTTTAAAGGGATCGATAATTCTTAATCAACCAATGTCGAGCGCGTGATTTTGTCCGAACCAGAGTTTTCTCTCTCGCGCGCGCACATGCGCACGCGCCCAACCAGCACAGACTGCACAGTCACGCCTGTCTGTCTCTGACAGTTATCCCAGACCGACCTGGACCGACCCGGTCCGGCCTGGGCCTGGACCTGGGTCTGGTCCAGAGGCCGGGGTCCGGAGGCCTAGGTCCGGCCCCGGTATCGGTACAGCTGTGTACCGGTACAGCTGGGCCTCGGTCCTGGTCTGGTCCGGAGTACTCAGCGGGAGAAGATGGCGGCCCCGGGCCACGGGCCTGGGGGAGGCCCGGCGTGTCCGGCCGACACACACACACACACACACCCTGAGCGGTTCCGACACACACCCAGCCTCCAGAATCCCGGTACCGGTACCGAGTCCGGGTCCGGGCGGAAAAGTCTCCGTGACGTAAACACCGAATAACGGCCGCTCGGCAGCTAACGGAGCGGCCATGCTGCTAGCGGCCGCGGCCCGGGGCCGCTCCGGGCCCGCCGCGGGGGGGAGGGGGGCCCGGCACCCGGGGCCCTGGAGGAGGGGGGGCCCGGGAACGGTGACACCGGAAACTCACCATGTCGTCTCGGGGTCCGGGCGCTGCTGCTTCACCGTCAGATCAGAGCTTCTCAGGGGGAAGATAGCGGGGAATGTGGCTCCGACCGGAGGTGGAGGAGGAGGAGGGAGGGGAGGGGAGGGGAGGGGAGAGGAGGGGAGGGAGGAGGAGGAGGGAGGGGGGTGCAGGGAGGGAGGGGCTGCAGGAGCAGCTCAACTATTGTCCGTTAACTTTAGTCCCCGCTTAAGACCGGTGACGCGAGTTTGAGAAACAGCTGATCATAGATCAATGATCGATAATAAAACAGACACAGACAGGATCCTGATGAAAGGTAACAATTTATTGACCTGAAGAGGAGGAAAAGTATCTGCCGTCCTAAAAATACTCACTACACAGTACAAAACAGAGTGCAGCGCTGTGTACACAGACAGGTGTGAGGGTGTGACGTCAGCAAGTTGGAATTTTAAAAAATCCATTTAATTTACATCAGAACAAAACAGGTTAGAGCGCAACAACTCACACCTCAACTAATAAATACACAGCAGACGCTCCAGTGTAGTGTCCACGGCTGACCACTCTCTCACACTCTCACACACACACACACACACACACACACACACACACACACACACACACACACACACACACACACACACACACACACTCCCTCAAAGCTGCAGTGGTCGCATTCATGTCACAGCTGAGATAACGCAGCAAACACTAAAGCAGGAAACGTTGCAGTAGTTCACATCCCAACCTTAGAGGAACAGTCCAGCTCCTCTACGCCCACCTCCATGCTATGCTACGCTAAGCTAAAGAATGCTAAGCTAAACACACCTGAGTCACACTAGCACCGATGCTACCAGACGTGGGGCTGACGGGCGTCAGCGTGGGGCAAACTTACTTTAAGATTTGCCCTCAGGTGATGGCTGAGGTCAGAGGTCATTTAAAGAGCTCTGCTGGTCCCGCTCCTTGGTGACATGTTTCATTTCTTCCATCACATTCTGCCCTGAGATCAATAACCGACCAAAGCTCCATCGAAGGTCAATAACCACCACCTGACCTCAGGGGTCAGTTAACTGTTTGACTTTCTGTAGAAACCTGTTTAATCAGAACAGCAGAGACAGACAGGGTGACACTGGGCGTGGCCTGAGACAGTGGGCGTGGTCTTGTTGGGCGGGGTAGCAGGGTCGGCAGGAAGTCTGTGGCGTCTCGATGATGTCAGCTGAACTGACCCCTGGCAGTGGAGGACCAGTGTAAACTTGTCAAAACTCCATTAATCTACTGAATTATTATTATTATTATTATTATTATTCTGCAGACGTGTGGGGCTCCTGAGCTGGTTGCCGTGGATTGAAAACGTTGGTTTGATTCCAGAGTGTCCCTGAGCAGCAGCAGGGGCTGTCAGAGCGCCCCCTGCTGTCCTGGAGGAGCCTCTGACACTTGGCCGGCTCCACTGGAAGGCAAACGACCACTCAGCAGGGCGAGCAGCCAGGTCAGAGGGTGTGTTTGGCTCAGTGCCGGGAGCGCTTGGTCGGAGGGGCGGAGCCGCGCTCTGATAGGCCGAGACGGCTCAGCTCAGAGTGGAAATAGTGCTGCAGCCGCAGCCCGGCCTTCGCCTCGTTCGTATGACGAGGGTTGTACTGGAGACAGTTAGAGAACATCAGGTCCACGTCTGAGATGAACTCGCCTAAGAGAGGGAGGGAGAGGGAGATCATCATTTAGAGAATCTGTCTAGAGAGGGAGAGAGGCAGAGAGAGAGAGACAAAGACAGAGAGTGACACCATGAGAGAGAGAGGCAGTGAGAGAGTGACAGACATTGGTTTTAAACGTAAACCAAGTAATAATTAACACAAATAAAACTTCTTTTAAGATATAATAAAAAAACAAAAGAAAGCAAAACAAAATCAAATGTGCTTTGACCAAATAGACTGTGTCGACTGAAGCTTTAGCTTCAGTCCCTAGAGAGAGAGAGAGAGAGAGCGACAGACAAGCTCAGATTACAACTAATCGTCAGTCAATATTCTCTGTTCTCAACTTCCAAGAACAGTCACTTCTGGTTTACAGAAAATTGAATAAACCGACCATTAAAAGTCATTTCAAAGTCCTGATCTTGGTTTTTGTGGAGCAGGCATTCATTTTTACAGTTTTTGAATCATTTTCAAACCCAAACAACTTATTGATTGAAAAATCATTGACAGATTAATAGACGACAAAATTAAGTGTATGTTGCAGCCAAATTCTCAGAACTCACCTGATAATAAGATAATCATCATGTAGAGAGTCTCAGCAGAGTGTGTGTGTGTGTGTGTGTGTGTGTGTGTGTGTGTGTGTGTGTCCTCACCTGCTGTCTGATATTCACAGTTGTTGACTTTCTCCCTGATCGTGCTGAGAGCAATCGGCTTCTTGATGATGTCATAGTAGTCAGGGACCTGGACATGGATAAGATGGATGCTTGTTAACGTGTGTGTGTGTGTGTGTGTGTGTGTGTGTGTGTGTGTGTGTGTGTGTGTGTGTGTGTGTGTGTGTGTGTGTGTGTGTGTGTGTGTGTGTGTGTGTGTGTGTGTGTGTGTGTGTGTGTGTGTGTGTGAGTGAGTGAGTGAGTGAGTGAGTGTGTGTGTGTGTGTGTGTGTGTGTGTGTGTGTGTGTGTGTGTGTGTGTGTGTGTGTGTGTGTGTGTGTGTGAGTGAGTGAGTGAGTGAGTGAGTGAGTGAGTGAGTGAGTGAGTGAGTGTGTGTGTGTGTGTGTGTGTACCTGGGTCCTGGACACCAGCTTCATGAAGGGCCAGCTGTCCTGGTGTCGGACCAGCTCCACCGTCAGCTGCTCGCAGGCCGACAGCTCGTGGACGCCGTGGCTGCGTCCGGACGAGCGGCGGCTGGAGGCGGAGCCAGCGGCCGGGGGGAGGACGGGCAGGACGGCTTTGGAAGGTTTAGGGGGGGGGGGCACTTCTGGGGGAGGAGCAGAGGGCACATTAGAGCAGCAGGCGGTGCAGGCGGTGCAGGCGGCAGCAGGTGCTGCGCTCTGATTGGTCCTCACCAGCAGCCGCCTTCCTGCGGCCCTGAGTGGGCGGCGTCCTGCTGCTGCTGCGGTTCGACGCCAGGAGCTCGTGGCTAAGACGGGCGCTGACCCTGCTCCCAGAGCGCGCCGCAGCTTTACCACCTGACGCTGTGCTGGCCTTTGCTATGAGGGGCGTGGCCTTCTTCCCTGAGGACCTGTGATTGGACAGTCAGTGAAACCGGGGTCCAATCAGAGCTGGAGTCAGAGCTGTGTCAGGTACCGACCTGGACCCTGAGGCCTTCCCTCCTGAGGCGCTGCTGTTCCTGGGTGTGGCCTGCTGTCCGCGGGGCGTGGCCTGCTGCTTGCTTTTTGGGGGCGGGGCCTGACTCTTCCTGGTGCTGTGCAGATCAACCAATCAGAGCAGGAGCTGCAGTTTGATATCGTTCCACAACAACACTGAGCTGACTGATGCTATGCAGCCAGAGACAGTTGATCAGGTCACATCTGGACTGAGCCTCAGCCCCAGGACCAGACATGGAAACACCTTCTACACTACAGACCTCCCAGCAGACAGTCTGGACCAGGTCTAGAACAAGGTGGAGAAGCGAAGAAGAAGGAAGATGAACCATGCTGCATCTTGGACAGACTGAGGAGTAACATCTTCATTCATCTTCTCTTTTATTGGCATTGTCTGTCTCCCCTTTGTCAATGTTGTCGCTGTAGTTTATTATTACAATTACTATTTAAAATAAATAATGAATAATATCCAGGCAGAGTGAGGGAGGGATGCAGCGTGAGGCTGACAGGTGGATCGGTCTGTGCTGCTGGAGAAGGAGCTGAGCTGGAAGGAGAAGCTCTCCATTCACCGCTCTCCTCTACAGCCCTGCCCCCACCCTGCCCCACCCCGGCCCCACCCTGCCCCCACCCTGCCCCCACCCCGGCCCCACCCTGGCCCCACCCCGGCCCCACCCTGCCCCCACCCTCACCTGTGGTCATGAATACTCAAAGTGAGTGCAGTTAAGTTAATACCTCACAACTTCCTCCTCCTCCTCCTCTTCTTCTTCTGATTCCTCATCTTCCTCCTCTTCCTCCTCCTCCTCCTCTTCTTCCTCATCCTCTTCTTCCTCTTCCTCCTCCTGCTCCTCCTCCTCCTCATCCATGGAGGAGCGCTGGCGGGACGGGATGCGGCTGGCCCTCTGTTTGGGTCGACAGTCTGGACAGAACCAGTCTCCCTCTGGAACCGACTGAGGCCAGAGCAGAGAGTGATGCTGTCAGTGGTGTGACTGGTCTGTGTCTGGTCTGTGTCTGGTCTGTGACTGGTCTGTGACTGGTCTGTGACTGGTCTGTGACTGGTCTGTGACTGGTCTGTGACTGGGTCCTCCTCCATCGCACTGAGATTTACAAACACTCACACTGTTTACAGTTATTTAATGTGTAAGCTCGATGATCTGTTCTGTTCTCAGCATCTGTGACATCATCTCCAGAGGAAACCCTCTGGCCTGCTCCTGGGGGCGGGGCCTACGCTACCTTGAGGCGGGGCCTCAGACAGTGGGTGTGGTGTCCTCTGTCACAGCCGTCACACAGCAGCATGTTGTCGGCGTCGCCTTTACGTCTGCAGATACGGCACCGAGCGTTGAGGATGGAGCGAGACCAGAGGACCGAACGCTCCAGGGAGGACAGGTGGACAAACACCTGGACACACACACGCACGTGTCAATAAACGACACACAAATGTGTTTCTGTGTGTGTGTATTTTCTCACCTGTGACAGACTTGAGCAGGACTGCAAAGACTCCCTCCATCGCTCCAGCACCGTCTTAATGACCCGACCACTGTCACTGCCATCTGACACACACACACACACACACACGCACGCACACACACACACACACACGCACACGCACGCACACACACACACACACACGCACACGCACGCACACACGCACGCACACACGCACGCACACACGCACGCACGCACACACGCACACACGCACGCACACACGCACGCACACACGCACACACGCACACACGCACGCACACACGCACGCACGCACACACGCACGCACGCACGCACGCACACACGCACGCACACACGCACGCACACACGCACGCACACACGCGCACACACACGCGCACACACGCATGCATGCGCACGCACACACACACACACACACACACACGAACACATTAGCTGTCCCTGCAGAGAGCGAGAGCCGCAGGTTCTTCAACAGAGCGTGAGGTGTCATACCATCACTGGCCTGGTCCTCATCTTTCTTCTTGGTTTTCTTCATCTTCTGGTCTTTCTTCGGGTCCTCCTCACCTGCAGGGGGAGCCATGCGTTTACAAAGTCACACACTAATTGGGTCAGCAGCAGCTCACACAGGGATCTTTAGTAGTTTGACATTTTTACCTGTTCCAGTTTTCCATAAAACACATCACAAACATCCTCAATGAAGTTGAATTAATAAATATGATCCTTCAACACTAAGACGAACCTTACTTCAGGATCTACAACAGGATCCCGCTAAAACTAACTAAACTAACTGAAACTAAACTGGGTGTGTGTGTGTGCTCTCTGGCCTGGACAGACACTCACCCAGCGGAGCTTTGAGGAAGCGCCTCTCGATGCCCTGCTCGATGTGAGCCAGGGCCTGAGCCAGGACCTGCACCGAGCTGCTGACCACCTGAGGAGTCCCCGCCCCGCTGCAGGACGCCCCGCTGTCCCACTTCACATCCAGGAGCCTGCCCCCACACACACACACACACACACACACACACACACACACACACACACACACACACACACACACACAATCAAAACTCTACCAAGGGGCGTCTGCAACAGCACTTCTCACACACACCCTGCAGGGCTGAGTGATGTGACACATGTGAAAGTCCAGCAGGTGGCACCTCTGCTGCCTCAGTGACCAGCTGTCCTGACAGATGCATCATGGGAAACGCTGGAAGATCATGACAGCGAAACAGTGTTACGGTGCTGCTGAGGTGTCTGACAGACTCTCTGTAGTTTATCACAGCTGGAATAAACTACAGTGATCAAACCTACCTACTATTACAGCTGTAAAAGTAGGTAGGTTCCATCAGGACCCCCCATGAGCCCAGAACCTGTTTTGTACATTCCAGACTTTGTTTCAGTGTAAATCTGTAATCAGTGTGTGTGTGTGTGTGTGTGTGTGTGTGTGTGTGTGTGTGTGTGTGTCTCAGCACCTGTCTCTGGCCTTCAGGTCCACCTCCAAGTTTCCCACTCGTCCGTTCATACAGTCGTGGTCTCTGCCGTCAAACAGCAACTCATAGTTTCCTGCTTCCAGCGCTGAGCGCCACAGCTGTCTGTCCATCACCTGAGAGACAGACAGGGACAGAGAGAGAGCCAGAGAGACAGGTACAAAGAGACAGAGACAGAGACAGAGAGAGAGACAGACAGAGACAGAGCCGGAGACAAAGAGACAGACAGGTGAGTGTTCAGTCCCCATCATGTCCCTCAGCCTCCAGCATGTGTGTGTACCTTCAGCGTTCCCAGAGTTCCCTGGTGGATCCTGTCCTCGATGTCCAGCAGCAGGTCTCTCAGTCTCACCTCCATCCGACTCTCAGCAGCTGCAGTGCATTCTGGGACACTTCTGGAGGACTCTGGATTATCTGGACAGAGATTGGAGTGTATGTCAGCATGTGCACGTGTGTGTGTGTGTGTGTACCTGTGTGTGTGTGTGTGTGTGGACCTGTGAGGCAGTATCTGCTGCAGTCGCTGCTCTGCAGCAGCAGCTGCAGCCTGTCTCTCTCCTGCTGCAGCGCCTCCTTCAGGCTGCTCTCTCTGTGGCCGCGAGGATTCAGAGCCTCGATGAGCCGGTCCACCTCCTCCACTGAGCTGTAGAAGGACCACTGGTTGGGACGCTTGACAGGCGGGCCAGAGGAGTAGCGAGGGGCGGGGCTTGAGCCGGCACTGAGGAGGAGGAGGAGGGGGAGGAGGAGGAGGAGGAGGAGGAGGAGGAGGGGGAGGGGAAACCGTTAGAAACCTTTGTCATGTTCATGGATGTATTAGCAGGTAGAGCACATTAAAACAGACAGAAAGCTGTGGACACCTGGAGCTACGGCTGCTAGCACAGGGACACCCACCTTCCCTCTGCTGGCTCCTCCTTCACCTCCTCCATCTCCTCCTCCACCTGGGTGGTGGTGTCTGGGGCAGGTGTGGGCTGCGGTTGCAGCATGTCCTCCGTCAGGCCGAAGCAGTCGTCCTCTACGAACAGGGTGGAGGCGGAGGGGAGGAGCCAGTAGCGGCGGTACAGGCGGTCCCGGCCCAGCGGCTGCAGGCAGGTGCAGGACGCCGCCTTGTGGATCCGCTCCTGCAGCTCCCGCACCTGCTCAGGACAGCAGGCAGTGAGTGCAGCTGGCAGCCTCCTGCAGTGTGTGTGTGCGCCTCCACACAGGAGGAGCACACTCATGTAACCTGCACTTCACCCAGACCAGAGCAGACGGCCCGGTGCTGCTTACATCTGAAGCATCTCACACCTTTTAAAAGAATCCTGTAACATTACACGTTTCCTGCTTTCAATTCCAGGGCTTGTGTTTAAACAGTGGCTGAGCTGCTGCTGTGTTTCAGACCTTCTCCTGCTCCTCCTCCAGCTCCTCTGCTGTCAGGCTGCTGGGGCCGGGCCAGGCTTTGGGGTCAGAGGTCACTGCCTGCTGTTGGTCCTTGATGCTGAGCTGAGCTGGAGGAGAGAACACACACACACACACACACACACACACACACACACGTCAAGGGGAGACGGTGACAACAGCTGAGGTTGTGTCAGTGTGTTTCCAGTCCTTACTCTTCATCTTCTTCTTGCTGCTGGATGAAGAGTTCAGCTGCTCGTCTGCCTCAGTCTGTGTCTGGCCTGCTGCATTGCTGTGGACAGGACGAACAGGGCTTCACTACAGGTCCCCCCCCCACCCCACACACACACACACACACTCACAGACAGACAGACACACACACACACACACTTGTCCCCCTCTACCTGTTGCTCTGCAGTTTGAGCTCCTGCTCTTTCAGTCGCTCCTCCTTCTCCTTCAGACGCTGCTCCTGCTCTCGGAGCTTCTCCTCCTTACGCAGACGAACCCTGAGGAGGAGGAGGCAGCGTGATGAAGATTCTGCTGATTCAGACTATGCTTCATCCTTGCCTTGCCTTTATCCCCACACTGGAAATTAGATTCCTCTCTATCTGAAAGAGTTGTTGCTTAAGACTGGTAAAAGTTAAAAATCATACATTAATACAACAGAATAAATAAGCAATTCACTGATAGTTAGAAATTGATTTAAAATGATGTGTCTGAAAAATAATGTTAATTTTACAATTTCACAGAGGATGGCTTTACTGATGTGAATTCTGCTCTGCCTGAAGACTGAAGACAAGTGAAGTCACAAAGTTACAAAGTTCAGTCGATGCTTTGGACTGATGTTCAAAGCCAAGATGGACGACTGAGGAGATTCTGAACTCACGATTATGTCATCATGAATGAATGGAGTTTATGAAGAGCACCACCGTCTGCCCTGCTGTCTGTCTGCCCTGCTGTCTGTCTGCCCTGCTGTCTGTCTGCCCTGCTGTCTGTCTGCCCTCCTACCTGTCCTCCTGTCTGTCTGCCCTGCTGTCTGTCTGCCCTCCTGTCTGTCTGCCCTCCTACCCGTCTGCCCTCCTACCCGTCTGTCCTCCTGTCTGTCTGCCCTCCTACCCGTCTGCCCTCCTGTCTGTCTGCCCTCCTGTCTGTCTGCCCTCCTGTCTGTCTGCCCTGCTGTCTGTCTGCCCTCCTACCTGTCCTCCTGTCTGTCTGCCCTCCTGTCTGTCTGCCCTCCTACCCGTCTGCCCTCCTGTCTGTCTGCCCTCCTGTCTGTCTGCCCTCCTGTCTGTCTGCCCTCCTACCTGTCCTCCTGTCTCTCTGTCCTCCTGTCTGTCTGCCCTCCTGTCTCTCTGCCCTCCTACCTGTTTGTCCTCCTGTCTCTCTGCCTTCCTGTCAGTCTGCCCTCTTGTCTGTCTGCCCTCCTACCTGTCTGCCCTCCTACCTGTCTGCCCTCCTGTCTGTCTGCCCTCCTGTCTGTCTGCCCTCCTACCCGTCTGCCCTCCTACCTGTCTGTCCTCCTGTCTGTCTGCCCTCCTACCTGTCTGCCCTCCTGTCTGTCTGCCTTCCTGTCTGTCTGCCCTCCTACCTGTCTGCCCTCCTGTCTGTCTGCCCTCCTGTCTGTCTGCCCTCCTGTCTCTCTGCCTTCCTGTCTGTCTGCCCTCCTACCCGTTTGTCCTCCTGTCTCTCTGCCTTCCTGTCTGTCTGCCCTCCTACCTGTCTGCCCTCCTGTCTGTCTGCCCTCCTACCTGTTTGTCCTCCTGTCTCTCTGCCTTCCTGTCTGTCTGCCCTCCTGTCTGTCTGCCCTCCTACCTGTCTGCCCTCCTGTCTGTCTGTCCTCCTGTCTCTCTGCCTTCCTGTCTGTCTGCCCTCCTGTCTGTCTGCCCTCCTACCTGTCTGCCCTCCTGTCTCTCTGCCTTCCTGTCTGTCTGCCCTCCTACCTGTCTGCCCTCCTGTCTGTCTGCCCTCCTACCTGTCTGCCCTCCTGTCTGTCTGCCCTCCTACCCGTCTGCCCTCCTACCCGTCTGTCCTCCTGTCTGTCTGCCCTCCTACCCGTCTGTCCTCCTGTCTGTCTGCCCTCCAACCTGTCTGACCTCCTGTCTGTCCTCCTGTCTCTCTGCCCTCCTACCTGTTTGTCCTCCTGTCTCTCTGCCTTCCTGTCTCTCTGCCTTCCTGTCTGTCTGCCCTCCTACCTGTTTGTCCTCCTGTCTCTCTGCCTTCCTGTCTGTCTGCCCTCTTGTCTGTCTGCCCTCCTACCTGTCTGCCCTCCTGTCTGTCTGTCCTCCTGTCTCTCTGCCTTCCTGTCTGTCTGCCCTCCTACCTGTTTGTCCTCCTGTCTGTCTGCCCTCCTGTCTGCCCTCCTACCTGTCTGTCCTCCTACCTGTCTGCCCTCCTGTCTGTCTGCCCTCCTACCTGTCTGTCCTCCTGTCTGTCTGCCCTCCTACCTGTCTGTCCTCCTGTCTGTCTGCCCTCCAACCTGTCTGCCCTCCTGTCTCTCTGCCCTCCTACCTGTTTGTCCTCCTGTCTCTCTGCCTTCCTGTCTGTCTGCCCTCCTACCTGTCTGCCCTCCTGTCTGTCTGCCCTCCTGTCTGTCTGCCCTCCTACCTGTGTGCGGCCTGCTCCCTCTGCCTGCGGTGCTGCTCTGAGCGGATCTCCCTCAGCTCCTGTCTCGCTGTCTTCTGCTCGTCCACGCAGTCCTCGATCAGGTCTCTGCTGGACGCCAGCGTCAGCAGCTTCCCCACCAGCGCCTGCAGGATCCTCAGCTTCTCACCTGCAGACCATCACACCCTGTCAGCCTGACAGGACCTCTCCTCTCCTCCTGTGTGTGTGTGTGTGTGTGTGTGTGTGTGTGTGTGTGTGTGTGTGTGTCTCTGTGCCTGTGTGTTCTCACCAGGGCTCAGGTCGTACACGGCGGTGGTGGACAGCTTCTTCACCAGGCCTGGTTCGCCCACACGCAGCTCCACACACGGGTCGTCCATCAGCGTGAAGCCGCCCTGCTTCTGGTAGCGGAACTTGGCGTTGCCGTGGTAACAGTCGGCGCCCGAGGCCAGGATGTGCAGCCGCAGGATCTCCGACAGCGTGCAGCTGTCCAGGTCCAGCTGCTTCAGGCTGCTGCCCTGGTGCAGCTGGGGCCAGGCCGCAGCCAGAGAGGCCACCACACTCAGAGCCGACTGGGGGGCATCAGAGTCATCATCCAGAGCCTCCGACAGGTCTGCCCTCACACACACACGCGCACACACACACACACACAGAGACAGAGGCACACACACACACACGCAGAGACAGAGGCGCACACACACAGAGGCACACACACACACACACACACACACACACAGACAGAGGCACACACACACACACGCAGAGACAGAGGCGCACACACACAGAGGCACACACACACACACACACACACACACACACACACACAGACAGAGGCACACACACACACAGAGGCACACACACACACAGAGGCACACACACACACAGAGACAGAGGCACACACAGACACGGTGATTCATGATGACTCATAACAGTGTGTGTGTGTGTGTGTGTGTGTGTGTGTGTGTGTGTCTCAGACCTTCAGCCTGGTCTTTGGCCACCTCCTCCTGCTCCTCGGCCAGAGCCTGGAAGATGGCCGACAGGAAGAAGAAGAGCAGCTCACACAGAGGACCTTCAGGGTCACATCCCACCAGCGCCTCCTCCAGAACCTCTGCAGAGACAGAAGCTGTGAGAAGCTCCAGCCTGACTGGAGATCTACAGTAAGGTGGTGCAGCTCCCCTGTAGGCTCCTCCATCAGTGCTCCAACAATCAGAGGAGGCTTCAGAGGATGCTCTCTAATCAGAGCACACTCTGCTCCTGTTCTACAGTAACCGTTTGGTTCTTTAGTTCTGCCAACAAAGACGGGAAGTTTCTCCATAGTCTAGGACCTGAGAAAGCTTGAACCTCCCAGAAGATTCCCTCTATCTACATATCGATCTAAAGACTCATGGCTCATCTCAGTCACAGGTTTCTCCTGTTGTCTGTTAGGACACAGATGGAGTGAGCCCCATCCAGGTTTCCTCCAGTCTCACACGTCAGATGTCAGTGAGTGTGTTGTTCTGACTGGGAGTTTTGAGCATTAGTGTCTGAGCCTATCAGAGCGTCTGCTCCAGGACAGCGTCTAACCCAGAGACACTCCGTCAGGGAACTCGTCCTTCAGGTCGAAGGCGTCTCCGAAGGCTCTCAGGAACTCCAGAACCATCAAGGCCTCTCCGAACAGCTCAGCTGGGAGTCGAGTCTTCACTGGAACCGGAGTGGGCAGCTCCTGGTGGAAACACAGACCAGTCAGGACAGAACCTCTGAGGATCCTGCAGCAGGTCCAGGATCAGCCCTGTGCTGCCTTCACTGACCTTCAGGTCCTCACACTCCATGTCCTCTCTGGGTTTGTTCCACAGCTTCAGACGCTCGGCATACTTCTTCTTCTCCTCCTTCAGCTTCTCTCGCTCCTGGGAGTCACATGACAGAGCTTCAACACACTGCTCCTCCTCTCTCTACCACACTCCCTCACTGTCACCCACTCACCTTCTCCTTCTCCAGTTTCCTTTGCTCTTTCTCCTCTCTCCTCCTCTGTTTCTCCTCCTCACACCTCCTCCTCTGCTCCTCCTTCATCTTCTCTCTGTCCTCCTTTTCCCTCCTCTTGATCTCTTGCGCCTCCTCCTTCCTCTTCATCCGAGCTACTTCCTGCGTCGCCGCCACCATCTCCTCCCGCTGCTGCATCAGCTTCAGCCTCTCAGCCGCCTGCAGCAGAGACAGGCCGGCCTACACACACACACACACACACACACACACACACACACACACACACACACACACACACACACACACACACACACACACACACACACACACACACACACACACACACACACACACACACACACACACACACACACACACACACACACACACACACACACACACACACACACACACGTCATGTGACATTCTGTGTCACTTTGCTGACCATATGACTTCATCAGACAGTTGCTCACCTGCCCAGGTGAGCCACGCCCCCCTCCTTTGGAGGCGGGGCTGAAGGGGAAGAGTGGCGGCTCGTCAGGGAAGAACTGAGAGAAGTTCTGCTCTGACAGTCGATACTTGGTCACAGTGGAGGGCTGGGACAGGAAGTGAGTGTCAGCACACAGGAAGTGGTGACAGTGTGTGTGATGACACGTGATCAGGATTTCAACATTCAAGTTCACTTTCCCAGATGTGTCAGCTCCTGAGAGCCACTGACGCTTCACGTTCCCCACTTTCACAGCTCAGCCTGACAAACTAAGCTCTGCCTTCATTGCAGAGGAAAATCCAGATTTTCATCTTTAAACATTAGCATTGAACAGTTTACTGCACTGTGAGCAGACTGTGTTCCAAGTCATGCAGAGGGAGTGTGTGGCGGCGTGGAGCTGCTCTCACCTTGAGGGCGATGGAGCCGTTGAGAGGCTGGCAGTGCTGCTTGAAGAACAGCTTCAGCCTCTCCCTGGACACGCTGGACTTCCTCCGGCTGGAGACACGCAGCGTCAGCAGCACCACACACTACAGCTCACCGCTTGTTTTGTAATTCAGCTTATGGACGTACATGTCACTTACATTTGACCAAATATCTATTAAATGATACTTCAAATGGACTTGTGAATTTGTGGCACTTAACTATATATATTTCATAAATCATAACAACCCCTGGACTGCCATCGAGGACCCCAGCGCCACTACCCCAGTTGAGAACCACTGGAATAGAATATGCCTCTGTTTGTTTATTATTATTATCATGAAGTGCACCACTGCTGGAGGGACTGAAACACCAGGTCAGTGTGTGGAGCAGACAGAAGCCCCTACTCCATCTGCTTGCTCCAAACATCTATTTAATGTATGGTAGTGGGCGTACCAGATGATTAATGGATGAGAACAGATTCTACACTTGATTCCAGCCAACAGGCAGAGGCCTGACAGGGCTAGCTACCCTTCTGACCATTGATTACACAGAGCTGAGGAAGCTTCAGTCGTATCACAGCTTCCATCCCTGCTACCTGCAGGTTGGCTGGACTGCGAGCAAGACCCCTGTTTGTAGCTCTGTAAGTCTTTCACATAGAGACGTCTGCTTAATGATGAAATGTGCCCACTGAAACAGGGAGGGGTTGAAGATCAAACTCCTGGTGGTGTAATGTGGCCTGTGTCTGACAGTGGCCGGGCTGCAGTTACTGGCCTGGTCCAGCAGGGGGCGCTCTGTGGGAACACCCACCAGAGGCAGCAGCAGACTGACAGCAATGGACCAGAGGGGGGAGAGAGCTGTGTGCGGGTGTAGATGGGTGTAGATGGGTGTGTGAGTGTGATGATGTCACACTGCCTCACCTGATCTGATTGGCTTTCACTATGAACGGCTCAGAGTTTCCCTCCTTCATCCTCACTGTGTATTTAAACACTGACGGACTCAGAGGCTTCTTCTTCCTGTTATCACACACACACACACACACACACACACACACACACACACACACACACACACACACACACACACACACACACACACACACACACACACACACACACACACACACACACACACACACACACACAGGTCCAGCACTGGTTGCATGTCAGACTAGCAGCAGCTCTCAGGTGGTGACCTTTGACCTACGCACCCGTTGACCTGGGGGGGGGGGGCTCTGGAAGGCTTTGTCCTCGTCGTCGCTGTCGCTGATGACGATGGCGTCCCCACCGTTAGCCGCCGACGCTCCGTTAGCACTGGAGTGAGGGGAGTGGACCTGCAGCACCTCGCACACATGTCTACACACACACACACACACACACACACACACTTTTTATTCTACAGGTGGTCTGGCGAGGCCTGGGGAGGTGACCCGGGGTCATGTTCCTGTCCATCAGCGTCACTGACCTTGGTAACACAGCTGCTTGTAGAAGAGCACTGAGGCTGCACAGCTCCAATACATGCTGTACTGATTACTGTTTTGATGAGTATTTTTTTTTAACCATTTCATGTTTATTTTGCAGTTACAGATACATTCTTTCATACTTGAGAGTATAAAGTATTCACTTTGCAGTGTTTTGTTAATGTTTTGCATTTGATTTCCATTTAATCCCCCCCCCCCCCCCCCCCCCCCCACACACACACACACACACACACACCTGGCTGTGGTGCGGGCGGTCACGTCCACCGTCTCCCCGGGGAAGAAGCGCTCCCTGATGAAGGCGTAGACGTCCTGGCAGAGCTCGGACAGCCGGCCGCGGCGGCTCAGCGCTGCCAGCTGCAGCAGCGGCGGCGCCAGCGCGGCCGGGAAGCTCTGCAGGCTGAGGCGCGCTCGCCGCTCGCTCTCCACCGCCTCCAGGTAGGTGAGGCCGGCTCGGCCCGTCAGGGCGCAGCTCCACACCAGGCTGTTGCACAGGATGGTTCGCTCAAAGAACTCACTGAGAGACAGGAAGTGACAGGGTCAACATGGCAACCTCCCAACTACACTGTCATTAACTCACTAAACAGTGGTGTGCATTACATGTGTCATTACATGTGTCATTACATGTGTCATTACATGTGTCATTACATGTGTCATTACATGAACATGTGTCATTACATGTGTCATTACATGAACATGTGTCATTACATGAACATGTGTCATTACATGTGTCATTACATGAACATGTGTCATTACATGTGTCATTACATGAACATGTGTCATTACATGTGTCATTACATGAACAGGGCATAACCAAAGACCTCAGGCCAGCTGGGAAAGAACAACGCTCCACAGAATAAATTACACCAAAGGTAAAGTTTAGAAAAGGAGAGAAAAGTGGCGCTCTGGCTCGTAAACATGCAGCCTTACTCCACTGTAACACACCAGCAGCAGCTACCTGGGACTAGGACTGCTAAAGTCCTTCAGATGCCCAAATTTACTTAAATCAACTTTTATTACTTTTTACAACCCGTGGACCCTGTTCTAGAAGCTCCTGAAGACCCTACTCTTTCTGAGAGGATCTCCTCTCCTCAATGTCGTCCTCGTCCTCCTCCTCCTCCTCCTCCTCCTCCTCCTCTGTCTTCAGTACTAGAGCTTCAACTCTAGTTCTGGTCCTGACTCTACTGCTCATTCATCCCTCGGTAACGTACAGTAGAAGAACATAGAGGAGAAGATACTGCTGGACCAAGGTCTCTGCTGAAGGACCTTGAAAGCTTTCTTTGGGTTGATCCTCCACAGCAACAATCCCAGGAGTTGTGGAGGAATGGCAACTGGACTCTTTCTAGGTTCCTACAGATATTTCCATTTCCTCCCTGTTGAGTTGTGACTGAGCTGGTGAAGGAGACCAGGATTAACTTCTGCTGGTGTTGTTAGTCAAACAGATTCATCCATCAGGGTCACCTGCAGTCTGCTGTCCATGGGTCAGGGTTACCTTTCCCTCCGTTAGAGTTCCCATGTTCGGGAACCCTAACACTGTCCCTTGACAGGGATAGCTTCCTCTATCCATGCCAAGATAGAGCATTGTTTCCCTGTCCTGTTCCTCAGGAAGCCCTGCCCTGCGTGATTTACATGTTTCTTGCTCCAACATACCTGGTTGAGATGGTCAGCAGGTCATCAAGTTCCCATTTACAACAGGTGTGTTGGAGCAGGAAACATCTAAAACATGCGCGGCCTAGTCCTTGAGGAACAGACAAATACTGAGATAGAGGAACCATTTCTGACCAAAGGAGTTCTCAGCCTCCAACTATCTCCCCCATCCACTGCTGACCTATCATCCCTCCCTATCTGCCTCAGAGCTGACCATCATCCACAGATATTCTCAGCAGAGCCCAGGAGCCCTGATGAACTCTGCAGGGGTGAAAACTCTGGACATTTTTGTCACAACTGAAGATCTTGGATGAAGGTGAAAGACCTTCAAGAAGGTTCCTGGTGTGACTCATTGTCAGACTAGAGACTCTCAGGTTGTGTTTCTGCCGTCAGACTGTTTGAGCTGTTCTCCAGCACACACACACACACACACACACACACACACACACACACACACACACACACACACACACACACACACACACACACACACACACACACACACACACACACACACACACACACACACACACACACACACACACCTGGGAGGCTCCATGACTGACTACAGCTCTGAAAGGTTAAACAGAACAGAACAGAATACGTCCCACTGCGGGGACATTCCAATGTTAGACTGCATAGACAGTCTAAGAGTTAAGGGAACATCCATGTTGACAGAGGAACATCTCTGATCTAGATGGTTTCTGAAGGAGTTCAGGTCCAGACTGACCCTGTACTGATCTGAGGTCAGTCCTGGAGGACAGGTGAAATGGACAGGTAAGACCAGCAGAGTAAACTTTATTGACAAAGTGTGAGTTGACAGCGGCCTGTTCCTCTCAGCTCACGGTGCTAACTGCTAACTAGCTGCTAGCACTTAGCTTAGCAGCACAACTTTACCCCCCCCCCCCCCCCCCCCCCCCCCCCCACCTGGGCTGAGTCCCCTTTCTCACACCTGTCTTGACCCCGCTCACACCTGCACCCCCCCCCCCCCCCGATCGGTGGAACCGGGGCACAGCAGCCCCCACTTTACCCTGGAAACTGAACTTTATTTGTTGTTGTCTGGAACTTTTCCAGCGACCAACTGTCACTCAGCGGCTCATTCAAAGCCCGAAAAGCGGTCCCGGGGGGGGGGTGGTCAGGTACTCACTCGTAGGTCCTGAAGATCTCGTGGGTGATCTTGCAGAGGGAAGACCTCTTCGTCCGGCCGCAGGTCCGCCGGAGGCTTCAGGCGGAGGAACTGTCTCCGGTGGAGCAGCGGCATCGCGGCGACGCTTCGAAAAAAGGAGGGAAACGGACCTCCAGAACCTCCAGAACCGAGCCGAGTACCCGGGAGAGTGGGGCTCAACGAGCTCCCCCCGGAGAGAGAGGCCGGAGCCCGGAGCGGGGGTCCAGGACGGGCTGGGACCAGGTCCCGGGCAGCGGAGCCGCGGAGCGGGTCTTTGTTAGAGATAATCTGCCCACATGGACGGAGCTCCGCGCCGCCGCCGGGCCTCCACTCACGCTCTCACACACACAAACTCTCAGTCAGGCCGGGGAAGACCGCACTCTGCCGGTACCACCGGGTCACAACCCGCCTCCCGACGCTCGGTACCGAGTAGCGGAGGATGAAGGGATTAATAGCGGCTCAGGCTGAACTCTGTCCCGGGCTGCCGAGCTGCTCTGGCGGCTTGTTGACCAAGTTTTAAACCGCTTCACGGACCAAAGTAAAGCTCGGAAATCTGAACTTCAGTTCAGACTCCTCGCCGCTCTTCTTGCTACTGTTGTTCCAGATTCATTTTTTTACTGTCATGTGCTTTGTGAGAATATGTTGTCTGTGCAATAGAAATTGTAAAAATTGCTGTATAAGCCCCCCCCAAAAAAAAACATCAGAGTACAGATATTTGTGTAAAAATATATCCTGGTAAAAGTAGTACAGATTCATACGATGGGGTATTAGGGCCACATTGAAAAAATATCACAAATTTCTAGAACAAACTTGTAAATTTCGAGAACGGAGACGGACGTAAGTGGAGATGAGAAAAGGTGAGCGGGTGAGGTTGATGTAGATTACTTTATTCTCATAATTTATGACTTGCTATTGTTTGCATAATTCATATCTTGCTATTTACGACTAGTGTGACTAATGCTCCGTCAAAGATTCGACTCCATCGTAGATTCAACCTCCTACTCTATGTACGTAAGTAAAAATGAATTTTTACCATCAGTGATACACAATACCAATATATCTGCACACAAAATAGAATCGATTTCTTATAGTACTCTCAACTTGCCCAGAGGTAGCACAGAGAAAGAAAGAAAATCATTAGACTCAATCATTGGACATTGGATGTAGGGAGTAAAGGTAAAAGGTCACCAGAAAAATAAATCAATAAAGTCTAATTTTTTTATTTTATTTTTTTTTTAACTATTTTGTCTGCTTCCTTTACAAGCTCTTCCACTGCATCCCACCATCAACAATTCAAGAGTTTAATATCTGCCACAAGAGCAGAGTGCTATGTATTATATGATAATCACAATCGCAGCATCAGAGAGAGCAGTATACTGAGCAGTTTTAGTCTTAAAATCTGTATTAGTTGTGAAACTCCAGATCATAACGGCGTGTGGAAGTAACTGATTCCAGCTTTGTTTGACTGACACCAGACAGACTCTCTTGTTTTTTCTAATGCCTTGTGCCCAGGAAGTCCAAATGAAAAGTATCTTAGAGCTGACTAGCACAGCGTATGCATGTAGTGTTGTTTCTGTTCAATCACCTGAGTCATCCAATTAAACAATACAAACCGACTCATCTTGCTTTCCTCAGCCAGGAGGTGCTAGGATTGGACCGTTGGTCTTCGCGGTGCCATGTGTTCCCATAGTGGAGCTATGACCTGAACGCACCATGCGTGTGGAAGTGGGCGGGTCTTCACTGTCCCCCTCGCTGTCGATTGACTGATTGTCCCGCCGCTCCCCCGCTTTTAGCCAATGGGTGTCCTGGAAACAACTGACCGTTAAGCTTCAGTGTTCAGCAGAAGTTTAGTGTTATCAGCTGGAGGGTAAACATGAACATCAGTTTGTCATTAAACGTCATCAAACAGCTGAATGACCTCCTGACTGCCAAAGGAAGGGAGGCCTCCTCTCTGCCCAGGCGGGCCCGGTCCAGTCTCCCCAGCCATCATGATGGGAGGAGATATCCATTTCACCACACTTCACCAAGTATGTGTGTTGGTTGTCATCTAAAGCCTGGTTGCTCACTGCAGTCATGAACCAAAGTTCATCAATTTAATTACTGAAATGAATCCTTTCTGAGCTGAAGTTGTGACCTGAACGCACCATGGCTGTGTAAATGGGTCTTCACTGCCCTGCTCACCCTGAACCAGCCACAGTTAGAATGAGAAATATTCTAACCTTAACCCTTCTCCTGAAGATGACACATCCATCCATCATCCATTGTTATTATGTAGGTTGTATGTCAACAGTTTGTCAGGGTTCTGTTGAAGTTGATCTCCAAGAGCAGTGGAAACACCTGAACAGGTTTAGAAGTCCATCACAGGACACAACCATCCAACATTTGCTCTCTCTCTCTCTCTCTCTCTCTCTCTCACACACACACACACACACACACACACACACACACACACACACACACTCTCTCTCTCTTACTCTTTCTCTCTCTCTCATTCACACACTCTCTCTCTCTCTTTCTCTCTCTCTCACACACACACACACTCTCTCTCTTTCTCTCTCTCTACTCACGTTGGACTGTCCTGACTCTCCTTGCAGGTCTCGCTGGCATGAGCACCTTCCCCCACCAGCTCCTGGTCCATGCACCTCACGCTGCCAGGTGCACTGGACCACTGCATCCGCGGCAGGGAACAGACAGATGTGGGCGGTGAGGGCGTCGTTTTGAGGTCCCTGCAAGGGGCGACTGGGAGGTGTCCTCGCCCTCCTCCCCTTCTGGCAGGAGGCCACGCTGGCTGCCATGTAGCCCATGCTGTGGCTGGGGAGCCACCTGAGCCCGGTACTGGCCAAACTGGAGCTGACTCTCACTGAGCACCAGCTGCCAGCACCAGGGTTCTCCTCCACTCTGCCTCCGCCCTCACCTCCTTGAGCTTGTTGACCCTCCAGGCCGGCTGACCCCCGCTCCTGGTACTCCCGGGCCACCTCGGGTGAGGACAGCTGACGGTGGAATACTGGGCTGCAGAGATTCTGAATAACAGCGAGAGCAGAAAAACAAGATGGACGGACGCTCAGACACACTGTTAACAGTGACCATGACTATGAATAGGTTTGTGTGTGTGTGTGTGTGTGTGTGTGTGTATGAAATGTTTGGTTGCAATTATGTATAATATGTCTGGATTAAATTGTCCAAACAAAATGGTTGAATTTGAAGTTGGTAAAACAAACAATTTCATTTCATTGAATCTATGAAATCCTCACAGTGAAGAAGATGAGTGCAGAGAATTAAAACTCCAAATTAATTTTAGATGCAGAAACCAACTGAGCTGCAAGCAGCTTGTGTTTTTCAGGATGTGTTTAAGATTATTAGGATGTGATTATGAACACACTATTTGCTGCTACACACTGATTGTTACATATGATAATACATGCTGTTAACTCCATCATTTTCCACGAACAGAGCTGCTTATTCCTTTTAGTTTGGATTTTCATATCCATTTTTGCTTGCCACATATGAGAGCATCTCTAAATACTTCTGACACACAGTGTCTACCGTCCGTCCGTGCCAGAAGAGAAAAGAGTCCACGTAACGTCCACAGTTTCCTTCCCTGGATTACAGTTATTACACTTATTCTGATTCTGATTTACAAATATTTTAAGTATTGATGGGAAATAAACAATACTGATATCTCTCAAGAGATGGAGAGACTTGATGTGTGTGTGTGTACCTGCTGGATGTGTGTGTGTGTGTGTGTACCTACTGGATGTGTGTGTGTGTGTGTGTGTGTGTACCTGCTGGATGTGTGTGTGTGTATCTGCTGGATATGTGTGTGTGTGTGTGTGTGTGTGTACCTGCTGGATGTGTGAGTGTGTGTACCTGTTGGATGTGCGTGTGTGTGTGTGTGTGTACCTGCTGGATGTGTGTGTGTGTACCTGCTGGATGTGTGTGTGTGTGTGTGTACCTGCTGGATGTGTGTGTGTGTGTGTGTACCTGCTGGATATGTGTGTGTGTGTGTACCTGCTGGATGTGTGCATGTGTGTGTACCTGTTGGATGTGTGTGTGTGTGTACCTGCAGGATGTGTGTGTGTGTGTGTGTGT
>CM055199.1:23881613-23905034 GCA_029224185.1 Karalla daura
CCCACCGACAGCTGCCAGAGTGTGTGTGTCAGGGATGTGTGTGTGTGTGTGCGTGTGTGTGTGGTGTTGTTCACAGCCTCTGGCTGCAGGAGGTGCTGTGTCCTCCCTCTGAGTGGACACACACACTGATCCTCTCCTCACCCTCCTCATCCTCCCTTTTCAAACCTGAATCTATCAGTGGAAACCTCCCAAAGGGCTCAAGTCCTTTCAGTCCATCCATCCATCCATCCATCCATCCATCCATCCATCATCCTCTCAATGATTGGATTTCTGGCCCCAGGCTGATGCGTCAATGACAGTCGATTACCAATGATGGACATGAAACTTGTGTTTGTGTAATATACTGTTTTGTTGTGTAGGAATTCCTCCACATTTTAATACTGGCATCAAACTGCTGTTATATTACAGAGCACCGGTGTCCTGCTGTTTGTGTCCAATTGTGTTGGAATGGTTACTGAAACTGGGTGAATGTGGCACAGCCCCAGCTAGGGCATTATTCAGAATCAGAACAGTCTTAATGTCACTGTACGGGGGGGTACGATGACATGCAAATATACACTGCATCACCAGCCGCATCCTCAGTTTATGCCTCACTTCACGCCTCACCTCTGGTCCTGAGCAGGACCAGGACCTGAACAGACTCACACCTGAGTCCAGGTGCTGAGAGAAAGAGGCAGCAGAGCCGGATGTGGGTCAAAGTGTTTATTAGAAGCGTTGCCAGACGGTGAGGCCCTGAGGGCCAGAACCTGCAGGTTCAGTCTGTCTGTGTCTCTGCATTCAGTTTTTCCAGAAGTTGGGATTCTGGGCCAGTCTCCTCTGGAAGTTCTCATACCACTTGAGGATGCAGCTAGAGGGGATGAAGGTCTCCGTGGGGTTGGGGGTCATCTGGGCCTGCCCCACTGCGAACGAGGCGGCAAAGTTGTACAGACTGTCCAGCATCTTCTGGCTGAACTGGACGAACGAGTCCACGGTGGACACGGCTGCCCCAGACACCGGGGTCTGCTGGGCCAGCTGCTCCAGAGCCTCCACCGACACCCCCACCTGCGCCACCGAGCCCCCGCCTAGCGCGGCACCGGGGGCCGCTCCTGGCCCGAACGGGCTGGGGCCCGCGGCCCCCGCCTTTAACCCCGAGATGCGGAAGATGGCGCTGGGCTTGTCGTTGGTGATGAAGCCCAGCAGCTGCCACTCAGGGCCCCCCGGGCCCCCCCCCGGGGGGGAGAAGTACACGGCCCCCCCGGTCCCGGCGGGGAAGGGCTCGGTGCCCAGCAGGAACACCACCACGTGGTTCACCGCCTCACAGTCCGACAGCTGGAACACGAACTTCCCAGAGGAAACCTGCACCGCGTCCGTCTGGACCAGGCGGCCGGCCACCAGGCAGCCCAGCATCCCGGGGCGGGGGCGGGGGCGGGGGCGGGGGCCCGGGCCGGGGGGGGGGGTCCGCCTGGCGAGTCCGGGGTTGTTTACTCACTAGATGGGTCCAGGCCTGGGTCCAGGATGAAACAGCGCAGCACAACCTCTTATTATATTAATTTTGATAATGTTGTAGATCCTCGGTAGATCAGGTACCGCTCCGAGACTCAGGGGAACCCGTCGGACCAGGTCCTCGTCGGGACGAACCCGTGGAAACTTCTGGCACAGTCGCGCATGCTCACTCCGCTGCTCGACGATCGACCTCTTGTCCTGGGAGGAGACGGAGCCGCACACAACCGAGAACGGGCGTCACTAATAGCAACAACACGACCCGGTTCTACTGGACCGAACCCAGCGACCGCAGCTTCATACCTGGGACACCGAGCACCGGACAACTTACCTGCTAATGAAGACGGTTAACTAGATCGATGATTCGGTGATCGACTAGAGAGAAAGAGAGAGGGAGAGAGAGGGAGGGAGGGAGAGAGAGGGAGGGAGAGAGAGAGTAAAGCTGGAGGAGGTGAGGATCGAACAGGAAGTTTGTGCTTGGAGATGTTTTAGTGACTTTTTTCATGTTTTCTTTGGATTTAATAACCAATTTGTGTTTTATTGTGTTTTGGGCGCTCATGTATCACTTGTTTACAAATTCAGAATCTTTATTTTCATTTTATTCAATAGAATATCCAACATTTAATCGCATAAGTGATATGATTAAGATTATATTTGCATACAAACATCATAAATTGATGAGGTCGCTGTCGGTATTTTATTGTGAAGGGGTCTCCCGGAAGTCCCATCGGGTCCCGCCGGTTCTGATCCCCCCGGGTCCACTTTGTTTTCCTCTCGGTCCGGTCTCTCTCTCTGCCCTCTCCTCTCGACCCTGTCGGGACTGGAGGTTCGGTTTCAGTGGCTCAGACGCCGGTCTCGGTGGTTGTATTGGTCCGTTCAGCAGCGTCTTCTACCGGCGCCTCCAGGTAAACACGCCGACCTGCCCCGCGTCCTGCCCGGGCTGGGGACACAGGGACTGCCTGCTGGAGCCGTTAGCTTAGCCATTAGCCCATGGAGAAGCCGGGACCTGGAGCTCCTGGAGGAGCACGAGGAGCAAAAACCCCTGGAGGTGTAGTGGTCAGATTTGGAGGAGGTGTCAGAGGCGAAGGTAAGGAGCAGGAGGTGGGGGCAAGTGGAGGAGCAAGAGAATGAGTCAGAGTTGAAGGTAGAGGAGCAGGACTTTGAGGAGGAAGTGGACTAGTTGGAGACCGAGCCCAGGTTCTCCCAGCCTGTCTCCCAGAGTGTCACCTGTTTGAAGAATCTTCTCTCCATCTATTAGATGGTCCTGAAGCTCTTCTGAAAACATCTCCTCTCCAATCGACCTCCTCCTCCTCCTGGCTCCTGTGAACCAGGGTTCCAGGTTCTGGTCCAGACAGTTTTTATCGCCTTTGTGGACTGTCTTAGACTGTCTTAGACAGTGGACTGTCTGTCTTAGACAGTGGACTGTCTTAGACAGTCCACTGTCTAAGACAGTCTAAGACAGTCTTAGACAGTCTTAGACTGTCTTAGACAGTGGACTGTCTGTCTTAGACAGTGGACTGTCTTAGACAGTCCACTGTCTAAGACAGTCTTAGACAGTCTTAGACTGTCTTAGACAGTGGACTGTCTGTCTTAGACAGTGGACTGTCTTAGACAGGCCACGGGGGAGCTCTGTCCAGTATGCTGTAGATATTTCCTGCTCCATCACAGATGTCAGATGATCATTTGAATCAGATGTGATGGTATAAGGAAACATGCAGGACCAGGGTTGAGGAACCTGTGGAAGTCTCTGGAGAAATGGCTGAGTGTAACTGAGGTCAGCAGGGCTCACCTGGCTGCACAGATGCTCAGGTGATCGGACATCAGTAGTGGATGTGGTCCTTGGAGCTGAAGAGACAGAGAGGGCAGAGAAACTTCTGGTACTTTGGTTGATCAATCAGGTACCAATAAACCAACTTCCAAAGTTAACCCAGATTGTTTAAACAGAATGCGACTTTAGGTGATGAACATCTGTTCAAGCTGCCCCTGGATGAAGCAGCATGATGTCATGTTTTATAATTAGCTGAAACACTCGCTGGGAGAGTGAGCCTGTCTGTTGTAGGCCCAGCCGGTTTCCTGTGGGACAGCAGGTTATTTTTAGTCTTCCTGGTCTGTGTATGTTTGATCAGTGTGTGTTCAGTGAGGAGACGGAGCTCTGCTGCTGAATAATGGATGAGCTGCTCCTCTCCTCTCCTCTCCTCTCCTCTCCTCTCCTCTCCTCTCCTCTCCTCTCCTCTCCTCTCCTCTCCCTCCCCTCCCCTCCCCTCCCCTCCCCTCCCTTCCCCTCCCCTCCCCTCCCCTCCCCTCCCCTCCCCTCCCCTCCCCTCCCATCCGCCTGTCCTGAGGTCCCAGCATCTCCCCTCTCCCTGCTGTTCTGCTCCCATCCGCTCAGCTAGCTCTCAATGGGAACCACACACTGAGGCTTCTGTCTCAAACACTGGACGTCTGTTGCAGGGCTCTGTGTGTGTGTGTGTGTGTGTGTGTGTGTGTGTGTGTGTGTGTGTGTGTGTGTGTGTGTGTGTGTGTGTGTGTGTGTGTGTGTGTGTGTGTGTGTGTGTGTGTGTGTGTGTGTGTGTGTTGGAGGGTTTCCCACCCAGCCAGAGGAGCTGTGGTGGGAGCTGCTCAGCCTGTTAATCAGCTGATGATCAGTGTCTGCTGGTGCACTCTGTCCATGCTGAGCTGTGGCCGCTCAGCCATCGTCACAAGCTTCTGAGGAGACGTGTGTGTGTTGCATTATGGGAAATGTAGGATTAAGCAATTTTCTGTTTATCTTCCAACTGATCTGTAGAGATAATGAAGCAGCAGGAGGTCTGAGAGGAGCAGGAGCAAGAGGAGCAGCTGTGGAGCTGCTGCAGCTCTATGATGGAACAAGCTCACAGCCTCCTGCTGGATGAGGAGGCGTGCAGCCTCCTGGGTGAACACCAGAGAGCAGAGTTCATCTTCGAATGGCTGAACCACCTGAAGATGCTGCTTCCTGCCTCAGAGAGGGTGAGAGCCTCAGCAGAGCCTCAGTCTGGAGCATCACACACACACGCACGCACACATGCATACACACACGCACGCACACATGCACACACACGCATGCACACATGCACACACACACACGCACACATGCACACACACACGTAGGCACACATGCACACACACACGCAGGCACACATGCACACACACGCAGGCATGCACACATGCACACACACACACACACACACGCACATGCACACACACACGCAGGCATGCACACACATGCACACACATGCACACATGCACACACACACACACACACACATGCACACACACACGCAGGCATGCACACACATGCAGGCATACACACACACACACATGCACACACACGCAGGCACGCACACACACACACACATGCACACACACATGCACACATGCAAGGCTGAAGGACCAGGGTCTGGTCAGGCTGAAGGACCAGGCTCTGGTCAGGCTGAAGGACCAGGGTCTGGTCAGGCTGAAGGACCAGGCTCTGGTCAGGCTGAAGGACCAGGCTCTGGTCAGGCTGAAGGACCAGGCTCTGGTCAGGCTGAAGGACCAGGGTCTGGTCAGGCTGAAGGACCAGGGTCTGGTCAGGCTGAAGGACCAGGGTCTGGTCAGGCTGAAGGACCAGGCTCTGGTCAGGCTGAAGGACCAGGCTCTGGTCAGGCTGAAGGACCAGGCTCTGGTCAGGCTGAAGGACCAGGCTCTGGTCAGGCTGAAGGACCAGGCTCTGGTCAGGCTGAAGGACCAGGCTCTGGTCAGGCTGAAGGACCAGGCTCTGGTCAGGCTGAAGGACCAGGGTCTGGTCAGGCTGAAGGACCAGGCTCTGGTCAGGCTGAAGGACCAGGGTCTGGTCAGGCTGAAGGACCAGGCTCTGGTCAGGCTGAAGGACCAGGCTCTGGTCAGGCTGAAGGACCAGGCTCTGGTCAGGCTGTCAGGCCTGTCTCACCTGCTGTCTGTGGCTGTGCCTGCTCTGACACTCCAAAGAAACTTGCTTTCAAGAGGGTTTGATATTTCAAGTAAAAAATGTTTTTCCTCTTATTTATTTTGATACAGTTTCAGTTATAGTTACATTATTAAACTTTTGATACAATACATTTTGACACATTTTAATGACGACTGCTGATTCAGACATTGTTTAAATTAAAAACAAACATGTTAATGAATGTTAATGACTGTTCGAAGAACACGTCATCCTGACGAGCTGCACTGTGATTCTTTCCACAGACTGAAGCAGTGCCTGGTTTACCGGGGCAGCTGTTAGGATGGAGCGAGGTGTCATTTTTAGATCTTTGAAGCTATCTTTAAAGCTTCTTCAAGGCCTTCTTGATAGACCAGCTGCAGGCTGGCAGGAGAGGCCCAAGGTTTTGAACCAAAGCGTGGACCAGTGGTGACTGTAGTGACTCAACGACGCCCCCTACAGTTTATCATCGGCATGTGGCGTGTGGTGTCTCTGGGCTGGGTCGGGGTCGGGGTCGGGGTCGGGGTCGGGGTCGGGGTCAGATTTGTCTTGCTTGTATTTAGGGAAACCAAACTGTCTGACCAAAGAGCAGAAATCACGTGTGAATCAAAGACCACAATGTGGAAGCTGCAGGACTGTGAGGATCTGCCACGAATAAATCTGGTGTTTGATTTTAGGATGATTGACTGAGTGTCTCGTCTTGTCTCCAGGCTGACATCAAGCAGAACCAGCGGCGTCTGAGCGAGCAGCTGTGGAGCGTTCTGATTGGCTCACCGGGCCCTCCGACCCGCTGGCTGCTCGCCCACTGTGTGGCGCTGCTGCACCGCCTGGGAGACCCGCTCCCCTGCAGCCTATTGGTCGAGAGGTGCAATGACATCATCCGCAGCAAAGATGACTCTCCGTCCGGGCTCCCGACCCGCCTGTACGTCAGTCTACCATCACACCGTGATTCCCCTGCCAATGGGGCCGCAGGCCCGCCCCGCAAGAAGCCCCGCCCCACAGGAAGCTCCGCCTCCCAGCTCCACCTCTAAGCCACTGTGTCTGTTTCAGGGCGGCGACGGCGTGCGTGGGCGCCCTGTTTGAGCAGCTGGGCCGGATGCTGGCCGCCTCCTTCAAAGACACGCTGGGCAACCTGCTGAAGGCCATGAGGAGTGCAGAGGTGAGCTCACCACCCTGTGAACAGCAGCTGTCCACCTCAGACATGGTCCCTGATAGACATGGTCCCCCCCCCAGTCTCAGGGCCGTTATGAGATCATGTTGAGTCTGGAGAGGATCCTGCGTGGTCTGGGTGTCAGTGCTGTCCCGTGTCACCGTGACGTCTACAAGGCGTCCAGAGCCTGCCTGACCGACCGCTCCATGGCTGTACGCTGCGCCGCCGCCAAGGTACCGCCCCCTCCTCCTCCTCCAATCAGCAGCCACCCCCCCCCCCCCCGTTTGAGTGACAGCTGAGTGATGGTGTGACTCTGGTCCCTCAGTGTCTGCTGGAGCTGCAGCGCGAGGCGGCGTTCCTGTGGAGCAGCGAGCTGGAGAACGTCTCCACGCTCTGCTTCAGAGCCTTCGAGGGCTCCAACCAGGAAGTCAGGGTCGCCGTGGCAACGCTGCTGGGAACGCTGCTGGCCGCCGCCGTGGAGCCCAGGCAGCCCTCAGGTGGGTCAGAGGTCACACAGCCTCAGGTCAGAGGTCACACAGCCTCAGGTCAGAGGTCACACAGCCTCAGGTCAGAGGTCACACAGCCTCAGGTCAGAGGTCACACAGCCTCAGGTCAGAAGATACTATAATCCATACACATCCCGAGGACCTCGGCTTAAGAGTGCCACTGTTCATCATATGAGAGTATGCAAATAGGGGCTTAACACCAATGAGCACAACTGACTATCAGAACTATAACTGACTATAACATAAGTATGATATGAAAACAAAATGTGTTAACCTGAATATAGTACGAGTATACAAATAAAGCTGAAATGAACATACAAATGAATAGAATGTAAGTAAACCAAAAGAGTAGAAGTGCTTCCTCAGGGGTCAGGCCAGTTCTCTGAGCCGCGCAGGCGGGCCGAGGCTTCCACGCTCGGCTGGAAGAAGCATGACGTGATGCAGCTGCCTCAGGGTTGACTCGCAGGGACAGTCTGGAGACGGAGATCAAGATGAAATGTGATGGAAAGGAAACCCTCAGCTGCTCCACGTGACATAAACCCTGTGTGACATGGCTCCCATGCCTGGAAGACATCGCAGCGTGAACGTGTCTCCTCTCTCCTCAGCCCCCCGGCAGGGTGGGCGGGGCCGCAGCTCCCTGGAGGAGGTGATGGACCTGCTGACGGGGGGGTTCCTGAGGGGGGGGGCGGGCTTCCTCCGAGCCAGCGGAGACATGTTGAAAGGAACGAGCTCCGTCAGCAAGGACGTCCGCATCGGGGTCGCGCAGGTGGGTCGCCACGGCAACGAGAACCGCTCAGGTGGTCCAGCTGTCCAGCTGTCCAGCTGTCCAGCTGTCCAGCTGTCCAGCTGTCCACCTGTCCAGCTGTCCAGCTGTCCAGCTGTCCAGCTGTCCAGCTGTCCAGCTGTCCAGCTGTCCACTGCCACACCACCAGGGCTCAGTAGCAGGAGTAGCGGCCAGAGTCCCGTGCTGGCAGTGTGTTCATGGAGTTTACTGGGCATGAAGTGAAGTAAACGACAAACATTCTGTCCAAAGCTCCGAGACCTTCAGTTTTTAGAGACTACAGAACTATTTAGAGCAGAGAACAAAATAATAAATAATCAGATGCATCATTTGCTCAGTTTGTGATTATTTGATTTAAGATTTGTCTGAACTGAGCTCTTCCTCCTCCTCCTCCTCCTCCTGCTCCTCAGGCCTGTGTGGTCTTCGTCTCCACGCTGGGCAGCTCCTGGTTGGAGGTGAACCTCTCCTCCTTCTTGTCTCTCCTCCTGGAGCTTCCTGCCCACCCTAGGGCCATGCTGACTCCTGCGGAGGCGGCGGTGACGCGCTGCTGCGTCTCCTTCATCCTGAGGAGCACCCTGGGGAGTCTGCTGGGGGAGAAGGCCCAGAGCAACGCTGCCAAGCAGCTCAGCCTGGCTGTGGCTGCGCACAAACGCACCATCGGTCAGTGTGTGTCAGACTCAACAACACGTCAGAATAAACTGAGTCATGTGAGAGGATGCTGCATGGTCCCAGGAGCAGCTCATCATGTGGAGGCGTCTCTGCTGGTCAGACTCTGTCTCTCTGGGACTGATGGTTCTCCTCACTCCTCTCCTCCTCTCCTCCTCTCCTCCTCTCCTCCTCTCCTCCTCTCCTCCTCCTCAGATTCAGCTCTGACTGATGGTAACATGGAGACCAGAGTTTCATCTGCAGACGTCTCAGCCAGTCAACATGTTCTGGTCTGCTGTCTGCTGGAACTGGGAGCTCTGGTGCAGGGACTGGGATCCACTGCTGCCCCCCTCCTCACAGACAGCAGCATAGGTGAGACACACACACACACACACACACACACACACACACACACACACACACACACACACACACACACACACACACACACACACACACACACACACACACACACACACACACAGTTACTCACACATCACTGCTAGCTTTAGGCCAGAACTCGGTGGTGTTCCTTGAGGGGAGGAAGGTCTCTCTCCTTGTCTCTGCTCCTCTTCATGTGGCCTCCTCCCCAGAACCCACAGCCCGAGCGTCTCGCGCTCAGCGTTGGGAGACATGCTTTGAGCCGCTCTCAGGTGTGGAACTCTCTTTGGCGAACCTCGCCGGCTCTCTCTTAAAAAACAGATTTTAGTTGTGTGTGAAGTGTGCTGCTGGGCTCCTGGCTGGGTCTCCCCTGGCGGGAGCAGGTCCAGGACATGACCTAACTCCCACTGACAGACACTGTCCCCGTCCTCAGCTCTGCTCGACTCCATCGTGTCCGTCCTCCTCCACCCTCTGTCCCCGGCCGGCCTGGCTGCGTCCTGGTGTCTCGGCTGTGTTGCCGTGGCGATGCCATCCCAGGGTGCCGTGCTGCTGGAGCGCTGCTCCGAGCGCCTCCTGGCCCTCCGCTCCTCCCCCGAGGCCGTGGCCGGCTACGGAGCCGCCCTTGCCGCCCTGGTGGCCGCGGTGCAGCGCTGCAGCCTGGGGATCCCCCACGGCAAGGGCCTGGTGAGTCCCCCTGCTCCTGCTGCTCCCCCTGCTCCTGCTGCTCCTGCTGCTCCTGCTGCTCCTGCTGCTCCTGCTGCTCCCCCTGCTCCTGCTGCTCCCCCTGCTCCTGCTGCTCCTGCTGCTCCTGCTGCTCCCCCTGCTCCTGCTGCTCCCCCTGCTCCTGCTGCTCCTGCTGCTCCCCCTGCTCCTGCTGCTCCTGCTGCTCCTGCTGCTCCTGCTGCTCCTGCTGCTCCCCCTGCTCCTGCTGCTCCTGCTGCTCCTGCTGCTCCTGCTGCTCCCCCTGCTCCTGCTGCTCCTGCTGCTCCCCCTGCTCCTGCTGCTCCCCCTGCTCCTGCTGCTCCCCCTGCTCCTGCTGCTCCTGCTGCTCCTGCTGCTCCTGCTGCTCCTGCTGCTCCCCCTGCTCCTGCTGCTCCTCCTGCTCCCCATGCTCCTGCTGCTCCCCCTGCTCCTGCTGCTCCCCCTGCTCCTGCTGCTCCTCCTGCTCCCCATGCTCCTGCTGCTCCCCCTGCTCCTGCTGCTCCCCCTGCTCCTGCTGCTCCTCCTGCTCCCCATGCTCCTGCTGCTCCCCCTGCTCCTGCTGCTCCCCCTGCTCCTGCTGCTCCCCCTGCTCCTGCTGCTCCTCCTGCTCCCCATGCTCCTGCTGCTCCCCCTGCTCCTGCTGCTCCCCCTGCTCCTGCTGCTCCTCCTGCTCCCCATGCTCCTGCTGCTCCCCCTGCTCCTGCTGCTCCCCCTGCTCCTGCTGCTCCTGCTGCTCCCCCTGCTCCTGCTGCTCCCCCTGCTCCTGCTGCTCCCGCTGCTCCTGCTGCTCCTGCTGCTCCCCCTGCTCCTGCTGCTCCTGCTGCTCCTGCTGCTCCCCCTGCTCCTGCTGCTCCCCCTGCTCCTGCTGCTCCTCCTGCTCCCCATGCTCCTGCTGCTCCCCCTGCTCCTGCTGCTCCCCCTGCTCCTGCTGCTCCTCCTGCTCCCCATGCTCCTGCTGCTCCCCCTGCTCCTGCTGCTCCCCCTGCTCCTGCTGCTCCTCCTGCTCCCCCTGCTCCTGCTGCTCCCCCTGCTCCTGCTGCTCCTGCTGCTCCCCCTGCTCCTGCTGCTCCCCCTGCTCCTGCTGCTCCTGCTGCTCCTGCTGCTCCCCCTGCTCCTGCTGCTCCTGCTGCTCCTGCTGCTCCCCCTGCTCCTGCTGCTCCCCCTGCTCCTGCTGCTCCTGCTGCTCCCCCTGCTCCTGCTGCTCCCCCTGCTCCTGCTGCTCCCCCTGCTCCTGCTGCTCCTGCTGCTCCCCCTGCTCCTGCTGCTCCCCCTGCTCCTGCTGCTCCCGCTGCTCCTGCTGCTCCTGCTGCTCCCCCTGCTCCTGCTGCTCCTGCTGCTCCTGCTGCTCCCCCTGCTCCTGCTGCTCCCCCTGCTCCTGCTGCTCCTCCTGCTCCCCATGCTCCTGCTGCTCCCCCTGCTCCTGCTGCTCCCCCTGCTCCTGCTGCTCCCCCTGCTCCTGCTGCTCCTCCTGCTCCCCATGCTCCTGCTGCTCCCCCTGCTCCTGCTGCTCCCCCTGCTCCTGCTGCTCCTCCTGCTCCCCCTGCTCCTGCTGCTCCCCCTGCTCCTGCTGCTCCTGCTGCTCCCCCTGCTCCTGCTGCTCCCCCTGCTCCTGCTGCTCCTGCTGCTCCTGCTGCTCCCCCTGCTCCTGCTGCTCCTGCTGCTCCTGCTGCTCCCCCTGCTCCTGCTGCTCCCCCTGCTCCTGCTGCTCCTGCTGCTCCCCCTGCTCCTGCTGCTCCCCCTGCTCCTGCTGCTCCCCCTGCTCCTGCTGCTCCTGCTGCTCCTCCTGCTCCCCCTGCTCCTGCTGCTCCTGCTGCTCCCCCTGCTCCTGCTGCTCCCCCTGCTCCTGCTGCTCCTGCTGCTCCCCATGCTCCTGCTGCTCCTGCTGCTCCTGCTGCTCCCCCTGCTCCTGCTGCTCCTGCTGCTCCCCCTGCTCCTGCTGCTCCTGCTGCTCCTGCTGCTCCTGCTGCTCCCCCTGCTCCTGCTGCTCCTGCTGCTCCCCCTGCTCCTGCTGCTCCCCCTGCTCCTGCTGCTCCTGCTGCTCCTGCTGCTCCTGCTGCTCCTGCTGCTCCCCCTGCTCCTGCTGCTCCTCCTGCTCCCCATGCTCCTGCTGCTCCCCCTGCTCCTGCTGCTCCCCCTGCTCCTGCTGCTCCTCCTGCTCCCCATGCTCCTGCTGCTCCCCCTGCTCCTGCTGCTCCCCCTGCTCCTGCTGCTCCTCCTGCTCCCCATGCTCCTGCTGCTCCCCCTGCTCCTGCTGCTCCCCCTGCTCCTGCTGCTCCCCCTGCTCCTGCTGCTCCTCCTGCTCCCCATGCTCCTGCTGCTCCCCCTGCTCCTGCTGCTCCCCCTGCTCCTGCTGCTCCTCCTGCTCCCCATGCTCCTGCTGCTCCCCCTGCTCCTGCTGCTCCCCCTGCTCCTGCTGCTCCTGCTGCTCCCCCTGCTCCTGCTGCTCCCCCTGCTCCTGCTGCTCCCGCTGCTCCTGCTGCTCCTGCTGCTCCCCCTGCTCCTGCTGCTCCTGCTGCTCCTGCTGCTCCCCCTGCTCCTGCTGCTCCCCCTGCTCCCCCTGCTCCTGCTGCTCCCCCTGCTCCTGCTGCTCCTGCTGCTCCCCCTGCTCCTGCTGCTCCTGCTGCTCCTGCTGCTCCTGCTGCTCCTGCTGCTCCCCCTGCTCCTGCTGCTCCCCCTGCTCCTGCTGCTCCTCCTGCTCCCCATGCTCCTGCTGCTCCCCCTGCTCCTGCTGCTCCCCCTGCTCCTGCTGCTCCTGCTGCTCCCCCTGCTCCTGCTGCTCCCCCTGCTCCTGCTGCTCCTGCTGCTCCTGCTGCTCCCCCTGCTCCTGCTGCTCCTGCTGCTCCTGCTGCTCCCCCTGCTCCTGCTGCTCCCCCTGCTCCTGCTGCTCCTGCTGCTCCCCCTGCTCCTGCTGCTCCCCCTGCTCCTGCTGCTCCCCCTGCTCCTGCTGCTCCTGCTGCTCCTCCTGCTCCCCCTGCTCCTGCTGCTCCTGCTGCTCCCCCTGCTCCTGCTGCTCCCCCTGCTCCTGCTGCTCCTGCTGCTCCCCATGCTCCTGCTGCTCCTGCTGCTCCTGCTGCTCCCCCTGCTCCTGCTGCTCCTGCTGCTCCTGCTGCTCCTCCTGCTCCCCCTGCTCCCCCTGCTCCTGCTGCTCCCCCTGCTCCTGCTGCTCCCCCTGCTCCTGCTGCTCCTGCTGCTCCTCCTGCTCCCCCTGCTCCTGCTGCTCCTGCTGCTCCCCCTGCTCCTGCTGCTCCCCCTGCTCCTGCTGCTCCTGCTGCTCCCCATGCTCCTGCTGCTCCTCCTGCTCCTGCTGCTCCCCCTGCTCCTGCTGCTCCCCCTGCTCCTGCTGCTCCTCCTGCTCCTGCTGCTCCCCCTGCTCCTGCTGCTCCTCCTCCTGTTGTTCCTCGAGCTTATTCTGCTCCTACTCCTGCTCCTTTTGGTCCGTAGGACACAGGGCAGAGTTGGTGCTGCCCAAAGCTCTGTCCTGGATGGACAGCTGCCAAATGTAACTGTGTGTGTGTGTGTGTGTGTGTGTGTGTGTGTGTGTGTGTGTGTGTGTGTGTGTGTGTGTGTGTGTGTGTGTGTGTGTGTGTGTGTGTGTGTGTGTGTGTGTGTGTGTGTGTGTGTGTGTGTGTGTGTGTGTGTGTGTGTGTGTGTGTGCAGCTGGTGCTGGGCCTGGCCGAGGACCTGCTACGTTCAGCCTCTCAGAACAGTCGCATCTCTCTGCAGAGGACTCGAGCCGGCTGGCTGCTCGTCTCCTCGCTCATCACGCTAGGTACACACACACACACACACACACACACACACACACACACTCACACATACACTCACATACACATCGCAAGCAGGGAGCTTATTTCTAGTTGGCAGTGGCACACAATGGAAGTTAATGTAACCAAATGCTGAATGTAACGCTGTGTGCGTGTGCGTGCGTGCGTGTCTGCGTGTGTGCATGTCTGCGTGTGTGTGTGTGCGCGCGTGCGTGTGTGTGTGTGTGCGTGTGTGTGCGTGTGCGTGCGTGTCTGCGTGTGTGCGTGTGTGCGTGCGTGCAGGCCCAGCGGTGGTGGAGCACCACCTGCCCCGGCTGCTCCTCCTCTGGAGGTGTGTGTTTCCTGCCTCTCTCAGAGAGCAGGAGATGGAGCTGAGACGAGGGGACTACTTCACCTGGCAGGTGACCCTGGAGGGACGGGCGGGGGCGCTCTGCGGTCAGTGCCCACTATTGCTGTGTGTGCGTGTGTGTGTGTGTGCGTGCGTGTGTGTGTGTGTGACCTCCCTGTGCTCTGTGTCTGTGCAGCGGTGAAGCAGCTGCTGCTGCACTGCGGGGAGCTGGCCACTGATGATGTCATCAGCCGTCTGCTCACGCCATTGGCCTGCGCCGTCGCCCTGCTCACCAAGTCAGTCCCTGATTGGTTCCTTTAGGGTTTATGTCTCATGACATCACAGGAACCCCACGCACAAACACAACCAACAGATCAGACAATTATCATCACTACGCGCACACACACACACACACGCACAGAGTGAGGACTGACTGCAGAGCACACCATCCCACTGTCACACACATTCCTTCCAGACATACGTTTCATTTCCTGTTATAAAATGTCTGTGTGTGTGTGTGTGTGTGTGTGTGTGTGTGTGTGTGTGTGTGTGTGTGTGTGTGTGTGTGTGTGTGTGTGTGTGTGTGTGTGTGTGTGTGTGTGTGTGTGTGTGTAGGCTGCCCTCTCTCCTCAGGTCTTATGGCAGCTCAGTCCGTAGCTGGTCTCTGGTCTACAGGCTGAGAGTGTACGAGCTACTGGCTCTGCTGCCTCCTCACATCTACCAAGGTGACTCCTTTTCTCCTCGTCTCCTCGTCCACTCCATTGCTCCCTTCTCTCCTTTCCTCCCTCAGGCCTTTGGGATCATTCTTCATTTGTTTTCCTGGACATGAACTTTGTTTGTGTGAGTGCTGCTCCAGTCCATCACCCTGACTCAGCTTCAGATGATACTGTCTGGTGCAGGTGTGTCTGGCATGGCACAACAATGATCGACCAGTCGATGGAAACGTCCTCCATAAAGGACTGTCCATGTGGAAGGAAGCAGCACATCAGTAAAATCCTCCCATCCCACTCAGACTGCTGCGCATCCATTCCCAGATGATCATGTAGAAACACAGAGGAAGGAATCAAGGAGCAGATCAGTAGTATCTATTATTGATCATTGATCAGGATGGGCTCCAGTCAGGGCTTAACACCTGTACATTTACTCCTATAGTCATCACTTTTCATCTCAGCTCTGTGAGGTTTCTCTCCTTAGTTAGCTGCATCGTATCTTCCTCCTGTTTTGGGGCCCTGCCTGTCCTCCTCCCTGCAGCCTAGAGGACTCACACTGAAACTGTCTGTTCCTGTGGTGAGCGTGTGGGTAACCTGCTCCTCCTCCTCCTCTGCTCCTCCTCTGCTCCTCCTCCACTCCTTCTCTGCTCCTCAGAGAGCTTTGGGCTGGTGATGAACCAGCTGGTGAGCGACCTGTGTGCTCAGGACAACCTGAACCAGCCGAGTTCAGAGGTCACGCTGCTGCCGGCGCTCTGTCACCATGACGACCTGCAGCTGCTGGGCCCCGCCCTCCACGCCCGGGAGCCCCGCTCCATCGAGGAGCAGGTGAGGCCGCCGGTCAGGGGCACTTCACACGCCTGGGGGTGAAAAACGCAAAATATTCTATCAGATGTCCGTATCGTTTGGATGGAAACAGGGTGAAAGCACCTTTCAGAGTGGAAGTCTCCGAAACACTGCACCCCAAGGATGAAAAACACAAAAGTGCTCTCTCTCTGTCTGTCTCTCTCTCTGTCTCTCTCTCTCTCTGTCTCTCTCTGTCTGTCTGTCTGTCTGTGTCTCTCTCTGTCTCTCTCTCTCTCTGTCTCTCTCTCTCTCTGTCTCTCTCTCTGTGTCTCTCTCTGTCTCTCTCTCTCTGTCTCTCTCTCTCTGTCTCTCTCTGTCTCTCTCTGTCTCTCTCTGTCTCTCTCTGTCTGTCTCTCTGTCTCTCTCTGTGTCTCTCTGTCTCTCTCTCTCTCTCTGTCTCTCTCTCTCTGTCTCTCTGTCTCTCTCTGTGTGTGTGCGCATGCAGCTCCATGGCAGCTGCGTTGGGGGCGGGGCTCTGGAGAATGACGCCTTCAGTCTGTGTGAGAGGAGTGATGAAGCTCCCGCTCCTCTTCCTCCGGCTGTCGCCCTGACTGCCGCCGCCGTCCGTCTGTTCGGAACGCTGTTCACACACATCATCTCTGCCCAGAGGTGAGAGGGCGCACACACACACACACACACACACACACACATTCATCATCTCTGCCCAGAGGTGAGAGGGCGCACACACACACACACACACACACACACACATTCATCATCTCTGCCCAGAGGTGAGAGGGCGCACACACACACACACACACACACACACACACATTCATCATCTCTGCCCAGAGGTGAGAGGGCGCACACACACACACACACACACACACACACACACACACACACACACACACACACACACACACTCATCATCTCTGCCCAGAGGTGAGAGGGCGCACACACACACACACACACACACACACACACACACTCATCATCTCTGCCCAGAGGTGAGAGGGCGCACACACACACACACACACACACACACACACACACACACACACACACACACACACACACACACACACATTCATCATCTCTGCCCAGAGGTGAGAGGGCGCGCGCACACACACACACACACACACACACACACACACACACACACACACACACACTAGATGTTGTCTGTGAACTAATTGCACTTTCTGTGCCTGTTTTGCCTTTTGCCTTCAAAATGCATCCCAGTTGATGTTGAGGCTCATTCCCAGTTGTGAGTGGTTGTGTGCAGTGGCCAGTGGTGGGCGGAGCCAGAGCAGCAGGTCACGGTGTGTTCTCTGTGGTCCTCAGAGTGAAGATCCTGGAGCAGTTTGTGGAGACAGTGAACCAGCTGAAGGGTCAGAGGCAGCAGACTGTCCAGACTCACGTCTGTGCTGCCCTCTGCAGTCTGCTGCAGGTACTACACACAACCTGACACCCACTGACATAGAAGCTATGAGCTCTGGTTCCACCAGAGCCTCAGTCTCTTCTATCATCATCATCATCATGTGACTTTACCAATGTCTACTGTGTTTTGAAAAGTATTAAAAAGTTGAAAAAACAGTTTTCTGGAAATGCAGGCCTTAAACGGTGTTTCAAATTCTTAATCATGATTTAATGATGATTGATAGGTGTACATATTGTTTTCTTAAGGTCTTTCTAAATGGAGTATAAAGGTGTAGACTGAGAGTCACAGGCACTGGACGAGGTCTCACAGGTTTCTTGGAAAGTCTTAGAAAGTGTGGGTGTTCCAGGAAGTGAGAGGAGGTTCTGAGGGAGAACCTTGCTCAGAGCTGCAGAGCTCCACCAACCAGCACCACCTCCACCTCCGCCCTCGTTCACTCGCTACAAGTTAACCTGTCTCTGGTCCTCAGCACCAGGGCGGGCTGCGTGGCCCTCTGGGTCCCAGCGAGCTGCGTGCCCCTGCCCTGTCCCTCCTGACGGGGGCGCTGGAGAGCAGCAGCGCTCTGCTGCGCTGCCTGGCTGCTGAGGGCCTGGCCCGGCTGGTCCAGGTGGGGGGGGGCCCCGGCTTCACCGTGTCCGTCTCCCTGCTCTGCTTCGACAGGTAGGAGGAGAGCAGCAGCTCTGAGCTGTCTCACAGCTCCAGTCTCAAGGAGCAACGGCAGAAATCACACAAGTTATCTCTTTATTTACTTCACCCTTATTTAGCCAGGAGCTACAGCAGATCATGAGAAGAAGTACTCTCAGCTTAGATTTAAAGGTGAAAACAGAAATCAACTCTGACATTTTGCATCATATTCAATGAAAATACTGCAGAGTAGACAAAAGCCTTTTCACCCGTAGCCGTACCTTCAGGACGGGATCAGAGATCCAGCAATCATCTCAAACACTGAGGCCGATCATCCACATTGTGAAATAACTGAGTGTTTGCAGTGTGTTTGGAGCTCACTGATGCCAGGCCCTAAGATCTGTGTGTGTGTGTGTGTGTGTGTGTGTGTGTGTGTGTGTGTGTGTGTGTCTGTCTGTCTCTGTCCGTGTGTCCGTCCAGGCTGAAGACAGTGCGGGATGCTGCCTCCCGTAGTGGCTACTCCCTGGCTCTGGGGGCGCTGCAGCGCTACACTGGAGGCATCAGCTCCTCCCAGCAGCTCTCCACTTGTCTGGGAGTCCTGTTCACCCTGAGCCAGGACAGCACCTCCCCCGAGGTCCAGGTACACACACACACACACACACACACACACACACACACACACTGACTGTCACGGCTTCACTCTGAAAACTCAGCTCAGTGGGGGGAGCAGTGTCCCACCTCCAGAAAAAAAACACTATTAAAAAGAAGACTTCAATATGTATAGAGAAGGTGTGTGTGTGTGTGTGTGTGTGTGTGTGTGTGTGTGTGTGTGTGTGTGTGTGTGTGTGTCAGGCCTGGTCTCTCCACAGCCTGTCCCTGGTCATCGACCTGTCAGGTCCTCTGTTCCGGGCTCACTCTGAGCCGTCCTTCGCTCTGGTGCTGCGGCTGCTGCTGTCGGCTCCGCCCACTCACCCTGAGGTCCACCACAGCCTGGGCCGCGTCCTGCACGCCCTCATCACCTGCCTGGGCCCAGACCTGCAAGGTACTGGGGGGGTTACATCAGGCGAGAAAGAAAGCACCAGTCAGATTAAAGCCTGTGTGTGGTTGCCAGATCAGCATGAAAGGCAAATCTGTGCAGAATGTTCCAGTGATAAACGATCCATTCAGCCGCTCTAGGTGTCCTTTAAAAGGCTTGTCGTCTGCCCCCCCCGGGCCAGGTGAGACGGTGGCGGTGTGCGGGCTGCGCTCCAGCTGCCTGCTGGGCTGTGCAGTGATGCAGCTGGGTCCAGACTGTCTGCTCCAGACCAGAGCCATCTCCTGCCTGCAGCAGCTGCACATGTTCTCCCCAGCACACGTCAACCTGGCCAGCCTGGTGCCTGCACTCTGTGTGAGTACACCTGGCCTCCCCTCTGGTCACCTCACCTCCCCTGACCTCCCCTCTGGTCACCTGACCTCCCCTCTGGTCACCTGGCCTCCCCTCTGGTCACCTGACCTCCCCTCTGGTCACCTGACCTCCCCTCTGGTCACCTGGCCTCCCCTCTGGTCACCTGACCTCCCCTCTGGTCACCTGACCTCCCCTCTGGTCACCTGGCCTCCCCTCTGGTCACCTGACCTCCCCTCTGGTCACCTGACCTCCCCTCTGGTCACCTCACCTCCCCTCTGGTCACCTCACCTCCCCTGACCTCCCCTCTGGTCACCTCACCTCCCCTCTGGTCACCTCACCTCCCCTCTGGTCACCTCACCTCCCCTGACCTCCCCTCTGGTCACCTCACCTCCCCTCTGGTCACCTCACCTCCCCTCTGGTCACCTGGCCTCCCCTCTGGTCACCTGACCTCCCCTCTGGTCACCTCACCTCTCCTCTGGTCACCTCACCTCCCCTGACCTCCCCTCTGGTCACCTCACCTCCCCTGGCCTCCCCTCTGGTCACCTGGCCTCCCCTCTGGTCACCTGGCCTCCCCTCTGGTCACCTGGCCTCCCCTCTGGTCACCTGACCTCCCCTCTGGTCACCTGACCTCCCCTGACCTCCCCTCTGGTCACCTCACCCTCCCCTCTGGTCACCTCACCTCCCCTGACCTCCCCTCTGGTCACCTCACCTCCCCTCTGGTCACCTCACCTCCCCTGACCTCCCCTCTGGTCACCTCACCTCCCCTCTGGTCACCTGGCCTCCCCTCTGGTCACCTGACCTCCCCTCTGGTCACCTCACCTCTCCTCTGGTCACCTCACCTCCCCTGACCTCCCCTCTGGTCACCTCACCTCCCCTGGCCTCCCCTCTGGTCACCTGACCTCCCCTCTGGTCACCTGGCCTCCCCTCTGGTCACCTCACCTCCCCTCTGGTCACCTGGCCTCCCCTCTGGTCACCTGACCTCCCCTCTGGTCACCTGACCTCCCCTCTGGTCACCTCACCTCCCCTGACCTCCCCTCTGGTCACCTCACCTCCCTCTGGTCACCTCACCTCCCCTGACCTCCCCTCTGGTCACCTGGCCTCCCCTCTGGTCACCTGACCTCCCCTCTGGTCACCTCACCTCTCCTGACCTCCCCTCTGGTCACCTCACCTCCCCTGACCTCCCCTCTGGTCACCTCACCTCCCCCTCTGGTCACCTGACCTCCCCTCTGGTCACCTCACCTCCCCTGACCTCCCTCTGGTCACCTGGCCTCCCTCTGGTCACCTCACCTCCCTCTGGTCACCTCACCTCCCCTGACCTCCCCTCTGGTCACCTCACCTCCCCTCTGGTCACCTCACCTCCCCTGACCTCCCCTCTGGTCACCTGGCCTCCCCTCTGGTCACCTGACCTCCCCTCTGGTCACCTCACCTCCCCTGACCTCCCCTCTGGTCACCTCACCTCCCCTCTGGTCACCTCACCTCCCCTGACCTCCCCTCTGGTCACCTCACCTCCCCTCTGGTCACCTGGCCTCCCCTGGTCACCTGACCTCCCCTCTGGTCACCTCACCTCTCCTCTGGTCACCTCACCTCCCCTGACCTCCCCTCTGGTCACCTCACCTCCCCTGGCCTCCCCTCTGGTCACCTGGCCTCCCCTCTGGTCACCTGGCCTCCCCTCTGGTCACCTGACCTCCCCTCTGGTCACCTGGCCTCCCCTCTGGTCACCTCACCTCCCCCTCTGGTCACCTGGCCTCCCCTCTGGTCACCTGGCCTCCCTCTGGTCACCTGACCTCCCCTCTGGTCACCTGACCTCCCCTCTGGTCACCTCACCTCCCCTGACCTCCCCTCTGGTCACCTCACCTCCCCTCTGGTCACCTCACCTCCCCTGACCTCCCCTCTGGTCACCTCACCTCCCCTCTGGTCACCTGGCCTCCCTCTGGTCACCTGACTCCCCTCTGGTCAACTCACCTCTCCCTCTGGTCACCTCACCTCCCCTGACCTCCCCTCTGGTCACCTCACCTCCCCTCTGGTCACCTGCCTCCCCTCTGGTCACCTCACCTCCCCTCTGGTCACCTCACCTCCCTGACCTCCCCTCTGGTCACCTCACCTCCCCTCTGGTCACCTCACCTCCCCTGACCTCCCCTCTGGTCACCTGGCCTCCCCTCTGGTCACCTGACCTCCCCTCTGGTCACCTCACCTCTCCTGACCTCCCCTCTGGTCACCTCACCTCCCCTGACCTCCCCTCTGGTCACCTCACCTCCCCTCTGGTCACCTGACCTCCCCTCTGGTCACCTCACCTCCCTGACCTCCCTCTGGTCACCTGGCCTCCCCTCTGGTCACCTCACCTCCCCTCTGGTCACCTCACCTCCCCTGACCTCCCCTCTGGTCACCTCACCTCCCCTCTGGTCACCTCACCTCCCCTGACCTCCCCTCTGGTCACCTGGCCTCCCCTCTGGTCACCTCACCTCCCCTCTGGTCACCTCACCTCCCCTGACCTCCCCTCTGGTCACCTGGCCTCCCCTCTGGTCACCTGACCTCCCCTCTGGTCACCTCACCTCCCCTGACCTCCCCTCTGGTCACCTCACCTCCCCTCTGGTCACCTCACCTCCCCTGACCTCCCCCTCTGGTCACCTCACCTCCCCTCTGGTCACCTCACCTCCCCTGACCTCCCCTCTGGTCACCTCACTCCCCTCTGGTCACCTGGCCTCCCCCTCTGGTCACCTGACCTCCCCTCTGGTCACCCTCACCTCTCCTCTGGTCACCTCACCTCCCCTGACCTCCCCTCTGGTCACCTCAGCCTCCCCTGGCCTCCCCTCTGGTCACCTGGCCTCCCCTCTGGTCCACCTGGGCCTCCCCTCTGGTCCACCTGACCTCCCCTCTGGTCACCTGGCCTCCCCTCTGGTCACCTCACCTCCCCTCTGGTCACCTGGCCTCCCCTCTGGTCACCTGGCCTCCCCTCTGGTCACCTGACCTCCCTCTGGTCACCTCACCTCCCCTGACCTCCCCTCTGAGTCACCTCACCTCCCCTCTGGTCACCTCACCTCCCCTGACCTCCCCTCTGGTCACCTCACCTCCCCTCTGGTCACCTGGCCTCCCTCTGTCACCTGACCTCCCCTCTGGTCACCTCACCTCTCCTCTGGTCACCTCACCTCCCCTGACCTCCCCTCTGGTCACCTCACCTCCCCTCTGGTCACCTGGCCTCCCCTCTGTCACCTCACCTCCCCTCTGGTCACCTCACCTCCCCTGACCTCCCCTCTGGTCACCTCACCTCCCCTCTGGTCACCTCACCTCCCCTGACCTCCCCTCTGGTCACCTCACCTCCCCTCTGGTCACCTCACCTCTCTGACCTCCCCTCTGGTCACCTCACCTCCCCTCTGGTCACCTCACCTCCCCTGACCTCCCCTCTGGTCACCTCACCTCCCCTCTGGTCACCTCACCTCTCCTGACCTCCCCCTCTGGTCACCTCACCTCCCCTGACCTCCCCTCTGTCACCTCACCTCCCCCTCTGGTCACCTGACCTCCCCTGCCCTCCCCTCTGGTCACCTGACCTCCCCTGCCCTCCCCTCAGGTGTGTGTGTGACCCTGCGCTGTGTCTTGCAGGAGGTCCTGCTGGACTACTCCCAGCTGGTAGGTGCTCTCACACTGCTCTGTGAGTTTGTAACACTTCTAACCTGAGTCACAACTTCACGACTGGTGCTAACTCCCTGACCTGCTGCTCGGCCTGAGCTCCTCCCTCTGCCTGCTGACTCCTCCCACAGACTCCAGGCTGCTCCCCCCAGACTTCATGCACTGATCCACTCATCCAATCACTCATTCATTCACTCAGCTTAACCACTCACTCAGCTGGTCATCCCATGAGTTTATAATAATGAAGAGTCATTGTGTGTTTATCAGCAGATTCATTCATCATTATGTTTTCAGTTTCATTATGTTTAACCCAAAATCATTCAAATATTTTTTGGGGCTTTTTTAGGCCTTCATTGACAAGACAGACAGGCAGGCAGGCAGACAGACAGACAGGCAGGCAGGCAGACAGGCAGACAGGCAGACAGACAGACAGACAGACAGACACGACAGGCAGGCAGGCAAACAGCAGGCAGGCAGACAGCAGGCAGGCAGGCAGACAGACAGACGACAGACAGACAGACAGACAGAAGACAGACAGAGGGGCTGCAGCCTCTGCTGCTCTACCACTCAGATGAAGCACGCCCCAGATCTCCTTCCTTTTTTCAATATTTGATTCTACGATGAACAGAATAAATAGATTGTAATCAGATTACATTTATCCTGAAAGTAAAGACCGATTCAACTTTACAGTCTGGAGGAAACAGTGGCTGCATGTTCCCACTGATTCTTCTCACACAGTGCATGGGACCCACTGTGTGTGTGTGTGTGTGTGTGTTGACTCTGTGTGTGTGTGTGTGTGTGTGTGTGTGTGTGTGTGTGTGTGTGTGTCAGGCCACCTGTGCAGCTCCTACCTGGGCCTGCGGCGTGCAGCGGTGGCGTGCCTGCGTCAGCTGGTGCAGCGGGAGGCTGTGCAGGTGTGTGGACACGCCGTGACGCAGGTCAAAGAGCTGCAGAGACGAGACAACACTCAGCTGGGTGAGAGCTCCAGCCCCTGCAGCCCCTGCAGCCCCCGCAGCCCCCCGCAGCCCCTGCAGCCCCCGCAGCCCCTGCAGCCCCTGCAGCCCCTGCAGCCCCTGCAGCCCCTGCAGCCCCCGCAGCCCCTGCAGCCCCTGCAGCCCCTGCAGCCCCTGCAGCCCCCGCACACATGCTCTCAGCTCCAGATGC
>CM055199.1:23905134-23915134 GCA_029224185.1 Karalla daura
TGTGTGTTGGTCGAATGTGTTGTTAATAGAATGTACAGTGTGCATGAGCATAGAGAGTATATGTGCCTGTCGTTCTAACTGTCTGTCTCTCTCTCTCCCTCTGCCTCTCTCTGTCTCTCTCTCTCTGCCTCTCTCTCTATCTCTGCCTCTCTCTCTGCCTCTCTCTCTCTGCCTCTCTCTCTGTCTGTCTCTCTCTGTCTCTCTCTCTCTCTGTCTCTCTCTGTCTCTCTCTCTCTGTCTCTCTCTCTCTGTCTCTCTCTGTCTCTCTCTGTCTCTCTGTCTCTCTCTGTCTCTCTCTGTCTCTCTCTCTCTCTCTCTCTCTGTCCTCTCTCTCTCTGCCTCTCTCTGTCTCTCTATCTCTCTCTGCCTCTCTCTCTCTCTCTCTCTCTCTCTCTCTCTCTCTCTCTCTCCTCTGTCTGTCTCCAGGTCCTGGAGGTTCTCTCTGGACTCTCTCGGACAGTGACAGTGTGCTGGTGTCCTCTGCTCTGTGTGTCCTCTCTGAGCTGCCGTCCCTCTGCTCCCCCTGAAGGTGAGAGACAAACTCCCACAATGCATCAGTCATGTTAACGCTGTTAACGCTAACAATGTTGGCACAGCTTCCAGTTCAACCTGGTGTGACTTCCTGTCTGCAGGCAGTGTCTCCATCCTTCCCCACGGTGCTCTACCTGCTGCTGGGAGTCCTGAGAGAGCTGCTGCTGCAGCCGCACACACACCCAGGTCTCTCTCTCTCACACACACACACACACACACACACACACACACACACACACACACACACACACACACACACACACACACACACACACACACACACTGGTCTGTGTCTGGCTCCAGATGTTGAGTGAGCGAGGCTGGCTGCCTTCACCTGCTCACCCCTCTCCTCCACCTGGTCCAGCACAGTGTGACTATGTAGACCAGAGCAGACCAGGAGGAGCTCCCAGCCATCCACAGCTGACCACTGCACCTGCCTCATGGTCAACATCGGTGCAGAGCTTAACCTAGTTACCTAGTGTGGAGGTTACTAGTAACCTAGTAACCTCCACAACTGAGGACAGTGACACAGCTCGGCTGTGGGGAGAAACTGAAAACAGACAGGAGTCAGGTATTCCACCTGTTGCTGGGGTGACAGGAAGCAGTGGAGCGTCCCCCACTGTGACCCAGAACCATCCAGGTTCCAGGTTCCAGGTTCCAGGTTCCAGGTTCCAGGTTGCATCCTCATGTCTCCCTGCTGCTCTGAAGACTGTGGGTGAAGCAGCGTCAGCTGCTAGCTTCCCCTCCTAGCATGTGGAAGCTGTGGAGACACCTCCTCTTCACCTTCCTCTCCTAATACCTCCACTGTTAATATTTCTGTCTGTCTTATGTCTCCAGGTCTGGTCCAGGCGTCTCTCCAGGCTCTCCGCTCATTGGTGACCTGTCCCATGAGTCGTCAGGAGAAGAGCAGAGGAGCCTGGAACGTTCTGCTGAGATCAGCCCCTGCACACCCTGCTGCAGCTCTGGAACAGTGGTATACAGACTTTCCAAACTCTGAACCTTAAAAACATTAAAATCCAGGCATTGATCCCAGGTCTCTCCTCCTCCTCCTCCTCCTCCTTCTCCTTCTCCTTCCAGACCCAGTCATGGACCAGTCCACTCTCCTCACCTCTGTCACCATCTTCCTCCTCTCTGCTGGTCCTGATGTCTGCTCTGTGGAGCCGCTTCACTCACTCTGTCTGCAGACGTTCATCTCCAGCCTGGACGCCAAGCAGCCGCAGGTCAGCTCAGGTCAGGTCAGGTCAGGTCAGGTCAGCTCAGGTCAGGTCAGGTCAGGTCAGGTCAGGTCAGGTCAGCTCAGGTCAGGTCAGGTCAGGTCAGGTCAGGTCAGCTCAGGTCAGGTCAGGTCAGCTCAGGTCAGGCGCGCGTGCGTGCGTGCGTGCGTGCGTGCGTGCGTGCGTGCGTGCGTGCGTGCGTGCGTGCGTGCCGTGTAGAAGCTCTACCAGCCTTGTTGTGGTCTACAGGTAGGATCTAGCACGTCTGGGCTCCTGCACAAGATGTAAAGTCACCCTGATGAAACAGTAGCTAATAAAATAAAATGATGATGGTGATGATAGACTTGAAAACCTGAACATCACTCGGAAGCAGAGCAGCCTCCAGCCCCATCCAGCTGACCCCTGGATCATCTGCATCTCTGCTGCAGGTTGTGACTCGCTGTCATCAGCTGATGACATCATTGTTCCAGGCTCCGCCCCCTGTATCGGTCCCCTACATCCAGGCCCTGGGGCCCCCCTCTGCTCCGCTTCCTGCAGGTGTGTGTGTGTGTGTCTGTCTCCTTCTTGGTCTGGGGGACATGGGGCTCCAGTGTTGTCCTCTTATTGTCCTGACGGTCCCTGTGTCCTCCTCAGAAGGTGGAGAGGAGTCGTCCTCAGACTGTGGAGGAGCTGCAGGGAGTCCTGGAGGCGCTCAGAGCAGTGGAGGCGCTGTTACAGGCAGCCAAGGAGTCCCAGCGTGAGGAGACACACACACACACACACACACACACACACACACACACACACACACACACACACACACACACCTCTTTGTCTCTGTGTCCTGACCCTGTGTCTGTCCTCAGGTCCTCAGCTGGTCTCTATCCTGCTGCCTGTCCTCATCACCTTCCTCCTGGATGAGAACGCTCTGTCCTCGGCCCCCGCCCCGTCCCGCGCTCTGCACGAGGCGGTCCTCAAGGACCTGATGCGTCTGGGCCCCCAGCACCCGGCCCCCTTCAGGTAGGGGGTGGGCCCCCGGGCCCCGGGCCACTGCTGTTCTCCATCAGCCAGTATAACCAGAGCCCCTCAGAGCCTCCCAGTATAACCAGAGGCCCTCAGAGCCTCCCAGTATAACCAGAGGCCCTCACAGCCTCCCAGTATAACCAGAGGCCCTCATAGCCTCCTCACAGCCTCCCAGTATAATCAGAGGCCCTCATAGTCTCCTCACAGCCTCCCAGTATAACCAGAGGCCCTCATAGCCTCCTCACAGCCTCCCAGTATAACCAGAGTTCGTCACAGCCTCCCAGTATAACCAGAGGCCCTCATAGCCTCCTCACAGCCTCCCAGTATAACCAGAGGCCCTCAGAGCCTCCCACCTGGAGATAGTGTTGTGAAGTGACACAGTGTCTGGACTCTGTGGAGTAATGACCCCCCCCCCCCCCCCCCCCCCCCCCCCAGGTCTGTGATGGCGGCCTCTCCTCAGCTGAAGGCCCGTCTGGAGGCGGCCGTCAGAGGGAACCAGGAGGCGCTCAGCTCCAAGAGCAGCAGCAGCCGCGCCAGCGCCAAGTCCTCCCCCAGCATCACGCTCAAAACCAACTTCCTGTGACAGGACCACCAGGAGCCATATGATGACATCACTTCCTCTTCAGGTTCAGGGTGATGACCTCCAACATGGCCCTGTGTGGAGTGGAGATGTGTCAGAGAAGACCGCGAGTCCTTTCGTTTTTATGAACTACAAGAATCAGCTTCTCATGGTCGCTCCACTTGTTTCACTTTTAACGATCAATGAATGATAAACGGAAAAACAGGCGGCCAGAGGCCAGAGGCCAGAGGCCAGAGGCCAGAGGCGGAGTCTGAGCGAGCCTCTGAGGCTGCTCTCACAGCAGCCAATCAGAGGAGAGTGCGGCTGTGAGGCGCCAGGTCCCAGGAACCAGACCCCGCATCAGGAAGGAGCCTCCAGGCTCTGGAACTGACGTCATGATGAGCTGGTAGAACCGTCTAGATGGTGGACACACCAAGCTGACGTTTTAGCTTCATGGGAGAGACAGGAAATGCAGAGAATGTTTATGTTACTCATGTCGACATTTATTACAACGATCAGTGCAGCATCAAATCATAAAATTGAATCATTAGTCACTGGAATATTTGACTGTCATGATCTGAATCCTGATTATGTATCAGACCCTGAAGCAGATTCCTCTTCCCTCATTCATTATTTTTACCTTTTATCACAAATGTCAGTTATTCCAACACATATTCACTTTCATTTAACAATCGTGTCCATTCAACTTCATCTCCAAGGGCTCTCTATCATTCAGGTTGAGGGTCGTGTGCTAATGTCAGACATGAGCTTTTGATCAAAACTATTAACAAAAACACTCATGAGCTCCCCACAGAGATCACCTACACACACATCACACCACACCACACCCACATTAGTGTGTTTTTTAGCAGAAGAGACAAAATCAGTTTCCAGTTCCTCCCCACTGACCGCCACATCCACCCCGGCCTGGTTTCATCTTGAGAGGGTTTGAACTGAACAAATAAACCTTGGAAATGCTTGAAAGTGCTTGAATTGAGAAGTGTGAACCAGCAACTGTTTTAAAGAAGGTGAAGCCCATAGTCCTGCAGCATCCAGCTGTTTGAGTGACAGCTGGGGCTCTGCTCCACCTGTCTGCTCAGCCTCTGAGGATGAGATGGGGGCGCTGCTCAAGCACCCCAACATTTAAAAAAATATATTTTCTATGACTAGTTACTTCTCAAGCCTGTTTGTTAGAGATGGGGAAGAACGATTTCAATTTTCAAGTTCAGTGACCAGAACAGCGTCAACATTATCACAGCAGTCACATGATCAGTCACATGATCAGTCACATGATCAGTCACATGATCAGTCACATGATCAGTCACATGATCTCTGCTTGAACTCAACACCAACCATGTTGAACTTTAATGTTGGAAACTAAGAGATAAACGTTGGAGCTGAGCTGTCCCACATTAGTCGATGTCCCTCATCAACTGATCCATTTTATCTTCAGCTCCTCTGGGGAAACCTGTTTATTCTCAACCATTAATCTTACTGTTCTGTAGACTGTAGACGGCCACTCAGCTGGATGGATGAATATTTCGGGGGGGAACTGAAGTTTGCAGTCTAGTCTTTCATTAGTCAGGAGGATTGAACCATTGCAAAGGTTCAACTTCTTGTAGGAGGTTCGATCTGAGGTCCGATCCCAGTTGATCTGTCCCTGCCCCTGGCCGAGCGGCCTACAGTGCCCCTGGCGGCCGCTGCCGGAACTGCAGTCGCTGTGTTCGCGGACTGTCGTAAACTTTCCAACTGTCAAGATGATGAAAGTTTTGCAACACACCAGTAAAGTTAATGTGTTACATCAGAAACCTCGTTGTATGCCCAGTGAAGACCAAATTCTATTTTTTCTAATACTATCATGGAATATTGCTAAATTCAAAATGTAGGGGTATGTTTTCAATACTCACTTGTTTATTTGCCATTCAGTCACAAAACAATATGGGAAAGTTGAACAAGGAAAGTTGAATAAGCAAATACTTTTTTAATAAGCTGAATAAGCAAAGACTTCTCTGAATAAGCAAAGACTTTTTAGCGTGTTTGAGTACCTAGAAAAGCGCGATATAAAACCAATGTATTATTATTATTATTGTTATTATTGTTAAAGAAAGACAGGTAAAAAGATACAACTGAAAAATATGTCTACAGATGCTTAAAATAAATTTCCGGTGTGAGATGCGCGGTGAACTATCCGCCGCTGCGGAGTTCATATTTCCGAGCCTGGGCTCGGGACCGTGAAGGCAGCGCAGGCTCGGCTCCATTTCAGTCCGACTGTCCCGCAGTAGAGCGATGGAATCGGCCTGACCCAGCCTGATCCACCCGGACCAGCCCCGGACCCGGACACTCTATCTGCGCTCCAGGTTCCGGCGGCACCGAGAGACCTGCGCCCGGTAAGTGGCTCCAAAGCGACGTCAGCAGCGGCGGCCTCGTCCGCTCTGAGTGTCCACCGAGGCTCTGCGGCCTCCCGGGGCTCCTGGAACTCGAGCCCCGAGGCTGCGGCCCAACTCTGGAGGCCGCGGCGGCGGCTAGCTCCACGGTCCCCGGGGGATGGAACAACGCAACAACCTGGGTCTCCGAAGGTGGGCGGTGGGGGGCTAGCGGGAGGTCGGCCTGGGGTGGAGGCCCGATCTACGGCGCGATCTGTGGTTGTTTTAACCTAGAAGTCGCCGCTGCTCCGGCAGCAGGAGCGCTGCTAACGCTAGCCGAGGCTCCGCGGATCAACCAGACTGAGTCGCGGGGACAGTCCGAGCCCCGGGGGCTGGGGAGGCCTGGGGGCCCCTGTGCTAGGGACGAGGGCTGCTGCTGCTGCTGGTGGTGGTCTTTGGGGGGTTGTTGGGTCCTGCAGCCTGGTCTACAGGCCTGATCTCCTTAGCAACAGTTAGCGGCTAACGCAGCGGAGCAGCCGGGACATGAGCCCCCAGGCCCGGCTGAGGCCTGGAGGCGGTGGGGGCTCTCTGCGGTTCCCCAAGCGTCCTCAGAACCAGACACATCTAGCAACCTGATCCCAGAGCTCTGTCAGACTTGAATGATCTGCCCTCTGGACCAGAGCCCGAGAGTCTGATCCAGGAGAACAAAATGTAGGAGCTCAGGGGTCCTGGAGCTCAGGGGTCCTGGAGCTCAGGGGTCCTGGAGCAGAGCTCCTGCTGGCCTGAACCAGCCTCTTCCATGTCTGTTAGGCTCATCTTGACAGAGGGTGAAGCTGCAGATCTCCTCAGCCCAGCTCTGGAACCAGTGACTCTTCTTTGTGTTGTGGTTTTGGCGTCAGCATAAAAAGTTTAGTCTCTCTCTGTTCTGTGAGAGCGGAGAGGATGACACCCGAGAATTCAGCTGCCAGTCTGGATCCGAAACATCTGGTTTACCTGGAAACATCTGGTTTACCTGGAAACATCTGGTTTACCTGGAAACCAGGTGTTTGAATGATGATCACCTGGTTTGAATCCCACAGGTGACCTGGGTGGCCGGTCTCCACAGCTAAGCGTCTCCACTGAGACAGCCAGGTGTCTGACGGATCCAGAGAACAACAGCAGCAACAATAACAATCACAATAACAATAACATGACGCTTTGAGGGTTTCAGTGCTGGGGGGTCGCTGCTGGGTCAGCGCTGTGGAGTGGCAGCCATTGTTCTGTCAGACCTAAACAGATGTTACATGGTGTCCGTTGGTGTGTGTTCCAGTGTGTCCTGGTGTGTGTAACTGTATCCATTTGTTAGGGGGGGGCACAGGTTGAGCAATGGTCTGCTGTACAGGTGGGGGGGGGTGAGGAAGCTCCCTGGCAAGTTGTGATGATTAATCTGTTGATAAGAGGATCTGACCTGCTCAGCCTTATTCTGTTCGGGGGGGGGGGGGGGGGGGGGGGCAGTTGGCTTCAAATTAGTTCCTAATGAACTTAACGGGCCTCCTGCACCCCGGCGGCCGGAGCAGGACGGGCTGCAGCAGGAGCAGGACGGGCTGCAGCAGGAGCAGGACGGGCTGCAGCAGGAGCAGGACGGGCTGCAGCAGGAGCAGGACGGGCTGCAGCAGGAGCAGGACGGGCTGCAGCAGGAGCAGGACGGGCTGCAGCAGGAGCAGGACGGGCTGCAGCAGGAGCAGGACGGGCTGCAGCAGGAGCAGGACGGGCTGCAGCAGGAGCTGGTCAGCGTGACAACACGACAGTCTGGAGCTGCTGTGGCTGGTGTCCACGCCCAGCCAGGAGCCATCAGCTCCTCACACCTCACACCTCAGACCAGGAGGAACCTTCTGGAGAGCAGCAGCACTGCAGAGCTCAGCGCTCCTGCCTCCAGTCAGGCTGCTCCCCTCCTCCTCTGGAGCTCCTCCTCTGGAGGTGCTGTCAGTGAAACCTCAGCTTGACCTTCACCCTGCAGCAAAAACAGAATGAATAGGAAGCGTCATTCCAACGTCTGGCGCCTTCAGTGATCTGCTTCCTCTGAAGTGTGAGGAGCTGCAGGAGCTCCTCCTCTGGTCCCACAGATGGCTGCAGGGTCACCTCAGGCTGGAGGACGGTGGCCTGGAGAGAAGATGTTGTTAAACATCATTCACAGCATCACAGTCAGGAAATGCTCCAGTGAGTCAGTGGAAGAGCAGCCTGACTGATTCATCGTGCTCCGGTCGGTCAAAAGCATCCACCCACTAATCAAAGAGCTCTGCTCTCAGCTTCTGTAACGTCCATGTTCTGTCCAAACTTAGAATTGGCCTGTGTGAATCAGGCGTCACTGTATGGACCAAAAACTCATCGATGAATTGATAAAGTGTTTGACAGTTTGATCCGGTGCTGAGCGTCTCCTCCGTTCTGCCTGCAGGTGACCAGACTACATGTCCCAGAATCCTTTGTGACGAGCGGCGTCTTCTCCCTCCCTCCTCGGCTGTTTGGATGAATCCCAAGCAGCGACAGAACTCTGAGCAGTGATTGGGCGCTGAGCCAGACCGGGAGCCAACGGGGAGCCAGGTGAGAGGTCAGCTGAGCAGCAGGATCAGCAGGGAAGTCCAGAGCTGATCAGGAGGAGTCTGTCCATCCTCCTCTGCCTGGCCTGGGCTCTGAGCTTCAGAGGTGAAGCTAGGAGGAGGAGGAGGAGGCACAGTAGAAAAACTGAACCTTTTCTTTGTCATTTTAAAAAGTCTGGATCCAGCCAGTATGGAATTTAGTAGGTATTCTAGCTCTTTCCGAAATAGTTTAATTGTACATCGTCTTTATTTTAATCAGCCTTCCCTTTGGTGTCATTGATTCTTTTAGAATCAATTCTTTGGAATCAATGAAAGATCAGTTCCTCCGGCTGATCTGAGGTCTGTTGGATGGTCGTGTCTACAGAATGATAGACTATGACTGTTAAGTGAGTCAGAGATGAGCTGCTCTGAAGTTTAGTTGAAGCACTAACTAGTCTCAGGGAGGAGTTAACTGCGTGTGCCCCCCCCCCCCCCCCCCCCCAGGCAGCGTCATGGCGGACGTGGACCCGGACACGCTGCTGGAGTGGCTGCAGATGGGACAGGGTGACGAGCGCGACATGCAGCTCATCGCCCTGGAGCAGCTCTGCATGCTGCTGCTCATGTCTGACAACGTGGACCGCTGCTTCGAGACGTGAGTGAAGCTGTGAGCTGCTGCTGAGGCGCCGCTGCTCCACTGTACTGACCCCCCCCCCCCTCCTCAGGTGTCCCCCCCGGACCTTCCTGCCGGCGCTCTGTAAGATCTTCCTGGATGAGAGCGCTCCAGACAACGTGCTGGAGGTCACGGCCCGAGCCATCACCTACTACCTGGACGTGTCGGCCGAGTGCACGCGCAGGATCGTGGGCGTGGACGGGGCCATCAAGGCGCTGTGCAACCGGCTGGTGGTGGTGGAGCTCAACAACCGCACCAGCAGAGACCTGGCCGAGCAGTGTGTCAAGGTGAGACAGCCACGCCTGCTGCGGCCGGAGCACACCAGCTGCTCAGGACTCACCGTCCCACCTGAGGACGGCTGTCCGTCCACAGCTGAACAGACCATGCGGCCGTGCGTCTTCTATTCGCTGCTCTGGGCTTCTTCATCATCCATCATCACCTTCTTCTCCCCGAGTGTCTCCAGCGTGAGATAGACGAGGCTCAATATGTGAGATGAGCTTTTTAAGTTCCTCAAGCAGGAGAGAGATGGTGTCATGGTGTCCCACACAGAGGTCACCTGATTGGTCTGAAGGTTACGGGACAAAGATCTCGAGCTGAAGGTCACGGCCAGATGCCGACATGTATGGTCTATGTGTAGCTATCTGGAGGTATTTGGATTGGTGCAGGCCATTTCAACTTTGTAAGGGGCTAGAATGAGACTCTGAGCAGACTCATGGTGAATGAGTGTCGACAGGGTGTGATATGACTTCTCCTTTGGTTCTTTGGTCCAGTCTCACTTTGGCTTTTACTGGGAATGTTTCTTAGATGCTGCTGTGTGGAGCAGGGTTGAAGGGTCTGGTGACCTCTCCACACTGCTGCCTCCTGTCAGGGTGTGTGTGTGTGTCTGTGTGTGTGTGTGTGTGTGTGTGTGTGTTCTCAGGTAAATCCCATTAACTGCTGTTTTGTGTGGACGTCAGAGGAGGTGAGCCCAGGCCAGCGGGAGCAGCTCTGAGGGGGATCAGCTGATCGCTGTTGTTCTGGAGCGTGAGCCTCCAGATGTTTGAGGGACCAATCAGAGGACAGAGCTGCAGCTCACACATCGTCTGTGTGTCTGCTCAGATGCTGTCTGA